>CM059291.1:16827500-16985000 GCA_030340665.1 Neosalanx taihuensis | reverse complement strand
GGGGTGGGCAGGGGGTGTGGTGGGCAGGAGGCAGGGGTGTGGTGGGCAGGGGGCAGGGGTGTGGTGGGCAGGGGGCAGGGGTGTGGTGGGCAGGGGGGGGTGGTGGGCAGGGGGCAGGGGTGTGGTGGGCAGGGGGGGGGGGTGGTGGGCAGGGTTTGCTCTGTTGCTGGGCTAGATGGAGATTGTTGTCCATGGCAGCCGTCAGTGTTTGGACTGTAAAGTGGGGTCTGTTTCAATGTCAGGTACTGTTCAGTGTCTGTGACTTTCAAGGGACATGAAGGAACAGACTGTGCAAGCTGGTCGTCTGTATCTTCATCGTACAAATCATGTGTGTCGACCTTGAATTTCGATGGACCGGTGCTTACAGGGACTGATATAGCTCAGAGGTTGCAGGTTCAAATCCCCCCCCTCGTTTGTCAACTGCTGGTTAAAACACATCAACCGTATGAATACATTACACATCACGATACTTTCTATAGGTCTGGTCTGTGAGCATTGGAGCCTAATGAGGCTAGTCTGCAGACCCCATCCCCGTAGACTGACCCCCATCTCACACACCACCTGCTTGACGAATGGCCTGTCCTCATTCTTCACCCGGACAGATGAGATCAGGCTGGATGTAGGTGAGAGGAGCACAACGGAGGATCTGGAGTCACACCTGGGCTGCAGGAGGTCTCATCCAGGGTGCGGCTAGCATACAGTACAGCAGGATTCCAAACAGAACCTTCTGACCTGCCTAGCTTGTGGGAACAACGTTCTAGAACCCAAATTAGCTTCTATATGACCCGCGAGGGGTTCCATTTGGTAAACTCAGAGGGAATACTAGGTGCATCAAGTTAGAATGTAGCAATTAGGGATAAGTGGCGTGTTAGGGATTAGCTAGGCAGGAGTCGTCTCTCTAAACACCACGTTGTCTTCACAAGACAAACCTGAGGAACACAGCCTTGTGTGATTGCAAGATGATTGCAGTCACGACACTGTAGAACGAGTGCCTGGTCGATTTTACGGAGAAACAATGAAAAACAAAGCATGTATGCTTATCGGTTTAACTGCAACACTTTTCTTGTTCCTCTATTCACCTCCTGCACAATTTAAATGTCACTTTGGATAAGCGACTGACAAGAAAAATGCAATGTAATGACCTCTGTAGCGACCTCCAGACGGTCCAGCTGTAACCCTTTAGTGCTTCTAACGTTCGCCTGTCGTCTGCAGAGTACTGAGACCTTGGTCAGGGTCTTGCTTGGAGGAAGTCCATGAGGGATTTATTAACAGGTGACGGGTGACATCAGAGCCTCAGATCAGCTTTTGCTGAAGGACAACCCTTAAAAATGGGTCATTTGGTGAGACATAATCAATGCTTTTTACTATGTTACCCTTGAAATCCCCAAAAAAGGATATAGACTGACGTATACAGCTGTAGGAGTCAATGATGATTCACCCCTCCAGTGTCATGTTGAGGTTTTCATCATCTTTTTTTCTTACTCTGGCACTGACATAACTAGAGGATGACACACACACACACATACACACACACAAACACACACACTCATCTTATGTGAGTTCTTCTTTGTACTTTCTCAGTCTTTCTGTCACTCCCTCCCTCCCTCATGCGACCCTCTCCCCTCCTCAGTATCTGTCATCCCCCAGAGGGGACGTGTCTTTCTGGTCTCAAGTCTCTGTGGATGACAGAGGCTCCAGGTCGCTGTGGGGAAGGTGGTGTGCTGGCTGTATTCTTGTGGAGGGCGGGGGGGGGGTGCTCTGCTCTGCTCTTGACCCCTGGGTGAGACAGCAGGAGTGTCCAGTATCGGAGTCGTGAGCATGATGGTCAAGGAACAGCATGTTCAGGAGAACGTGGAGAACCCATCTGGTGGTGAAGCATTTTGTCTGCATTCTCCTTCTCCCTCCCTCTCTCTCTCTTTCTCCCTCACATTCTCTCTCTCTCTGCTCTCTCTCTCTCTCTCCCTCTCTCTCTCTTTCTCTCTCACATTCTCTCTCTCTCTGCTCTCTCTCTCTCTCTCTCTCTCTCTTTCTCCCTCACATTCTCTCTCTCTCTCTCTGCTCTCTCTCTCTCTCTCCCTCACATTCTCTCTCTCCCTCGCACTCTCTCACTCACTCTCTTTCTCTCTTTCTCTCCCTCTCTCTCTCTCTCTCTCTTTCTCCCTCACATTCTTTCTCTCTGCTCTCTCTCTCGCTCCCTCACATTCTCTCTCTCTCTCTCTCCCTCACATTCTCTCTCTCTCTCTCTCTCTCTCTCTCTCTCTCGCACTCTCTCTCGCACTCTCTTTTACTATCTCTACCTCCCTCTCTTTCTATCTTGCAACTTTTTTCTCTCCCTCTATCTCTTCCTCCTCGTTCTCTCTCCATCCTTCTGTCTCTCCCTGGTTCTCTCCTAGGGTGAGATAAGACAGTCGGATTGTTTGTCTCAGTCAGCTGTACAACAGGTGTAGATTAGAGAGAATTAATTCCTGCAGGAGACACAGAGTCCACACAGCCACTCCCTCAGTCTCTCTCTCTCTCTCTCTCTCTCTTCCACCCTCCCCTTTCTCTTACCCTCTCTCTATTCTGTACATCCTCCTTTCTCTCTCTCACGCTCTCTCTCCATCCTCCCTCTCTCAACCCACCACCTTTCATATATCTCTCTTTCTCACACTCTTTCTTCCTCCCTCAGTTCTCTCACAGTGTCGACAACCGTTCCAATCACCACAGTAAATCCTCCAGCTGATACGATTAGTTAATTACTGACACGGTAAGAATTTATTCTGAACTTTGATGTTGCCCTTGTCTTTTTGCCCCTGAGGATTTCCTCTGTCTGCGTTCAGAGCTGGGAGCTGGCAGAACGCCCCACTCAGATGATGGGATTCAGCTAGATTTAGCCAGTCTGGCACAAGCTGAGCTCAAATTAGGCAAGCTTGATTGAGGCCGCTTACCTCCTCTGCACAATTAGAGGCCAGCATGCTGAATCTGTAAAATGACTACTTAGCTGAAAAGTCGCCCACCCATTTTCTCCAAGCTTTTTGCAGTGTCGCTGTCTGATCGTTGAGAGGGCGTCTGTGTGTTTGCATTAGGAAACACTCCTTTTTGTAAGCCTCCTTAGGGAGCTTGAGCTCTCAATGAAGGTGCGGCTCTTGTGATGTCACATTCATTCAATCTCCCCTGATTGGTTGAGGGGCAGTTCTATCTAATCTTGACCTCTGCGCCGGGGCAAATGAACGCATGTGTGTCAGAGCGTGTGTGAGTGAGTGCATGTGTGTCAGAGCGTGTGTGAGTGAGTGCATGTGTGCGTTTGAGCATTCGTGTGTGAGTGTTTGTGTTTGTCCTCCTCCTACACTCGTCATCAGAAATTGGCAAAACTTCATCTCTTTCCGCTCGTCCCTTCCCTCCTAAATATCAGCTGTCAATCATCCCTTCGCCCCCTCTCTCCCCTGGACGATGCCCTCCTGGAGATGCCCTCACGTCCTCAGCAGAGGTCTTCAGAAGCCCTCACGTCCAGAGAGCTACTGTAAATGTTTCACGTAAAACAGAATCACCAGTGCATTTCATAAAAGCATTTTTTTTTGTTTATTGATAGTAAAGTTTAACAACATAGATTACGTTTTTTTTTACCTTCTACAATTGAATGTCTTGTCGTATTGATTATTTTAAATGTCAAACCTTTCATCTGTCCTCCTCCAGGCGTATTGACTGTTCATATATAGTCTGTACATTGGTCTCCATTTGTCTGTGAGGCAACATAACCAGCTCTGAAACAGTCGTCTGAAACTGAATTTTCCTCCTCACACACTTCTCCCTCAGCACGTGTTTTTGAAACGCTTTGAAATGACTGCATTTATAAACTCATAGCTCTGTGTCTCGACTTCCTTGAATAAACCTTAGGAAAGCAATAACTTCCCCTCCCGGGCTTTGTGGCTTGTGGAGAATGTGGTCAGAAATGTGCCGTGACCCTTGATGGCGTTCTGGCTTCCACCTGCCTGAGTCAGCGGACGGAATGTTGAGACGGCCGCGCTCGCACGCAGCGGAGTGACGGGAAATGATCAGGAAGAGAGACGGGGGGGAGGGAGGGAGAGGGAACGAGAGAGAGAGAGGGAACAAGAGGGAGAGAGAGAACAAGAGAGAGAGAGAGAGAACAAGAGAGAGAGAGAGAACAAGAGGGAGAGAGAGAACAAGAGGGAGAGAGAGAACAAGAGGGAGAGAGAGAAGAGGGAGAGACAAGAAAAAGAGAGAGAGGAAAAAGAGAGAGACAAGGGAAGCAGAAGGTAGGAAAGGGCGTGTTACATACAGAATCAACCACATGTATCCAACCATCCCTGTCCATGCTGTATATTTGGGCTGAGCCCTGACAATTTTCCCAGCTGTCCTCAGACAGCAGCATGGTGATTATTTCCACTATACTAGAAATATACTAGAACAATTCAGTCCAGTTCACCTCATCACATCTGTAAACTACCAATAAAACTTAATCTCCCTGCAGATGACATTAACCCTCCCTTCCAAGACTGAATACAAATGGCTACGGTGACTCATGACTGAACAGAGTGTTACAGCTTTGTTCCGGACCCGACATCAGTAAAACACCAGCCTTTTTTCACCAGTCTCTGCCTCCAGCACTTCCTCATGTGCCAGCCTGTTGCTGCCGAGCAGCCCAGCTCCGGTGCCTGGTCCCTGGGTTAGCCAGCTCTCGATCTCGAGAGTTTGGCACTGGAGGGAGAGACCAAGAGATGGAGCAAGAGAGAAGGAGACAATGGAAAAACAAAATCCACACCAACTAACAAAACAACATAAATGTGTGTCATAAAAAATTCTAATTGATTTTAGTCTTTTTGTTTGTCTTTGTTTGTCAAATCACAGAAATGCAATCCTCAATGCCATCGCAACCGGCTGGTCATTGTTTCCTGTTCGAGCTAACTCTCTCTTTCCCTCCCTTTATGGCTATTGTAAACACTAGCACAGATGTGGCAGTATTTAGACCTTCATTAACAATGTTTTATTCTCGCGTGTGCGAGTGTGTGCCACTGTGGCTTACAGAGATATGTGCGTCTTTTTGTGTGTGTGTGTGTGTGTGTGTGTGTGTGTGTGTGTGTGCGTGTGTGTGCGTGCGTGCGTGTGCGTGCGTCTTTCTGTGTGCGCGTCTGTGCGTGCGTACAGAGAATAGAAGAAGTCATGTATTTTTCCCTGAGCAGTGAATGAGTCTATTCTTGTGAGGTGACCTGTAGTGTACCCTACCTGCCAGAAGCCATATGGCTCTGCAGTTATTACTGTACTCCCAGTGAAGATGGATTCATCCTTTCTCTCTGGATGACACCAGGTCCTGCCTGGGGCAGGAGCCCACAGATAATAGTTCTGCAGACAGAGATGCAGTGCTGGTCTATAGTCGATGAGTCTTCCTTCTGTTGATTCCTCCACATTATCATCCGCTTTCCTCTCTCTTCCTCCGGTCTGTCTTTGTCTCTCTCTCTTTGTCTCTCAGGTGCCTCGTTCATCTCTTTCTCTGTCTTTCTCTCTCTCCTACCTTTTCCTTTTCTTTCTCCCTCGTTTGTTTCTGTGTCTGAAAATAGTCTGATGACTCCGAGTTTGAGGCGAATGTGTCTGTACACGTGTGTAGGTGTCTGTACACGTGTGTAGGTGTCTGTACATGTGTGTAGGTGTCTGTACATGTGTGTAGGTGTCTGTACACGTGTGTAGGTGTCTGTACACGTGTGTAGGTGTCTGTACGTGTTTGTAGGTGTCTGTACATGTGTGTAGGTGTCTGTACACGTGTGTAGGTGTCTGTACATGTGTGTAGGTGTCTGTACACGTGTGTAGGTGTCTGTACGTGTTTGTAGGTGTCTGTACATGTGTGTAGGTGTCTGTACACATGTGTAGGTGTCTGTACATGTGTGTAGGTGTCTGTACATGTGTGTAGGTGTCTGTACATGTGTGTAGGTGTCTGTACATGTGTGTAGGTGTCTGTACATGTGTGTAGGTGTCTGTACATGTGTGTAGGTGTCTGTACACGTGTGTAGGTGTCTGTACACGTGTGTAGGTGTCTGTACACGTGTGTAGGTGTCTGTACACGTGTGTAGGTGTCTGTACACGTGTGTAGGTGTCTGTACATGTGTGTAGGTGTCTGTACACGTGTGTAGGTGTCTGTACACGTGTGTAGGTGTCTGTACACGTGTGTAGGTGTCTGTACATGTGTGTAGGTGTCTGTACATGTGTGTAGGTGTCTGTACACGTGTGTAGGTGTCTGTACACGTGTGTAGGTGTCTGTACATGTGTTTAGGTGTCTGTACATGTGTGTACTTGATGGGTCCATTACTCTGATGGTGTGCATGTCTGTAAGGAGTAGCTAAAAGCAGGTCTAAATCAACATGCAGTTAGAATCGTTTCTCTCTCTCCCTCCCTCTCTTTCTCTCTCTCTCTCTCTCTCTCACTCTCTCTCTTCTATATATATATTCTATATACGGTGGCTGAGCACAAAGAAAAATCATCGATCCCCCCTAACAGGACTGACAGGTCGACACACACATAACGCTGTGGTATGTGTTTTACTATTGACTGGTCTTCTTTATTATTAGATGTGTCTGGGAGCAGGACGGCTAGAAAGAAATGTCGAAAAGCTGTTCTAGAAGAACCTATTGAGTTATTATAACTCAGAGGAAACATAGCATGTCTGCAGTGGTTTGTTACTGGATGTTTTTACACACTCATACACACTCTCATGCACACTCTCTCATACTACACACACTCTCTCATACTACACACACTCTCTCATATTCACTCTCACACACTGTCATACCACATGGACAAACAAATCCCTACACACACACACATTCACACACACCTCACACACAGGACTGGTGCTCCATGTAGGCAGAGTAAGCTGCTGAGGCCCCAGAGGCTGGTCTGGGGATCTGTGTGTGGTGCACACAAGCTCATTCACAAGTGCTCACACACACACACACACACACACACACACATACAAGTGCACACACAGGCTCTCTGTGCTGATTACGTAAGACCTTTCATCTGAATCCCGTTCAGCTTTGTGAACCGCCCCCCGTGTGTTGGGATGCTTTGTAAAGAAACTTAAAGATCATGTGTCGGTCTTCAGCCATGTTCTCCGAAAGTTTTTCTTTTTTTGTCGGTTTAAGCTCATGCAGCGCTTTTATAAAGTCTACAAGAGAGCATTTCTCACTGGGGTCTATCCATGGAAATCCAACCAAGAAAACCCGTCTAATTCAATGTGATTTACGATCCTTTTAACGCCCATGACAGAAAGGGGACCAAACCTGTCTAAGGTAGTCACTCCCCCTGCTACATAGAGACACTTACGGAAAATTGCTCCCATCCCCCCCCCCCCCCCCCCCCCCCCCCCTGATAAAAACATGCCGTGAATGACCGCAATAATATCCGTCTCTATCTCGACTGGCATCTGCAAACACAGTCACAAACACTAATTGAATCCCGAATTCAGAAGCTAATACAATTTTCAAGCGCTAATTAGCCAATGTTGTGGTTCGCGTGGGAGTGTATGTCACGACGGGGCTGGACGTTAGGTCATGTTCGAGGGAAGACGGGAAGACGAAATGACCATCTGCTACCACAGACGACATCCTGCAGCCGGCCAGCCTGGTAGAGGCTCCTCTGCTGTTTCTGCTGCTCTTTGTGGACATGCAATCGCACTCTTTCTCGGGGTGTGTTTGTTAGCAGGCTAGCATGTCAGCTGACTCTTCGTAGCTGGGGTTGTTAGTATAGAAGACAGACAACTTGACAAAGGCCACTGTCTCCAGCTTTTTCCAAGAAGCTATTTTGCGTCTCACGGTTCTGAAGAGAAGAAATATTAAGTTTGTAAATCTAACCACTATAACAACTCCTCGTAGGTATAGCTAAAGAACGTGAGCATGTATGTTTAAGTATTTGGTGACTTTAAATTCAAATCAAGTCCGTTCGCACACACTAAGCAAACAGTAGAGTAGCTAGAAGGAGGTTTGTGACCAAAACGAAAGGTGGAAGAAATTCAGAAAATGAAAATAAGCAGTTTATTGCTGCAGGATCTTAAGGGAAAGCAAGTGTTCTTTTAAACCACAGGTGTCAAACTCCAGGCCTCAAGGGCCGCTGTCCTGAAGGTTATAGATGTTTCCCTGCTCCAGCACACCTCCACAGAGCTTGAGAACATCCCCTTCATTATGATCAGGTGTGCTGGAGCAGGGAAACATCCATAACCTTCAGGACAGCGTCCCTCGAGGACTGGAGTTTGACACCCCTGTTTTAAACCAAGAGGACTTTGAGAAAAACAACGAATGTAGGTGAGTTTGTACACAGATAAACACAACAGGTCATAAATAAGGGCTCACTAGAGGGAACCGCTTTTTCTCACAAGAGAGGGAGGGTCGTCTCCAAAGTGTTCACCTTCTCAAAAGACTTATTTTTGGGTCATCCCACAATTTCTGCAAAAAGGCATTTCTGACAGGAATTCTGTAAGGTTATTTCCTGTCACAGCCTGATGTGGTTGGAAAAGGATAGAGACGGAGAGAGAGAGAGAGAGAGAGAGAGAGAGAGAGAGAGAGAGAGAGAGAGAGAGAGAGAGAGAGAGAGAGAGAGAAAAGAAAATGAAAGAGGTCTTGGTGCTGAGGTAAGATGCTGCATGTGAGATATCCTCCTATCAGGTTTGCAGAGCAGGTAGACCGTCGAGACGTGTTATTCATGCTGATGAACGCACTCATCACGGATGACAGGAGGAGAGCCTGAGAGTGAGAACTGAGGCCATCTTGTCCACCTTTGCTTCCTCAGTCAGGCGTTCTGTTCATCCCTGGGTCTGCACACAACAACTTTTACAAACGCCCCAACATCCACACGAGCAAAAGACATGAATTATACACACACACACACACACATACACACACACTAGAGACACCCTTGGCACATACAACAAAACACACACCCGTGTGCGTACCACACATACCACACGTGTTCGTAGCAGACGAGTCCTTCCATCAGTAACACATCAGTCAAGCGTCCTTGCTGCAGGAAGTCCATTCGTCTCCCTCGGGTCCGGAACGTCCCCGGTGTTCTAGAACATTGACAACACATGTCCACGCCACCTTCTCTACTCTGAGAAACGCTCTGGAGTCGACACACATTCCAGCCCAACAGATACACAGAACGCCTGTTTAGCCTATAAATATACAAAAAAATACCTGTGTGTGCTGTACAACTAGGGATATCTTTAGTTATACCTTTTCCTGTAAAATAAGATGATCCTTTATTTGTCCCACAGTGGGGAAACTGCAGTTTAGGTACAGCAAGGTACAGTTCAGCACTCAGAATAAGTATCTATAATAGTTGTAAATATACTTTTTGTATTACTGTTGGTAATAAGGTGTGTCTTTCTCTGTGTCAGCAAGCTTGTTTTGATTCATTCTAGGTTATCAATGGGGTACGTAAAGAATCTGGCCTGTTTTAATGTTTTTCCTTTTCAAACTCTCTGGGTCGGAAAGAAAAATGTGTTTAATTCTACTCAGGGCCAAGTTTACTGCAGTTCCTCAATACGTTTCCCTCAGAGAACCTGGCAAAGACTTACTCATATCCTTACTGCTTCTAGACTCTCAACCTTCCCTCTTTCTTTTCTTTTTTTTTAACCTCAAGGAATTTAAAACATTTTTAAAACACAAAATGTTTTCATCACAAGCATCACTGATTAGTTGCTGTTAGTTTCCGTCGTCTCAAATTCCCTTGACTAAGGTTCGTAATCTGGACAGATTTTTAACTTGACAGTAATTGTAATGACTTTGGCACAAACACAACATTGGCCACGCTTCCGTGGATCTAAAAACACACACACAGACTCGGGTGCACCCACCACCCGCCCCCACAGAAACTAATAAACTGACAAACAATAAGCAGTCTGACCTTTTCTGCTGCTCACCTGCAGTCTCTCATTTCTCTTAGTTAGTTGGCTGGCTGGATGGGTGATTTTTTGGCTGGCTGGTTAGCTGACTGACTGACTCACTGACTGGCTGGTTGGCTGATTATTTACAATCATGGATAGTTGATAGTTAGCAGCTTGTCCACACAATCTGTGTTTATCAGAACCAAACTCACAGTGGCTGTTACCATAGCAGCTAAGAGCTCCAGTACTTGTGATTGACAGGCCCCAGCAGAGCTTCAGAAGGGTTCCACTGTCACCAGAGTCTTACGCAGCATGGGGATATGACACTATAGTCTCGCAAATCTCAGTGTGTTTTTGTGTGGGTTTGTGTGTATGTCTGTGTCTGGGGATCATTATGTGTGTGAGAGCCTGTGATTGTGTGTGTGTGTTTTCCTCCTGCCCTGACTTGTGATTATAAAACAAGCCATTTAGATAAAAGACTAGTGCGGTATGTCATATATTTCATTGGCTGGCTGTATCTGTCCTTAAACAGCTGAAATTGTTTTTACTGTTTTTTCTGTTTTTTTACAGTTACTGTTAGGGTTGTGTCCTGTTCTCCATCACTAACATACAGTGACCTCGTCCTGGGTCAGCAGTGTGCTGCGTCTTGTTCTGGTCTGGTGGTGGAAATGTCTGGAAGCACTGGCGAGACATGTCCACCTTTAACAAGCCTCCAACGGCTGAGATCACCAGAACCTCCTCGTTCCTGCTCATTAAGTTTTTAGAGAGGAACTACGTCCTAAGTGTGTGTGTGTGTGTGTGTGTGTGTGTGTGTGACCAGTGTGTGTGAGTGTGTGTGTGCATGTCTACCTGCAGTGCATATACCTGTATCCGTGCCTTGAGGCTAACTGTGGGCACATCACTGTACCCTCACAGCATGTGTGCGCGTGTGTGAGACCGCGTGCACGTGAGGGTGACCCGTCAGAGGCTCCCCTGCATTACAATACAAGGGCAGGATGGAACGTGGTATTTGTGGAGCCGGGAATATTTCTGGAAATATTCACAACCTTCCCAGAAACTCGTCACGCCGCCTAGTGTAGTTCCCATGTGTTTTCGCACCTATGGCTCATGAAGAACCGGGATAATTCATCACTCGAATGACAGTGAGGAATTTTCTGTGAAGCGCACCGTGTTCACGTGTACCAAAATAAAGACCCCGTGTGCTTTTGTCTCTCCTGTGTGGAAAATCGCACGCATCGTTTATCAAAAAAGGCGCATTGTAAAATTAAACCGTAAACACTGAATAACTTAACTGTATCTGCATAAGGAACGCCCTGGTGCTTTGTAAAAAGAGCGACGGAGGTAATACTGTAACCTACAAATGCTACAGTATTATAATGTCCTTGTGCTCAAGAATAAAACTAACTTCATCAAACGAGGACGGGAATTACAGACCTTGATTAACATTAACTGTAAATCTGTAGGCTACTCAGCAGGCTCTTAAGCTAATGATTTATTTTTTATGGCGTTTCTATTACAGGTTTTTTAACGGCATGACTCGGAACGGTTAAGCACCGAACATGTCGAAATGACGCGCAGCTACTTGGAACCGATACTTTGAGATAAGCGGCTTTTAGACGACGTGGGTTCCGAACATACGCAGCCAGAAGAACGCGCAGCCGCTACATCAGACACGCATCCATCTGTCCTTGCGTGAGCCAAGGTGCAGGCGTGAGGACGACTGAGGTTCCCTCTCCATCTAATCATAGTCACGGCCTTCTGAAGAGACCAACAGCCGCAGGCTAGCTGCTTTATGCAAATCAACCTGGCCGCACTTCCATGGAAATTCAATCTCGGCAGCAGCATCCACAGCTGTGGCTGGGATCAGAAAAGACAGCTCACATTCTCCTCTCTCCTCAACCCTGGTGCCCTCATGCCAGGAAGGGTTTGCACAAACAGTGTGTGTGTGTGTGTGTGTGTGTGTGTGTGTGTGTGTGTGTGTGTGTGTGTGTGTGTGTGAGAGAGAGAGAGAGAGAGAGAGAGAGAGAGAGAGAGAGAGTAGTGTGTGAGAGAGAGTAGGGTTGTCTGTGTGTGTGTGTGTGTGTGTGTGTGTGTGTGTGTGTGTGTGTATGTGTGTATGTGTGTGTCTGTGTGTGTGCGTGTGAGTGTGTGTGTGCGAGTGTGAGAGAGATCTAAAAATACGGGTGTGACCGGGAAGTTGTGGAGAAAGATGTCGGAGTGAATGAAGTAACTGAAGTCTGCGCTCCAAGTAAGCATTTATTTTATTTATTTTCCATCCAACACATTTTTGTCCATCAGTCTTATTGTCTTCAGTTGTCTTATCAAGCTTCAGTTGATACTGTAGTGTTAGGAGAACAGGCTTCTTTCAACACTAACCTCATCAAGTCCCTTTTGTAATCACCCGTCTCTGCTGAACAGTAGTTCTGACCTTTCGTGCTTTGAGATAAGAAATGTCTCCCAGAACTACAGCCTTGTATTTGAGCCACAGTTAGAAAAACGTTTCCTTTTGGATTTTCTTTTTTTGTTTGTAGCTAAGATCCTTGTTTAGTAACATATAAATCGTAATGCATTCTTTATAATATGCTTCATTCGACTTTCATGAGGACTATCTGTTACGCACGTAGCCTCATGTGCATCCAATCTAATTGCATAATTTATTAGCATTTGATAACGGGATCCGGATGTGATTTTATTTGCAACATACATACACATTTTCACTTTACACATATTACTTCTTGCCAAGGCGTGAAATTGATCATATGTTCCAGATGATGATTGCATCATGTATGTGTGTGTGTGTGTGTGTGTGCGTGTGTGTGTGTGTGTGTGTGTATGTGTGTGTGTGTGTGTGTGTGTGTGTGTGTGTGAATCACCATTAGTGGGAGTCACACCTGATAAACATTAAACTGCTTTGACAGGCATGCATCAATACTGTACTTTATGGCTTTGATGGGATTGACGTCATTCGTGCCTCTGGACCAATCTCCTCTCCACCATCTGTTCCGTCATGCTTGTGTCTAGTCCACAGACGTGAGCTGCAGAAGAACATCTTTCCATCCTCTGAGGTTTTGGCCTCCTCAAGACCAAAAAATGCAATTCAAGCAGAAATTATTGGCTCCTTCTCATTGATTTTTGGCCTCATCGAGTATATATGTAATTTTTAACAAAATCCCAGAGCGAATGACCAACTAAGTAATTGTTTTTTGACCTGAGCCGCTTATTTAAAAAACAGATTTTTTTCATCTTTTTTTGCCTCTGCTGTGTTATTGGGTCAAATTAGGTTAATTAGCCTCAAACCTCAGGCCATTTTTAGCTGTGTATAGTGCTGGCAGGAACCAGGAGAATCTGGAGAGTGTTTCTGAGGATAAAAAGAGGGTTGTATTTCACTCTGCAGACACCGAGATGCCTGACTTCAGAGTAACTGCCATCTTTGGGAGTTAACTGAGTCCGTCAACGATTTCCTCACAATGTCTCGCTGCAGTAGATCTTAAACACGTCAAGTGAAAGCCTCTATGGTTAAATGAGTCCGAAGTCAATGTAGTGGTCTCACATTGATTAACCAACATGTAGCCCTGGTCATATTGATATACTGTCAATACAATTCCTAATTTCCCTATTGTTTTATGGGGAAAAAACATATGTTTATGTTAAAGGGCTGTATTGGGTTAGGGTTAGGACAAACATTTAGCAGACACTCTTATTCAGAGTGACTAAGTACAGGGACATTCCCCCTGAGGCAAGCAGTTTGAAGTGCCTTGCCCAAGGACAAAACATCATGTTGGCACAGCCAAGGTTTGAACCAGGCACCTTCTACTTACTAGCCCAACTCCCTAACTGTTTAGTCACCTGAAATCACCCCCCCCCCCCCCCCCCCGCCCGCCCCACGCATACACACACAACCCTGAAGCTATCATCTGAAAGCACTTTAAGCCATAAACCAATAAAGACAACATGTTTTATCAAGTTTAGTTTGGGGAAAAACTGAATTGCATTTTGATGATACGGTATCACTTGAAGTCTTACAGAACCCTGCCGGTAAAGAGAGCAGCTGTTATTTGATTAACAAGGAGGAATTTGAAGCACTTAGTAAGTAAGCAACCAGACGGGACCTCAATCAAGTTACTGTTTGATTCAATTTGATTGATGAGAAATACAGCTTCAAAGGGACGCCAATAGACATGGCCCACACACACATACACACACACACACACACACACACTCATACACACACAGTCTTAATACACACAGACATGGCACAGGCTGGAGACAGTATAACTTTAGTCTGGGAAACTTTCCAAAAGATGATCTTACTGTCACACACACACACACACACGCGCGCCCACACACACACAGACACACACAGTCTGAATACACACAACGACAGAGGAGCCAATGACTTCCATGTGATTGGATTCTAATGTTGGCTGATTGGGGTCTTCACATCCTCTGACATGGAGAAAGCCAGTTAACCTCTTTAAGCTTGGAGCAGTAATTGGTGGCTGCAAGTGTCAACCTGTGAAGAGACATCGGTAAAATAATATTCTACACACGTGTGGGTTTTTCCTCTACGTTGTTTATACTGTGTGCTTACACTTTGGCGTCACGTGAACATGTTTTTGGACCATTCTCCAAACCATAATCACAATCAGAAGGGGTTTTTAGTCGCCATGCAAGTTACACAAATACGGAATTGTTTGTGGAATGAGTGTATGAGAGAGAGAGAGAGAGAGAGAGAGAGAGTGTGTGTGTGTGTGTGTGTGTGTGTGTGTGTCTGTCTGTCTGTCTGTCTGTGTGTGTCTCTGTCTGTGTGTGTGTCTACGTGTCTCTGTGTGTCAGTCTGTCTGTGTGTGTGTGTCTCTGTGTGTGTCTATGTGTCTCTGTGTGTCTGTCTGTGTGTGTGTGTGTGTCCTCAGCATTTTTTAAGTGGACAAGTCTATTACACCTAAAGCCATAACATAAAAAACGAAGTGAAGTGATACTCTATTTTTCCATCAAATCGAAATAGCCAAGTCATCTTTTAAGGGCTTGGGATTCGTATTGGGTATTTTCAGAACACCATGTTGACCTAGATGTTTCACCTGAGGAAGTGCTGAAGGTGCGTTTCCTTCGACTGTTTATTACACCTGGATACGGCTGTGCTCTCAGTACTGCAGGTGCAGGCTTTTCAAATGTCTCCCTCTGATTAAGGTTCCACCCTGTGGCGGGGGTTCTTTACTGAAGTGATCTGTCACACGCACGAGAACACGCACGCGTAGACTAAAAACACCTCCACACGCGCAAGAACACACACTCATAAAGTAACACACATCTACGAGAACACACACTTATACAAGAACACACCTACGAGAACACACACTCAAACAAGAACACACACCTACGAGAACACACACTCAAACAAGAACACACACCTACGAGAACACACATCTACGAGAACACACCTACGAGAACACACACTCAAACAAGAACACACACCTACGAGAACACACACTCAAACAAGAACACACGCCTACGAGAACACACACTCATACAAGAACACACACCTACGAGAACAGACGCACACACACTAAACTGATCTTGTGCGCTCGCTAAATGCAGTCGTTATTCTAAATGAAGGGAACAATAGAAAAGTGAGTCCCAGAAGAGCAGCAGTAACATGCTCAATGTTGGAAAGGAAATTAGTGCACAGCCTCAAAGATGAAATAATCCAACAAAAGGTCATCTAGACTATCAACAGACTGACTCACAAGCTACTATAAAATGTTTAAAAATATATATATCTCTCATAAAAAGATCTAACAATAAAATAAAACGGATGGATGTGATTCAATGATTTTTCCAATAGGTCAAGTGCAGGTGTTTTCCTGTTATTTTCATAACCACACAAGAGATTGATCAAAAGCTTATTTCAAACTACTGTGGAGATGTTGAGATTACTGCTGATCAGACATAATCTCTGTTCCTCTTCTCAGAGCCAGACCAGGGAAACACATGGAGCTGCTGTCCCATCACGCTCCCACCAAGGACACCAGCTAACCCTGAAGACTTCAGCAGCAAACAGAGCATGTCTTGGTCTGGCCAGTCTGGAAACTCTCTGTTCTTGTGCGCTATCCAAGGATGGTTATCAACAAGCCGGCGGGGGTCATATGTCTGAGGTACCTGGTTCGAAACCTGGTTGTGACATTACGTTGTGTTCTTGGGCAGGGCACCTCACCCTACTTGCCTCAGGGGGGAATGTCTCTGTACTTACTGTAAGTCACTCTGGATCAGAGCGGTCTGCTAAATGAATACATATAAATGTAAACAAGCGCAGGCACAAAGAACCTCTGTCATCAATGACATAGAACAGGATGGAAAAAAACAATGAGAACAATGGAAAGTAATCTTGATTGTTTGCAGAAATGCCTCAGTGTTGTTCCTCTTTAACTGTCGTTGTATTAAACCCGCTCTATATCGGATAAGCCGTTGTGATTGGCCCAGCACTTTACATTCTGGAGGGAAATGTTTGAATGGGAAGATGTCCAGACCCCATCTGCCGACGCAGATAAAAGACAATTCTTCCGGTTTCTCATATCGGTGTTCAGAGACACTCCTATGATTATGCACATGCTTGTTCAACAATAACAATCTGTCGTCTCATTCTTTGGCATGCCGATGTTTGCTGCACTTGTTGCTTGGCAACGTCATGTAATTGGGTATTTTAAGAGGGTCAGTAAATCAACACAATACACGTTTAGCACAAAACATCCTCGAAAGGGAGAGTGGAGTCGCTTTCAACATGTCAAATGATTGTGTTTAGCATAGAAATCGGTGAAGAGAGACAAGAAATGTCTACATTACATACTGTACACTTTTAGATCCAGGAGCTCTTAGTGAGACTTTTGTTGATAGGTGATAGGGGCCTTACATGCTAATTAACATTACTGTTTTAAAAAGACAGTAAAATGTGAAAAAAGTAATTGTTAGTAATTGTCATTAGGACTAGGGTTTGTGTAATCCAGAATTTAGATGAGTGTTAGTCAATAGGTATTAAGGCCTTCATAAAATGCTTTTAAGCACAGTTCAAATTGCATTGTAGGCCATTCCTCTGGAAGTATTTCCCATATCCCCCTCATCACTGTGATGACTCATTCCTAGAGGCCCTTAAGACATGCTAAGATAGCTTTACTGACGTCCTGTGACGGCTGTGGAAATATACCAACCTCTGATCTGCATTCCCTGGCAGCCGTTTCAAGAAGCATTTTACTGCTGCGTCTCCAAACCAAATGCACAGCAAGACATCGTCCTCACAGCACACACACTTTCTTCTGGCTGAGAAAAAAAACTTCATGTGTTGAGTATTTTTTTTTCTTCTCATATAACATTGAGAGTTTGTTTTGATTTCACCCAACAAGCTCAGACCCATAGTCTTGAGTTGATTCTTGTCTCTTATATTGAATATATTTTTTTTACAAACATTATATAAAAAAATGGGAAATAGGTCAAAAATAGGTGTGTGTATAATAGGATAATTACATCGGTACCTATCTTAAGAACGTTGAAAACGACTGGGTCAATAACAGTGATGTTTTAAAAAAGAAAAGTAAACGAGATTTAATCTGAAACGAGATTGACTTAAATGAGAATGATGATTGGAATCAGTTAGGCTGTTACCTGAGCTCAGAGGGGGGAATAAAGATTTACATGTCATGCCAAAACAACCACACACACTAGAAATGAAAATAAGTGATGTAGGCCTCATTGGCATCGCTTATCATCCGTGATATGCAGTAATCATGTACTCTGAGCCTCATAACCTAAGGGCCTGATATCAGAACATGCAGGCATACATATGTATAATGAATACTGCACATAATGAATACGAAATGATCCAAAACTGTAAAATCTGTGAGGGAGAGGGAGCAACGAACATATTAGACTATGCTGCTGCACGGTCGGTTTTCAGCTGGGTTATGCAAATTACGTGGGGGAAAATATCTCTAAAAGGGTCTTCACCTCGTGCCAATTATTTATAATAATGAGGGTGAGGTGTGACTTTAGGTCTTTTACGATTTAGCACATTTATTTGAACTTAACTTTCACTTTGACCTGAATTGTAACTCACAGAAGCATAAGTAGCCTTAAGAAAAATGCTAAGATATTTGGTGATTACGAATCATTTTGAGGGTTCGCAGTCTTGAGTGTTCGCCTACTTCATTTAGTTGACAAAAGTCATAACAATCGGAGTTCATTCTAAGTGATTTGATGAGAAGACGAGGACTAAAAGACAAAGATTTAACATGCTAATGAAATACATTAAATTAATATCTAACTACACATATTGTGACGTTATTGCAATTTCCCGCACAATTCAATCAGTGATGCAATCTATGAGTGCAAAAAACCCTGACCAATAAGTACTCAACTAAGCACTCAATAAGTACCCAAACTCACTGAACCCTCGTTTCATCTCTTTATCCCTCAAACCTTCCAACCCTCTGATATCGTCCACTCTGCTCTATCGGTGGAACAGACTGCAGAAAGTCTGTCAGATCCTGGGCCTTGTCTTACAGTCTGACAGATCTAGCCAGGTGTCTGGCCACGAAAGAAGGTGTTCATTAGTTCAAAACTGAACGCGGAGAGTTGGGCTTTAATGGGTCCAGATGTAGCCCAGGTTGAAAGAGAATCCGAAATGAAAACATGCGCGAGGTGTTATGATGAGGTGGAATTACTGCTTGTTCCCCTCAAACGCTCATGCAAGCATCTAGCTGGCTACGCGGTCCTCCATCACTTCCTTGTTGCTGGGCAGTTTCATATCTTACAGTTTTTCAGCCTGTCTCATTCAAATAAACGAAGGAAGAGTACCAGATGCTGTCTGGAACTAAATGTTCTGCATGGATAATCTGTATTTTAAAACGTACTTCAGTTATTTGGTATCCTGGCAAAGCCCAAGCAAGTCTGTTGGAGTCTTTAAAAATAAACCCACATTGATTTCTCTTCTTCTACCTGTTCTTCATTTCAAGAAGTGCATCAGGTCCTCGTGGATGGATCCAAGGGGGTGGGGTCCTTAGCTGTCACAAAGCAACCCTGCTCATTGATTTTTCTCCTCTGCACAGCTAGACAGAAGTCTTTTCCTGCCGCGAGTTCATTTCTCAGGCGCAAAAATAAGCCTGAGGAACTCTGGCTTGTTTGCAACAACAAAAAAATTATGTGACCCAATATTATTGACCTTCCAAACATTTGCAAACAACAACCTTTCTTCCTCGCATTAACTCGCTGTCCCTGAATGGCATAAAAGGGTTTGAAATTGCAGCCTTGGCTTGAATGGTACCTCCTATAGTCTTGGAAATAGGATGGAAGAAAATGAGATATGTGTTAGTTCGAAGGTGCTATGTCACACATTGAGATACTCTGCTGTTCAGGGAAGTCTCCATTAGACTGATACGAAAATTATCTTCTTCTCTTTTTACTGAGCTTTATTTTCAGATGGCTTCAGACTTATAAGTCATTTTTGCTTGCCTTTTGGAATTTGGTATGCAATTTCCTCACGTTGCTGGTATCTTCATGCAGCAGGACCGGCCAGTTAAAAGAAAGAGACGGTCTGTAGTTATCATTTACTGAGAGTACAGTCGAATATAACTGTGTTATTTACTTTGAGTACACTGCTATTCTGTCATACTTGGTTTGCCTAAGAAGGTCATGTTTAAGGTCTTGAAACCTCGCAAGAGATTACAAGATTACAGCAACTAATTGGAGATGTCTGTTCATTGTGCTGACAGACAGTTCTCAGAAGACCCGGACAGCAGAAAGATGCAACTGAAGTTTTTGAGCTGACCAAGACTTCTCCCAGAACTGCTCTTTGTGTAAAATCAGATGGACTGGGCCTGGGCTGACAAAAAAAGGCAGCAGCATCCGCTAAGTTCAATTTCCTTTCTCTATCCTAGTTATCAGGAGCAACAGGGGGGGTTTGTCCTCGATGGCCTGGATAAGTGTCAACATCCTGTAGACTTGGAAGAGAAACCACAGCTGGTTCACTGTATGGGTGTGTTTCTCATCATGGTAAATCTATTTCTGTTTGCTCCTTAAAGAAACCTGCTGCTGACGGTCGTATCCATTCTGGAGTGGCGACTGAGTGACTCAGATACAAGCTTTGAACAGTCCACAGAAGGAACACTTCAAGGAAAGAATCAGTGATCACTCTGGCCTGAATCAGTGATGTGATTCAGATTCTGATCACTGTGGCCTCAATCAGCGATCTGATTCAGATAATGATCCTTCTGGCATGCAGAACTATCACACAGGAAGCCTGCAAGTACCATCTACGTGATTTCCCCATATACGCCCCCCATAACAGAACTGCAACAATTCAGAGAGATGGGAGGGGGGGACCTGACCCCAATCACAAACTTCCTAAATTTAAAAAAGAAGAGACACAACGGTGTTCCAGTGTAACAACAGCTGCTGCATGCATATCCCCCAAATTACAGTGCAGGATTTTAAAAAGAGCTTTTGAACGATCACACCAAGGCTGTCTGTCCTTCCATGAAGCACAGACACAGTGTCGTACTGAGGACAGTGAGTCCTAAGCCCACTGAGTACAAAGACCTACAGTATATCATCTAGTCATAACAAAGGGACTCCAAGATTTCTCTGAAATAAAATTCTTTCCTCTGAAGGATGTTCTTGTGTAGTCACAGAGAAAAGGCTTTGCTGTGATGTATAACGTATGATGTACTGTATAAAGGCTGTGATGTATAACATTGAGACTACGTATTGCTAGGAGGAGAATTGCTACGACGTACTTGTCAAGAGGCCAGGTCATAGTGACTGTTTGATTGATGTGTTTACTGCCCCCGAAAGGGGCACAACTAGCACGTCCCAGGGACCTGTCTGCTCGCGCTCACAAGGGTCAATCTCATTTGCTGAGATAAAAAATGGATATCTCTGCATGTTCAGGAAAAAAGAACAGCAAAATGGTTGAGGGTGGACTGGTGAGAGTGGAACATTTAAATGACATCAATGTCAATTTTTGTGTATGATTTATGGCATCAAGAGGTGTATTGTACCTTGCTTGGCAATGCCTTCAAACTCATCCTCAAATTTATTTTTCAGATTAAATTTGAGCTTTGGTTGCAGAAAGCTCTTCAAAAATACCTAATAATAAAAGAAAACCATCATCAGCATAATTAATTTCAAACCACTCGTTGTTC
Organism: Neosalanx taihuensis; assembly: GCA_030340665.1. Taxonomy (NCBI): domain Eukaryota; kingdom Metazoa; phylum Chordata; class Actinopteri; order Osmeriformes; family Salangidae; genus Neosalanx; species Neosalanx taihuensis. Next base: position 16,963,946 of record CM059291.1, on the reverse strand, counting down.
TTAAGATGTACAGTGACAGTTTAACTGCTGGGATTTAACACTATAACTTTTCCACAGGAGGAGGTAACAGAAATGTCAGCGAGATGTTTCTGGTTCATGTTCTTGGAGAAGATCAGCTTGATCTTCAAAGCCTCTGCTCTGTCTCTGATCTCCAGTTTTATGTCACCCCTGTTCACTAATTCATCATCTTTCACACTCTCAAAACCTGGACTTAGATCATTTTAAAGGCTTCATCTCGCTCTTCACAAAAACTGGGGTCATTCTTGTTGTTGCTGTCCTGTATTTGACATCTTCAGTAGAGACCTTGTGAACACATGAATTCCCACATGCTTCCATTCACTCTGCTCTGTGTGTTCTTTTAAAATTAACTCCTTAAACTTCATTTACATCCCTGAACTCCTCATCCATTATTCACTCCAGGACTCCCAAATGAACAGTACTTTCGTATTCATAAACAAGTTATTTCCCCCCCCTAAACACAGATAACTAATATGATGAAGAACTAGCTGATGTTTGCATTAATCTGTACTATTAGCATGTTTTTATGTCAGGTTTTGACAAAGTATGTGTATGACGTGAAAGTTGTGTGTGTGTGTGCTAAATTGTCCTTTTCAATTCAAACAAAGAGAAAATTGGACTATTATTCTTATAATTAAATCTCTGCGTTTAGTTTCAGAACTGATAGCACTGACATCCCCTAGTCACAACTAACACAGGAAACATCCTAAATCTAAAACCAAATGGAACATCAACTCAGAGATAACCCAAGATGGAACACCACAGAAAAATAATCAACATTCCGTTGTTCTTAACTTGAAAACTGTAACAGTTTGTCCTCAAAAACGAGTCCATGAGAGTTAATCCAAGATTCAGGTGTGAAAGAAACAGGATCATTATATAGATCTGCTTGATTCAAATAGTTGCAAATGGCACCTTGGTGTGTGTGATGTATGGTTCTGCTGAGCGGGAGCGGACAGTGTACAGTGTACCTGCAGCTCAGGGGAGTCACAGAGAAAGGTCAGTGTGGAATGGATCATTTGAAAACTCATCTTAACATCGTTTAACAAGAACTCAGGGGGAAGAGCTTTGGTCTGAAGACTCTAATCCTGCTCTAGAGGCAAGGGGACATTAGATGTAATGGAGGAAATATGAGGTATTATGTTACTCATTAATCCTTTTGTAAGATCACCTATGGAGAGAGGGGAGCGAGACCTGAATTTGAATTACCAATTTTAGTGACCTTAAACTCAATGGAAGAGGTTAAGTGTATTTTTCATTTGGTGCAGATGAATCACATGGTATTCATGACATTTGTGTCTCTGCTGTGTTCAAAAAGTGATCTGGTAAACATGGAATATTCGTAGCCCCATTAGTCACTAAATAATTTACTGTAACTTGTACATAGTAATTTAATGTTATTATCATAAATAATGTATTTGTAATATTGTACATGTTGAAATTGCTGTAATTGCGTAGGTTAGGTCAGGGTTGCAGGACAGTTGTGCAACTTCATACGAGTTATGCAGATTTATCTAGATCCATTAACAAACCTGTTGGTATATAATCCTTAAAAACAAGCTAAAAAATGAAATACAGACTGGATTCAGGACAATGTTGTTTTGAACATTTAAGTAACATTGATCATTAAAAAACGGATGGTACAAATCTGTCAGTGTGAGTTATGTTATAGCAGAGTTTTCTATCTAATGCATCACTTAGGTTAGGGAGGTAGATGGCTCAGCTGGTTAAGGCGTTGGTTAAGGTGTTACCCTCATGATCAAAAGGTTGTGAGTTCGAACCACAGCTGTGGCTATGTGTTGTTGTGTCCTTTAGCAAGGTACTGCACCCTATTTGCCTCAGGGAGATTGTGCCTGTACTTACTGTAAGTCGCTTTGGATAAAAGTGTCTGCTAAATGAGGTTATTATTATTATGAAGTTGAACTGCAAAACCCAAAAGGCAGTGAAAGAAAGACCCAGACAAACAACCTCCAGAAATGTTATTATCGAAGAATGACTCTTGATTTTTTATTTTTTTTTACAGACTGTGTTGATTAGGCGGATCACAAACAGCTGAACAATGACCCCCACCCCCCCCAAGACAACACGATCTTCTAAACATCCATAGTTCGCCATTCCCAGAAATCAGATTGACTCTTCCTTCTGCCAAGAGCATGAATAAAACATAGTACAGACGGACTAATGCGCTTCTTCTTTTTCAATAATATCTCACGTCCAAAAGGTTGACGTAGAGAGGAAGCACATTATGGCGGTGATCTCACTCCTATTCAGAGTGCAGATAGCAATGTAGAAGCTTCAGTCAGATAAGGAAGGAACACCGAGAAACATAAACAGCAGAAGGAAATGGAGTGTCAAAATTAGGTTCGGCCTCACTTTTATCGACGACATATTTTCATTTTTAGCTGAACAATGTTCCTGTGTAATGAAATTCAGTTCCAGGACATAAACAAACAGGGATGTACGACGATAATGTTTGGTTTGCAGAGGGGGCGGGCCATGTAACATACATCAAAACTGCAGAACAGGAAATGACATTAAAAAAGGCCAGGAATGTAATAGCATCCGATGAGAACCTTAAGGGATGGTGTGAGCTATTCGGTAATCAGGGAGTTTGATTAGAGGCCTTTTAGACAGACTGTACAGCCCAAATCAGCTGTTGTCAGATCGGGTTGCTCCCATGAGTATGTCCTTCCCCTGAAAGAGCAGCTTCAGTCAGTGTTGTTGTCCTCACGTCTCAGATAAGGAACCCTGGCTCCTCCAGTCAGGAGAGCCACAGCCCTGGTCTGTCACATCACCAATCATCCCAGCATGTATCGGGCTTTCCTGCAGGGCAAATGTCAGTTAAACACCCCTAGGGAGACAGACAATGTTACAAAGACTTCACAGCGACTAGTGTGGAAAATCAATGTGCATAGAATTAGCCTTACGTTGAGTCATTGACGTATTTGGTTTACACGTAGGCCTGATCAATGGTCATGAGCTCAGCTCAGTGTTTTAAATGTTGACGTGTGTGTGTGAACATCCACAATGAAAGTATAATGTATGCAAGGATATTCAAATCTTTCAATTCTGTTTAGAGAACGTTTTTTTTGTGTGAGTGACAGTCAGCTCAGGTGTTTTAGAGATAATGAGGTCAGAAGCTTTTCCAGTAACCTCCATGTCAGGTGTCTGTGCATCCTAACAGCAGTCACACACAGAAAACACACCTTTAGCTGTGCTGTTCCCACCTGTTTGATTGTGCTGACACACTTAACACACCAAAACACACCATCAGCCCTAGAGATGCTGACAGACTATCAAACTCCAGCATACAATGTTCCCCTTCACCCCCCCAACCCCCCCTTCCCCCACCCAAAAACAAAACAAACAAGCCAATTTGTTACATATCAAGGCATCATGAATGCAGTTCATGTTTTTCAGGATTGTTCAATTTCACCTAATATCTTCAGGGACGTCTCACTCCCAGAGAGCCACTGTGCAGCTCGGCCCGTCTCCAGGCTACAGAAGGTACTGAAGTCTGATGTGTGATATAATGGATGTCGACTGAAAAGCTGCAGGTCACTACCTAAAATTAGAGTTCCTGAAATGGACGATTTTAAAACCCAAAAATGTATCTTCAGCTTACCTGCGGCGTAGTTCCGTCTGATATATGAGTTCATCGAGAGTTCTGTTGGAGAAATATGAGTAAAAAAAAGAAAGGTGTTGAATTTAGCAGGGCAAATCTTTGTCTGTATCTTAAAAATCTTGCTGTATACTAGACATGAAGAAGGCCAACACCTTTATTCAAACAGGTTTAAAAGGGCTGTCACTCTTATTTTCCGACATCCATGAATGACAAAGTCTGAGGTGATGAGCTGCGATTCTTTTGTAAGCACATGGTTCTGCACCAAATTCATGACCCAATTTCCTTCACTCAATCCTGCCTCTCTCTCAAATCTTCAGATGGTAACCCAGAACTGCTGCTGGCCATTCTGGTTACCCCCCCCCCCCCCCCCCCCCCCCCCCCACCACCACCACCACCACCAAGTGGTTAGAGGGGCAGAGTATCTTTTCAGGAGTCACATTCTCACACATAAAGACAGGCTTTTGACCTTCAACCGCACAGTTGTCTGTGTTGATACTTGTGAATGTGAGTGCGTTTTCGTGTGGTTCTTGCTGTCATTTAATATGAGATCGTTAAAGTGGCTCTGGCGTTTAAAGCAGAAATGTCAGGTCGACACATAAATCACCAAAGCACATGAAGTTTTATATAGTATGCATTTGTATAGATCGCTAATGCTGCCATTAAATTAAATGGGGGTATTTACAGTGTAGCTGTGCTTGATACGTGTGGAATTATCGAGACACTGGGGGCTGGCTTAATGGATATAAGGCAAGACGTGAAAAGCGGTGGGAACACATGTACATAAAGAGCGACCGCTGACCCGTTGTTTAAACAATTGTTTTTACATGCCCATCGTGAGGCGTTTGCAGAGTGACTGTTTGCCGCAGGGCCACCAGCGTCAGTATTGTCAGTATTGCCACGATAATACCACTTTTCATTGTTATTTTTACGGTGTAAGTGTTTATAAAATGGCTACAAACATTTTAGTACCCAATTTTATGTTATCCTACTAAAAAACAAACATTTAAAAAAAAATCCTCCTTTAATACAAATAATTGGGTCGTTGTGCTATACGTCACGACAGGCCTGGGCAAGAAATTAGACAATACTACTTTTAAAATGGTGACTTGATCAAAAGCATTTTACAAGCACATTTCCAGGTTCAGTGAGTAACAAAAACAAAATAACCCTGCTTTGGCCTTGCTGACACATCAGGATTCATTGCTGCAAAAGTCATCGGACCACTGACCACAGCTAAAACTATTTAAGAAAGTAATAACAACGTAATAACAATGTAACAACGTGGTAATAACTGGTAAAAAGTGTAATAACAACGAAATATCAGTGTAACAATGTAGTAATAATTGGTATAAAGTGTAACAACAACTTAATAACAGTGTAACAATGTTGTAATAACTGGTATAAAGTGTAACAACAACTTAATAACAGTGTAACAATGTTGTAATAACTGGTATAAAGTGTAACAACAATTTAATAACAGTGTAACAATGTAGTAATAACTGGTATAAAGTGTAATACCAACTTAATACCAGCTTATTTGCTTTGTAAAAAGTATAATAACATAATAACGGTGTAACAACTTTGTAAATACAGATAAAAAGTGTAATAACAGTATAGCAACTTAAAATCTTCATATAAATTGTTCTTCTTTCTACTGCCTTTTTTCAAACGTTTAGTCATCCATGGTTGGATTCAGACTCTCATAACTGGTGTAAAGTGTAATACCAAAGCAGTAAGTTAGTTTAATTAGAACCACAAATAAATTCAACGATATTTGTACAAAGGCCTTGAAAAGGCTGACTACACTGTCTCCCCTCAATGACTGCAGCCTCCAGGTGGGTGGGTGTGCTCCCACAAGAGCGCCATGTTTTTATGTGCACAATCAGTGCAGTCATTCAGGTGTGTGACTAATTGTGTGTGTCTACACACTACTGTGTACGCGTATTACTGTGTATGCGGATTTATGAATGTCTTCTCAGGTGCATGCAGGCATCTCCTTTATCTCTATTAATAAACTGCATTCAGACGACATAAAAGGGTCTAGTTTCTCGTTTCATTGTTGCTCTGAGATATGAGTCATCCCTCTTAACTCCCTCCACAGAGAGCTGCTCCGAGACACACACAATGAGAGCACCAAAAACACACTAAAACAGGGCAGGTATGGTTTCATCTCCAAAATACACCTCAGAGGAAAACCCTGCTTGCTTGTTTTAATTACATGAAGAGCCTTGATTGGGAAGTGGTTCAGACGCTGAGCTTCCAAACTTATAACTAATAGTCTTTTTTTATTCGCATCGGTGATGATTCCTCTCAAAATCTTACCAGCTGGCGTATTTTGTAGAAGGCGTGAAGGGTACTAGAGGGTCTAAAGATGACTAAGCTTGTTATTTTAACAGCCATAATTCACTTCAGTGGTTCTGAACCTGAGTGAGGCTCTTAATCTTGTTGTGTCCTCTACTGAACACTCCTCCAGGAAGCCTTCAACCCAACACACACATTCAAAGGGCTAATTAACCACACTGACGTGACGTGTCGAGCTATAGAACACATTAGGCTAAAGGGAAGGCTTTAGTTGGTAGGACAGTTGAGGTCAAACCCGCTGCGGCTGATGTCTGGTGCCTGGTTCACCTCTGACTTGTGGTGTGTGATGGGATAGGTGATGTGAAGCAGGAGGTCCACAGGCTCTAGACAGGTTATTTAGGTATTTTTTCCTCCCATAGGATTCCGGTAGAGAAATACGTCAAAATATTAAGTAGTATCTCAACACGTACGTCATTGTGACACCTTGCTGCGCCTGTGTTGCCCCCCTGGGGGTCTGTAAGCCAACCCAGGGCTAGATTGATGCCTGTTTCCAGTCATGAATAACAGCAGGTGGATATCCTCCTCATCCATACACATCCAGGGCACTAATACAGAGAGGGGGGGGGCGGAGAGATAAGACACACAGAGAGACACAGAATAAGAAAGGAGGAGACGTAGAGAGAGATGGAGAAAGCAACAGGAAAAAGAGAGAGGAGAGGGGAATAGAGATAATGAGAAAAAAGATGGTGAGAGAAAGCACGAGGAGAAAGAAGGAGAGGAGAGATGAAAGCTTAAAACAAAAGACCTTTGCTGTTCTGCTCTGGCCTGTATCTTCACAGAGCCAGCCAGAGCACACGTCAAATCATCCACTAACATAGAACGACTGCTACAAGTCACCCTCACAACACCCATTGCCAACGCCTTGAGGTAGCCTGGCATGCACACACACACACACACACACACACACAAACACACACACACACACACACACAAACACACACACACACACACACACACACACACACACACACACACACACACACACACACACACACCCCATACATAATCATAGCAGGGGAGTATCAAAGTTAGCAGAGGTAGTATTAGCCTTTCACACAGACAGACATGCCCTGTCATAGCTCTGAAACTAGCAGGGGATGGTGAATGGAAGTTACCATTAACAGGATGTGTCACTTCAAAGACATGCGGCAACATCGTGTGGTTCACGCCCACAAGAAACACAATTACAGTTTGGACTCAATGTTCCGGAGTGTTTGTCTGGATTGGATCAAAGTTCAGTGCACTTCTCGAAATACAACCCCCCAAAAACTGACTCTGGTACCACTTTGATACGTTTAAAGTCGTAAAGCCCTCAAGTCTAAGAAACGGTTGAAATAACAAACCCTTTAAGGACACACGGTTCGACTCTTATTTGTAAGACAAAAAACTGGAAAAGTTGTAAACCACGAAATACACTGGATACATTGTCCCATTCATTTGAATTGGAGGGTGTGTTCAAACCTTTGACTGGTATATGGACCTAACCTGTACGACACCATAACATTTACACAATGTCCAAACAAGAGTCTGCAAAGCCATAACTGCATTATCCATGTGCAGTTTCAGCACTTGAGAATGTACACCACCAACCGTCCTGGATACTGCTGCCAGTTTTACTGCTATGTTTCAAACTTTACCACAGCCAGGTCAATGTGTGGCAGCAAAAACTATGTGAAGATCCCATTGTAAATTTATGATATTCAGACTCTGATTCTGTGTATGAAAACTTCAAAGAAACCGTATCGAAACCGATAAATGTAGGTGAGGACTTTGAGTCTATGTGATGTTCTGTTTGAGTCCCACAGTGGGGGTCATGTTATGGCTAGAATCAGGTTTGATCCTTTTGACACCAGCATGGTGAAATTACGATCAAGGCTTCTTGGTACGGAGACAGCAGGTTACCAGAGAGAAATCCCATGTGTGAGATCTGCGTGTGCAGACTGAACATGTGTGTGATCTGCGTGTGCAGGCTGAACATGTGTGTGATCTGCGTGTGCAGGCTGAACATGTGTGTGATCTGCGTGTGCAGGCTGAACATGTGTGTGATCTGCGTGTGCAGGCTGAACATGTGTGTGATCTGCGTGTGCAGGCTGAACATGTGTGTGATCTGCGTGTGCAGGCTGAACATGTATGTGATCTGCGTGTGCAGGCTGAACATGTGTGTGATCTGCGTGTGCAGGCTGAACATGTGTGTGATCTGCGTGTGCAGGCTGAACATGTGTGTGATCTGCGTGTGCAGGCTGAACATGTGTGAGATCTGCATGTGCAGGCTGAACATGTGTGTGATCTGCGTGTGCAGGCTGAACATGTGTGTGATCTGCGTGTGATCTGCGTGTGCAGGCTGAACATGTGTGTGATCTGCGTGTGCAGGCTGAACATGTGTGAGATCTGCATGTGCAGGCTGAACATGTGTGTGATCTGCGTGTGCAGGCTGAACATGTGTGTGATCTGCGTGTGATCTGCGTGTGCAGGCTGAACATGTGTGTGATCTGCGTGTGCAGGCTGAACATGTGTGTGCCACCGCAGGAGCATCGATGATGGTTCGCACTAAAGCCGCTGGGAAATTACTAGTACTGCATTGACTGACGGACAACAAAACAAAACCGTGTAAATACTGTCTATTGACATAAATGCTAGTCTTTTCTTAAGGAATAATTTGCCATCAGTTTGTTCAGAATGTCTTCCAGACATGATGATGAGGTGCTCTGACAGCAGGCTTCCTCCCTCAGTACACGGGTAAAGAGCAGTTAGAGCTGCGTCTGTGAGGATGAAAGATTAAAGTGTATTAAAGAATGTGAGAGCTCGAATAAGACTTGGAGTTAACACATAGTTGAAGACTTGATGGACTGTCCTCCAATCGATGCCAATCCACGATCTTGAGTAATCAGAGAATCATTACCTCCAACCAGCAAGGTCTTTACACTTCATTCAGTCTGAACATCCCCTAGGCATCTCTGCAAAGCTTCCAAACTCACAGCCTTTTTAGGGATGGTTGGAGTTCAACATTCCCACAACATTCGTTATTTTATTTTTTTACTTTTACGCAAACATAAAGAATAATCATTGTAACAGTTATAGCATATTATGGATATTTTTATGGATGGATTAACCGCTGCTGGTTTTCAGAAGTTTATTTTCAAAGTTTTGTTGTATTTTTGACAAGCTAAAGGTAACTGTCAAAATAAATGTATTTTCAGGTATGTTCAAGGCTTCTCTGTCAGTTTTAATCTGTCAACATAATCCTTTGATGTGAGTGTAAGTGACAAAGCTTGTGATTTATGACACAAATCACGTATTCTTCACAGGTGAGGATTTTCTTCACATTCACAACGCTAGAGGGACAAACAAAGCAGAAATAAACAAGCAAGACTTCTCTGTTCTCTGCATTTATTCTAAGTTTCGTTTTCACCCCGAAAGGACCATAAATATTTTACAGAAAGAGAACAGTAGTCTCGTTATTTACAAGATATTATAAATGTCTTACAACTCACAATAAGTGTATTTTTGGGGATATTGAGTGTTGGAGGGGAGTAACAGAGAGATGGAGAGAGAGACAGAGAGAGACAGAGAGACAGAGAGAAAGAGAGAGAGATGTAGAAGTGAGAGCAGACATGACTACAATCGTTTACAGTTCTGTAGAGGACAGTCCTCTCCTAGAGCGTGGGTCTGAGTGTAGGGGTCTAACCATATGTGAAGTCCTGATTATGTTGTTGTGATTTGGTGGCACACCACAGACTATCAGGTAGACATGGAGGAGAGTGGGGACACACAGGAAGACTGGGGGAGCTGTGGGGAACACACACACAGCCAAGCTCCTACCATAGGGCAAAGGAGAAGGAGGAGGAAGAGAAGAGGAGGAGGTGCAGGAGAGGTAAAGGAGAAGAAGGAAGGAGAGAGAGAGAGATCTGTGACAGACCTGTCCTGAGCCTAATGACCACCATCTTCCCTCAGAATCAGCGGAGGGCTCGGAGAGACCTGGGGGATAGAGTGAGCTGGAGAACACATTCCCAAAAAGTAGGCAGAGCGAGGCTCTATCCCCTCTTCCAGACCAGACCCAAGGGGGGAGATTGTGCGTTTAGACATGGTGCTGTGCAATGTGGGAGGGGGTGGGTGGGGACGTGCCTGGGAGGAAAGATGGGTAATGTAGTCTTCCAGCTGAGGCCCAGAACCCATTTAGAGACTACGGCTACTTAAAATTGGAGCTCCGACTGTGCGCCTCTCATTTCCGTGGAAACCCGACAGGGTGAGCAATACTTCAAGGAGGAACACAGTCACACAACCACGAGAGACCTTGTACAAGCGTGTACCAGAGCAGGGGGAGAGAAGAAGAAAGGGAAGGATTAGGATGAGACAACTACATACACACTTATTGTGTGTGTGTGTGTGTGTCCCAACACACACAGGAGGAAATACATGTAAATGAGGCTGAGACATGCCACCAGACCAGAGAGAGAGAGAGAGAGAGAAACAGCAGAGAGAGAGAAGGGGGAGGGTAGTGGGAGGGTCCAGGAAGAGAGGCGCTGCTTGTTGATGAGGGGCGGGGCATGTCCGGGGCGGCGCTGGGGCCGTCAGGGGGGCGGGACTTAGATGGGCAGCTGGAAGGTGATGTCCACTTGAGCCTCTTTAGCCAGTGAGACGATTTCAGAAAGCTTTACAACCTGCAGAACACAAGCAAGAGAGAGAGAGACAGGAAGTCAACCAAACATGTCTTCCACAGAGGAGAACCGACAAGGTCTCTCTCACGTCAGCGAGATGCATGGTGGGCTGCTGTAACTGCAAACACGACTCTGATGCCTGCCGGTGGTTTCCATGTGTAGAGCAGTAATGGAGGAAGAGAGGGGGAGGACTGGATGCTTCTGTCCAGGTGCATGCTGGGAGATTGGAAAGGGCTGCCAGACCCGAGCTATTCAAGTCAGGCAGAGTCAATGTGAGAGGGGTGGGTGGGTGCAGCTATTAGGCTGTCATAACGCCCTCTCGCCACCAATTGCCTGACACTCAAACCCTTTTACACACACAGACCACACACACACACACTCAAACAGCATAAGGAGTTTGACACACACACACACATTTCCTGCTGGTGTGTGTTTTCTCACTCAGATTTTCACTAGCTGCTAACCCTTTAAGGCTGAGTGTCCGTGTAGAATGGGAGTCTAGTGGCTGAGCTGTGAGGAAATCGGGCTGGTAATCAGAAGGCTGCGAGTTTGAATCCCAGCCTCGACAACATGGTGTCGTCACTCGCTTCTTCTCAGCTAGACAGCAGCTCGACAGGCAGAGAGCCATAGAGAAAAACAGCTGAAGCTACTAGCTAGCCAGGCAGTCTAGCTTGGGGTGAAGACATGATGATGAAAGGCAGGGCGGAGGTGAAACCCCCACAGGTGTGTTTCTGTCAGAGACCCCTGCACAAACCTGGCCTGATATCTCACCTTCAAACACGTCATGCAGACAACATTCCCTGTATCTCACACACACACACACACACACATGCACACACACACATCAGCCAACACAGACCAGACAAGGGCAAGCCTGGAGAACCAGCTTGCATGTCTAAGCTTCCGTTGTTTCTGCGTCCGTGTGTGTGTGCATCCGGATGTGCGTGTGCATCTGTGTGCATGTGTATCCATGTGTGTTGTCTGCGAGGCCTCGTACCATCTTGGCAGCCTCGTCCAGATCATCGCAGGCTAGGATCTTGAGCGGGCTGGCAGCGATCAGGGCTTTGGCATCGTCCACTCTGGTTCCTGGAAACAGCACACGGACCACATGATGTCATTCACACACAGTGTTACGTGTTATGTCAGGACACCACCACAGTGTTACCATGTCAGGACACCACAGTGTTACCATGTCAGGACACCACAGTGTTACCATGTCAGGACACCACCACAGTGTTACCATGTCAGGACACCACCACAGTGTTACCATGTCAGGACACCACCACAGTGTTACCATGTCAGGACACCACCACAGTGTTACCATGTCAGGACACCACCACAGTGTTACCATGTCAAGACACCACAGTGTTACCATGTCAGGACACCACCACAGTGTTACCATGTCAGGACACCACCACAGTGTTACCATGTCAGGACACCACCACAGTGTTACCATGTCAGGACACCACCACAGTGTTACCATGTCAGGACACCACCACCACAGTGTTACCATGTCAGGACACCACCACAGTGTTACCATGTCAAGACACCACCACAGTGTTACCATGTCAGGACACCACCACAGTGTTACCATATCAGGACACCACCACAGTGTTACCATGTCAGGACACCACCACAGTGTTACCATATCAGGACACCACCACAGTGTTACCATGTCAGGACACCACAGTGTTACCATGTCAGGACACCACCACAGTGTTACCATGTCAAGACACCACCACAGTGTTACCATGTCAGGACACCACCACCACAGTGTTACCATGTCAGGACACCACCACAGTGTTACCATGTCAAGACACCACCACAGTGTTACCATGTCAGGACACCACCACAGTGTTACCATATCAGGACACCACCACAGTGTTACCATGTCAGGACACCACCACAGTGTTACCATATCAGGACACCACCACAGTGTTACCATGTCAGGACACCACCACAGTGTTACCATGTCAAGACACCACCACAGTGTTACCATGTCAGGACACCACAGTGTTACCATGTCAGGACACCACAGTGTTACCATGTCAGGACACCACCACAGTGTTACCATGTCAGGACACCACAGTGTTACCATGTCAGGACACCACCACAGTGTTACCATATCAGGACACCACCACAGTGTTACCATGTCAGGACACCACCACAGTGTTACCATGTCAGGACACCACCACAGTGTTACCATGTCAGGACACCACAGTGTTACCATGTCAGGACACCACCACAGTGTTACCATGTCAGGACACCACCACAGTGTTACCATGTCAGGACACCACAGTGTTACCATGTCAGGACACCACCACAGTGTTACCATATCAGGACACCACCACAGTGTTACCATGTCAGGACACCACCACAGTGTTACCATGTCAGGACACCACCACAGTGTTACCATGTCAGGACACCACAGTGTTACCATGTCAGGACACCACCACAGTGTTACCATGTCAGGACACCACCACAGTGTTACCATGTCAGGACACCACCACAGTGTTACCATGTCAGGACACCACCACAGTGTTACCATGTCAGGACACCACCACAGTGTTACCATGTCAGGACACCACCACAGTGTTACCATATCAGGACACCACCACAGTGTTACCATGTCAGGACACCACCACAGTGTTACCATGTCAGGACACCACCACAGTGTTACCATGTCAAGACACCACCACAGTGTTACCATGTCAGGACACCACCACAGTGTTACCATGTCAGGACACCACCACAGTGTTACCATGTCAGGACACCACCACAGGGCTGATGGTGAACCCTGGGACTGGGGCTGAAGGGAGTGTGAATAGCTAAATAGATGCAGGTTTTGCTGTAGTTTGTGTCTAATGTTTGGGTCACTCAGCTACTCACACTGAAACACGACTAGCAAACCCATCATGTCCTCTGATAGACGCTCCTATCTTCAGCCTCACTCATGCGTTTTTCTACACTTGCATTAAAAGTTAAAATATTCGGAACTTTTCATGACCTGTCAGTATGACGGACCGCTCCGCCTGCGTCTGGGGACCACCGCAGGGATCGCTGAGGAACGTTCTGGGGAATGTCAAGGTGGAACCTGTACCTGACAGACAGTGTGATCTCTGGCCTTTCAATCCTCTGTCATGTCTCTCTCTCTCCCCCTCTCTCCTCTCTAACCCATCTCTCTATTTCTATAACCAATTGGGCTTTGATGTTTTCATGGTGTGTAATCTAGTCGTCTGCAGCTAGAGGCTGTCATAGAGCTTCAATTACACTCAGTTAAACTCAATCTGGGTTTGACACTTCAGGCACAAAAATGATTGCTGGTGGACCAGGAGGATGGTGGTATGGACAGGGTTGGTTCATCTGCTTCTCCCGTGCCTAAGTGTGTGTACTCATCACCTCTGTGTGTGTGCGCGTGTGTGTGTGCTCACCTTGTAACCGTACCACAATGGGGATCTTCAAGTCCAGGTCTGTGACAGCCATGATGATGCCTTGGGCTATGACATCACACCTCATGATGCCTCCAAAGATGTTCACCAGGATAGCCATAACCTGCAATCCCATCCGGACCGTCAACCATCACCATCACAACTTAAAGACACTGCTGGTACCAGATAACACTACACCACTGCGGAGGACTGTGGAGGATCTAAATGAACATTTCCCTCTGCACCATTAAACTCCAGTAGTCTCCTTTAAAATAGAAATGTTTCTCTGGAGGAGGTGGAAGTAGGAAAGCACACCGAGTCTGAAGCAGCTAACCTACGATGCCTGCTTCTTAGTGTCATGAGAGAAATACGCTCAGGTGTTGATAACATTCGATTTTTGTCACTAGGGAAGGAAGGTGAAATCTCGCTAAATTGGCAACACTGGTTGTGTTTTGTGCGATATCCCTGTTGGAGCAGCATGAAAACATGAGGACTTCCAACATTCCAGCCCCGACTGGCGACAGCAGAATGTGTCGTGTTCTCTGGTGATTGTCGGGTGCCGTGTGACCTGTAATCTGACCTGGAAGTGGAAGAGAAGGCCTGTCTCCTCACCTTCTTGTCCGAGGTGATGAGCTTGAAGGCTTCGGTCACCTGGTGGGCCGTGGCTCCGCCCCCCACATCCAGGAAGTTGGCGGGCGTGCCGCCATGCAGCTTGATGATGTCCATGGTTGCCATGGCGAGACCGGCCCCGTTCACTACACACACGCACGCACACACACCAATTAGTGAATAGGGCAAAACTATCCATATTTATGTAAAAACAGTATGTACTTCTCTGTCTGGCGCGTGTGTGTAGGATCAACCATACATGGCAGGTGTGTGTATACGTGTGTGTGTGTGTGTGTGTGTGTGGGGGGGAGGGAGTCTCCTCACCCAAACAGCCGATGGTTCCGTCCAGGCCGATGTAGTTGAGGTCAGCCTTAGCTGCCTGCTGGTCGCGGGGATCCTCCTGTGTCCAGTCCCGCATGTCAAACACCTTCTTCTGCCGATACGCTGCGTTCGAGTCAAAGTTGATCTTGGCATCCATGCACATCACTGTAGGGGTGGGTGGGGGGGGGGGGGGGGGGGGGGACAGGTTGCCATGGGGACGATGCAAACGTCAAGCCACAGATCATGACGATAGGTCGAATGATGTGGTGATGGGATGAATGACTCAAGTTCTCGTGTGTGTGTGTGCTAGCGGTTCATTAAGGTGGGTTCTCCAGCCCTGTGGTGTTCTGCGATCTACAAAGAAGGATGATGTGGAGAACAGACCACAGCTGTGTGTGATCAGCATTGGCCAGAAATACTGTCACTCAACTCCATTCAGTCACGGGATTGGACCATTGGGGCCGCCCATTTGAATACCTCTTCATAAGCTCTTAATCGACTAGTACATCAATATCAACCTTGTGTGACACATTTGAACCGCTTTTCACAGCAATATATAAAACAAAGAAGACGTATGCCCAAGACCACCATGCGTTTCGCACTCTAATGAGCAATTAGGAAAATGATCAGAGAATTGCTCTGTGGGGGAGTGGAGGGCCGAGGTGTGTGTTAGCGAGGGTGAGTCATCGATGGCTGAGACCACAGGTCTGGAAGCTGCTCACCAGCAGAGTGATAATGACTGAGTCACAACCTCCAACGTCACTCTGCTCACCAGGCTAGCAGGGGTTGACTACACCTCCTAGAGAAGGGTGTGTGTGGGTGTGTGTATGAGAGTGTGTGTGTATGAGAGTGTGTGTGTATGAGTGTGTGTGTGTGTGTGAGTGAAGGAGAGTGTGTGTGTATGTGTTTGTGTGTGGGGGGGAGGCAGGGAAGAAAGGAGACACTGACAGCAGACTGACCAGGATACAGCCTTTCTACCCAACTTCACATGAATGTGACATCGTTAAGGTCACTGTTCCAGATCTTACCATCCTTAAGGTCACATTCACCTTTTTTAGAGCTACGCTGTGGTAACTATACAACATGTGTGTGACAGAGGGACAGAGAAAGTGTCTGTGTGAGAGTGTGTGAGCATGTGTGTGTGTCTGATCATGCGTGTGTGTCTGATTATGCGTGTCTGATCATGCGTGTGTCTGATTATGCGTGTGTAAATGTGTGTGTGAGCATGCGTGTCTGATCATGTGTGTGTGTGTGTGTGTGAGTGAGCGTGTGTTCACCGATGCCAGATGAGTCCTCTACCATAGGGTTGATCTCCAGCATGGACGCGTCGTACTTCATGAAGACGTTGTACAGCTTGATCATGTTCTCTGCAGCCTCGTTGATCAGGGCTGGGGGGAAACCCATCTTTGTGGCAACCTGGACGCACACGCATGCACACACACATTTTAAAAGTCCATTTGGGTCGTTTCAAGTGTTAATGAAAAGGCTACTGAGTGAGTTAGTGCAGTTTGTGCAGGCGCATGTTGAGCAGTAACACACTGGCAGGGAGATGGAGACACAGCATTCTCTCATCCTTTCACTACGGTGCTGCTTTCATCTATAATCAATCGAACATTTCTGCCAATACCGGCAACACCGTGTCTGAGGGCAGGGAGACAGGCAGATAGACAGGCAGAGACAGGCAGAGAGACAGGCACAGAGACAGGCAGAGAGAGAGGCAGGGAGAGAGGCAGAGAGACAGGCAGAGAGACAGGCAGAGTGAGAAGCAGAGACAGGCAGAGAGACAGGCAGAGACAGGCAGATAGAGAGGCAGAGAAACAGGCAGAGAGACAGGCAGAGAGATAGGCAGAGAGAGAGGCAGAGACAGGCAGAGAGACAGGCAGAGACAGGCAGAGAGAGAGGCAGAGAAACAGGCAGAGAGAGGCAGAGACAAGCATAGAGAGAGGCAGAGAGAGAGGCAGAGAGAGAGGCAGAGAGACAGGCAGAGACAGGCAGAGAGAGAGGCAGAGAAACAGGCAGAGAGAGGCAGAGACAAGCATAGAGAGAGGCAGAGAGACAGGCAGAGAGAGAGGCAAAGACAGGCAGGGTGACTGTGACCGAGGGACAAATGTGCCACCGCATGTTGAGCGAGAAGCACTGAAAAACACCTGGAAAGTGTGTGTGTATGGTGAGTATGTGGTGTGTGTGTGTGTGGTGTTTGTGGTGTGTGTCTATGTATTTGGGGAGGGACCTAAAGAGCAGGATGAGATGCGATGATTGGTGTTTGGGTGTGGTTACCGTGACAGCCTGCTCCATCTTGATGCCCTCCACGATGTCGATGGGCTCCTTGACGATAGCGTCAGGGTTCTCTGCAGCCACATCCTCAATGTTCACGCCCCCCTGAGAGCTGCCAATCAGCACTGGGCCCTGCAAGAGAGGGGAGGGGCTATACATGAGCACAACTTCAAAAGGTACGCTTTGAGGGAGAACAAAGAAGTCCAGAAGGAATCCGATACTCTGTACCACTGCGCCATCTAGAGGGCAAAGCCATGTGTGACAAGCCAAGTGCAATACTGGCAGTTGTCATTGGTCAAGGACTTCCTGGTCTTGAACGGAGGACAGTGACTGGTGGGCTGTGGTCACCTGACCAGTGAGAGGCTCACCTGGAAGGACCTCTCCATGGTGATGGCGAAATAGTACTCCCTGCGTGGGTAGCGTCGCTCACAGATGAACACCTGGTTACAGATGCGACCCTGCTCTCCTGTCTGCTTGGTGTACAGCTTACGACCAATCATCTGAGAGGAGATGTCCCTGGCCTCCTCTGGCCTGGAGGGGGGGAGGAAGGGGGAGGAGGAGGAGGGGAGAGAGAGAGCGAGGAGGAGGTATAAAGAAGGGATAGAGGAAGAGTGAGAGAGAAAATAGGGTAAGAGGGATAGTGAAATGAGCACAAAAGACATTAGCTTGAAGTGTTAACAACTCATGTCTAGACTTATATGTGTGTGTGTGTGTATATATATATATATATAAAAATAGTCCAAAAGTGGAGGATGTTTTTCGAGACTGAAACACGTACGAGTAGACGATCTTCACTCCTCCCTTCAGCCCCCCCTCAAATGTGCCCTTCCCTCTCCCGCCTGCCAGCACCTGCGCCTTCACCACCAGGTCCTTCGATGCTGCGGGACAAACACAGGGCATGGACACGTCATCACACGCCCAGCAGGGAGACACAACACCAGACAGACTGGCACACAGCTAGACACCCAGGGCGGGGTTCCTGAGGAGGGTAACTACTGTGTACCTCCCCTCTTAAATGACTGACACGTCTAACGATATCGAGTTCATGAATCTGCTTTATCACAGGGAAAGGCTGGACATTCCTTAGACGGTGACGTTATAGAGACCTGAGAGTTTCTTAAACATGTCCAAGCTTGTGTTTTTCTAGGGAAGAAAGGTTTGTCAGTCTCTCAGGAGGAGCGTCTGTTGTGTTTAAGATCGGATGTGTTTGGTTAGAAGGGAAAACCCACAGAGACAGATTCAGGAAGTGGTCCAAACTGAACTCAACAGTTGCAAAAAAGAAAACATTACATTGTAACAGAAATGTTACAAATAATAGACTTAACATTTCAAATCGGGTTCATATATGAACAAATTATACGAACAGATAAAATATGAGATTATATATGAATAATATATGTTGTTCCTAGAGAGAATAGGTTCATTCAAAAAAGCTGATAGTGAGCAGGCATTACTATCTCTTACAAGCTGTCATCTCCACCATGACATGACTGTGTGACAAGATACCACTGAAGTCCTGAGGCTATGTTTAGAATGTAGTGTGTGTGTGTGTGTGTGTGTGTGTGTGTGTGTGTGTGTGTGTGTGTGTGTGTGCAGCATCGATGGCAGCAAGCTATTAAAAACTCTAGACAAGGGTCATTCTAAATTAGAAGTTTTGTGCTTCTCACATTTCCAAAAGAAACGTGTCTTGCAAAGCGTCGAGAACAAAAGCTGTGACTATGGAGGAGAGATGCCTTCAAAGAGGCCTTAAACCTGAGTAGAACATTTCTCTCTTTACACTTCTCCTAAAAGCAACCTGGTTCTAAAAGCAAAGAGAAGATATTTGGCAGCTTTATAACAAAGAAAAGCAGCAAGTTTAGGGGCACATTTTGAGGAATTGCAAGAAGAAAATTAAGGAAGTTAATCTGTTACTCTGAATGTCAAACAGAACTTCCACAGACAGACTGAACAGCTCCTAAACCAACACTGTCATGCAGACATCCATTTACAACCATATTGGGTCACGAGTCAGGGGCTGTAGTCTCTTACAAAAGACGAGTTGGTTGCATCATGGCAGGTCTGACCAACAATCCAGCACATCCACTTTCCTCTAAAGCACATCTCCTCTAAAGCACGTCCCCCTTCCTCTACAGCACATCCACCTTCCCCTTCAGCACATCCCCCTTCCTATACAGCACATCCCCCTTCCTCTACAGCACATCCATCTGCCAATCACATCCTCTCAGGCACCACATCCTCACCGCAGCACCCTCCTGTCCTTTCACGACGAACAAAACCCTTTCTGATTCTAGTTGAAACAAGACAGTAAAAGTCGAAATAATAGCGTTTATGTGTTTATATCTTACGGATCTGCTTGGCCACAGAGTAGGCCTCCTCTGCAGAGCTGGCCACCAGGCCTGCTGGCACAGCGATGCCCGCATCCTTCAGCAGGCCGATGCTCATGTACTCGTGCAGGGAGAGGTTCCTCTGCTGGGTCTGCAGGTAGGGTGGCTGGGGCTGGGCTCCATGGGCCCCAAACACACCTGAGGAGCCCCCCAGCACCTGGAGCGGAGGGAGAGAGGGGAGGGGGGCGAGGTAGAGGGGACACAGTAGGAACCTTTGAATGCAAAAAAGCAAACACATGCATGCAGCCTGGCTGCTGAGACAGCAGGGGCAAGGGTCTCCAAGATCCCCAAAGAGAGGGTCGGCGACAGAATTACAACGGTGATACCCGACTGGTACCATTTGAAGTGGTGTCACTCCGCTCTGTTTTCAGCATTGAGTTGTATAGGGCACCTAAACCGATTTGGGAAGTTAGTCTATATTCGCGTGCAGGTGGGACAGATGCGATGGTGACGTCATTAAACTGTCTCGAGCTGCGTCTTGAGCTCCTGGCCCGTGACGATGCTAATGGCAGCTGTTGGAGGTCAATCTGGAAACGGCTGGCTAAGTCTCTAAGTGCTCTTGACCTACCTTACAAAAATACGAATACAAAATAAACAGCACATCTATATTCAATTTTAGGTTCTTAGTGAATATATTGCTCACAGTTTACAAAAATCAAGCGAGTCTGTCTTTTATAGGCGGCAATGTTAGCTAGATAGCGTGTGTTAGCTTCAGTCAGGCCATTTCAATACAAACACTGCGACAGTTGGGCTAATGTCAAATATGACCCTGTAGCTGTTCGGCGATTTTTGGATTACTGTATAGATATACTAGCCTGTTATTTGCATTCATCGGTAGCTGAAGTCCTTTTCTATTACTCGTCAAACACATACCTTGGATGCGGAGCTTATCGTGGTCCTGGTCCCACAGTTTCTCAGTCTTGCCGACAATCGGCCGCAAATCAGGGACGTCGCCATGTTTCCCCTCACAAGCAGAGGATACTTTGGCGCATGCGCACTGACCTACAAAGCCTGGTACCTCTGGCACAGGCATGAAGCATTCCTTAGTTTGAAAACAACTGGTGGGGGCTCATTGTGACTATTAATACTTTAACTTTACAAGCAATAGATTATTCTTCACTGTAACCTGACCAACACACACACAAATATACTTTCAAAACTGATATTTATTTACATCAAGGGTGGGAAACATTCCTTATTTACAGATCTATTTACATTCCAAAAAACCTGACTAGTACTTAGTCTTTGAAACCTGATGAAAGTACGGGAATCATAAAGAAGGAGAATTCTAAACAATGGCGATGCTTATCAAAAGATTTACAGCACAGGTTTAAATCTGCCATTAAACCTTGCTAAATCAAAACACTTAGTGAAATCTCAGCTAGGGAAGAGTTCAAGGGGAGGTGGAAAAGTGGTAACACTGGTGTGCTTGTATTACAAACATTCCCTTAACTGAGCCAGCATTTACAATGGTTTGAGGGCAGCCCTGAACAATACAACTGTGACATTTGACTATTGTAGACATGTATTAAATGTAGCCATTAACTAAAAACTAATTTCAATTTTTTCGTTCCAAATTTTTTCTTAGTACCAAGAACTTTCTTATAGTTTGGGACCAGTCTTAATCCAGGAAATCCTTCTTCTTCTTTTTTAAGGAAAATGTCTGATTATGTTGAGTAAAGTATTGGAGCTGGTAGGACTGGAACACCAGTCCCAACACAGCAAGACATCAGAGGATGAATGCTGCTGAGGGCCAGTTCATCAGGTTGGCTTGTTTAAAAGGTTTGCTGGAAGTGAAGATCCTCTCTTCTCTTCTCTGAGGTACTTGGGGTGCGATGCTTAGTTTTCCAACACATTCAGAATGAGGATGTGCGCACACACGCGCACACACACACACACACACACACACAAAGGTAAAAGCCTGCACACAAATCACACACATGCACAAGAGCCCTCCCACCACACACACACACCCACACTCAGGTATGTACACACAAGCACACAGGCGCGCACACACACACACACACACACAGGCATGCATACACGCACACACACACACACACACACACAGGCATGCATGCATACACACACACACTCACACTCAGTCGGAGTCGCTGCTGCTGCTGGATGAGTCAGTGGACATGGCCTCCACGTCATCCTCATTCTCCTTGTTGTGGCCCGGAGGTTCCAGCCCAAAGTCGTTGCCATGGTGAGGGGGAAGCATCCCCACGGAAACGTCGTTGGACTGCCAGGGGTACTGGGGGGTCAGCACGTCTGGAGAGAGGGAACGAAACCAGGGGAGGAGCTCGGTGGTTTAAAACACGAAAGCTCAAGATATCACAGGTTCAGATTGTTCAAATCCCCCCTGCATTACTCTGAATGAAAGAAGCATCTGCTAAATTAACGCATTGCATGTATACCAGTGAAACCAGTTCTGACTTGAGGATACCCACCCCAGTCTAGCTGTGTGCATTTTGTTTTGTTGTTATTTTATTTGTTATGTTTTAAAAGAAATCTTGTGTGGGGCCACAGAAAAGAATAGGTCAACAGATCCGTCCTACCGGGTAATCTCCCAGCAGCCAGTGCGTCTCCTGGCAGGTGTCCGTTCACGCCATTGGTCGGCAGGTTGCTCATGTGACCCAGCATGCCGCTGCGCATTTCCAGGTCGGTGGGGTAAGGTCTCCGTGGGTCGCCTTGGCAACAAACACCAGAAAAAAAGAGTGTTAAAGAGTTTCCCCCTCTGGGATCAATATTTGGGATCGATATTTTCCCCCTTTTGTGGGGGGAAAAAAACAGCTAAACGACTTGAACACAAATCCAAAATTCCTGTTCCAGTTCCAGTATTATCGGGTCATACTGCTGCAGAGGGGGAAGAGAATCAGAGCAGATACCTGGTACCCAGTTGAGGGGGGCACAGACAGCGTTGCTAGCGCTGATCCTGTGGGCATACTTGATGATCTCCTCTGATGAAATACTCCCTGATAAAAAAAAAGTTTTTTTATTAAAAAACAGCAGCCATTTCAAATGTACATCAACAAGTCAGCTACAGATACATCAGCTTGGTAATATCTGTTTGATTATTATGGTTTTATTGCTGTACTGATGCAGTGTGCATCATGCTCACCTTTTCTGGCTCTGTCGATGGATTTGAGTTTTTCCTTTGCCTGGTACACTGCTGTAGCCTGAAGGGACAAAGAGAGGATTTTTGTTCCTCACTGGCATCATTACAAGTCTGTTTATCTCCAGTAACATACAATTCACCATATCAAGGTCTCTAAAAGGCACTAATTCTGTATATTTTGCATTGATTAACAAAGCGCTTAACTCTACACTATATAATGAGCTGTTATGGGACGTACTTACAGTAATTACAAAGGTACTCTACAAAGGTGTGATGGTCTACACGTCTTCTATCTTTTACCTGATCTTATCTTTTACTTTCCAGTTAAGCGCTAGGTGAACAGTCACACCCACCAGAATGTGTTCAGCTTCCTTCAGCTGTTTCTGAAGCTGCTGGATGTCGTTGTCTCGTTTCTCCACCTCCTTCTCCAGGACCTGCATCTCCTGGTGAACCTTCCCCTGCTCCTGTGCCACCAGCATCAGGTCCTGAAACTCCTTGTCTCTCTGGACAAGCAACTCCAAAATCTGGTGTCACAAGTATGGATTGTTACAAACACATGTGCACATGGAGGAGAGGAGAGTCAAATGTTGAAAATGTAATGAATGGCTGAATGGTCTAAAGAGGTAACAGGTGTGTTACCTGTATGTCATCACTGGACTGAGGTAGTTTTTGGCTTCTTGACAACGCCAACATTTCTATCAACTCCCTGAAATGGGTGAAGATAGTTTAGTGTGGATGAACATTATTGAACACTGGCAAAACAAAAAGCATTTCAATTACTTTTGGGGTGGTTTCATGTAACTTTATTTCAAGTGTGATAAATAATTAGAAGGAATTATTTGGACCAGTTAATTGAAGTGACAGCTTGTAGACTGTTAGTACTGTAGCAGGAGGGTCTGATTTAAACACATTTTAAAAACAAATAAACAGAATCACTGCCTTATATAAACAAACGACACGAGTAAAATAGTACATCTTTACCTGGATAACACTTCTAGATCATCCAAAACAGATAAGAGCCGCTCTTTAGTTGATTTGTCGGCCACCGCCATGGCTGTTTCTTCCCTACTGCGCAGAACCGGAAATCAGGAAGCTTAACAGAACCGATGACAGATTATTGCAGCAGCGACACCTGCTGGATGGGAAGAAAACATGCAAAACAGATTGACCTAAGAAAGTGAAATGTCTATAAATGGGTTTCAAAACCTTATTGCCCAATGCCCTGATAGATATATATTTTTAAACAGCATAAGCAAAAATGTAGCTAATTCGTGGCTTATAGTTTCTGCAAATATGCAGTCAGTTGTGTGTCAGTTTGGAATGACTCATATTAAATATTCAATTGAAATATTCATTTTCTTAAATATTTCATTTATACATATCTGATATGGGACTGGACTGAACCACAGTCGAATGCATTTCATGTTAAACAACACACTAACGTTTCCACGGTGACAGGGCGCCCTCTGGAAATCAACCCTGTAGGTGCGCTCCTGACGTCAACTGACGGCTGAATATCTGATCTACAGACGGATCTAACACACTGCAAGGAAGACACGCTTTTACTTCGACGCCTGTGTCGTTAACTGTAAAGTTATCAATCTGCCGTATTCTAGTTCTCAAGTGCTCTTTTAACCATGGTGAAGGTTTCATTTAATTCTGCTCTTGGGCAGAAAGACGTGAAAAAGGACGCAGAAACACTTATTGCTGCAGAAGACAAGGTGAGTCTAATGGAAGTTATAAAGACGTCGTTCGCTGTTAAGGGTTTGTTTCTATAGTTTACTGTTATTGACCGTTGATCTATACTTTGTTTAAACTTATTTAGGCAATTGTTTAAAATATTTGATTAATGCAGGTTATCTAAATTATAGAAATGTGTTCGTGTAAATGGATTTAAGTTCCTCTGTTGTCGCAGGTATTGTTGCTCTTTGGTGGCCGGTCCCCCTCCCGTCCCCCTCTCGTCTCCTCCCGTCCCCCTCCCCCACTTTAATCATATAGAAAGAAGAACCTGCTTTTCTAAACAGAAACAGAAACTTTGTTCTCAGCAACCGCAACACAATAGCAGAAGCGGAACGAAACAAATATTGTCTTTATATTGGTCCGATATGCATCACTTGGATATCAAAACTGAGTTTTTTTTTACAAGCATAACACTATGTAATCAGAAGAGAGAGGCTTTAAAAGACGGGGCTGGGAGGTCGGAGTCCTTACGGGGCTGCAATTTCTAGTCCATGCAGGTGTTGTGCCGAGTTCCCACTCCCTGCCAGAATTCCACTCCCCTGATAACAACAGTAGCAAAATAATTCACATTATGATCATAGGACTGTGTAGCACAACATCAGCGTCGTTTCTCAAGTTCAGCTCAACATTATGTCTTTTTTCGTGAGACACTCATTCAGATTTTACATGTAGCACAACACATGTACTCTCAAACTACAAAATTGCAATACGCTGGGAAGAGAATGCATGCGTTCACGCGCAGGGGAGTGGGATTGTGGCAGGGAGTGGGAATGCGGCACAACACCGGTATCGGCACTTTGCCCCTGGGATAACCTGACCGTGTCAGACAAGTCTACACTGTGTTGAACATTCCTTTGCCTGATTAGCTGCTGACTCTTATTACGTATGACGCCATTAAAACATTTCATTGCTGTCTTAAATGATTTATATGTTTTTATTTGACATTTTATTTGAGTAATGTTTTTTTATTTATTCTACTTTTTGAAAAGGCAAAACACCCAAGCCCAACTTGGGAAAGTAAACCCAGGGGGTGATGAGGCATCTCAGGGAGGGAGACAGACCTCTCTTGTGGTCTCTCCTGTTCACACACAGCCTGGTTAATGATGGAGAGTTATATACAGTGGGCAGCAGCTCAAGCGTGTGTGGATGTGGTCGCAACACATTTATATATATATATATATATTTTTTTTTTTGGCCTATACCCTGTTTGCACCTGTGTTTTGCTGATTAATACTAGCAACTAACATAAATAGGCAGGGAGAGCATTTTTCTGAGTGACTGCACACAGGCACCACTTAATTAGTGCCTCTGATATTTGAACAACCTTAGTCAAGTTTAGTGCATCCAGAAGTGTCTGCCACTTTTAGAAACACACAACGAAGCAAAATACATCAGGGATGCCGAACTGCTCAGCCACCTTGTAAGAACGCTATTCTCTCTCACAAGCAGGGCTTAGCAGCCAGGCTGCATCCACTGGAGTGAAGGGCTGGGCTGTTCTGAAGGGCTGGGCTGTTCTGAAGGGCAGGGCTGTTCTGAAGGGCAGGGCTGTTCTGAAGGGCAGGGCTGTTCTGAAGGGCTGGGCTGTTCTGAAGGGCTGGGCTTCTGTGAAGGGCTGCTGGGCGGCGTGTTTGAACATGGAGGGATCTGAGGGCGTCTTAGCACCCCGGTCTTACCCGACGGCTGCCTCTACTGTTGGGCTGCGCTCTATGGATGAGACAGCTGACGGCTTTGGCTTTGCTTCGGGACAAACAGAGGAACTTCAAACAGTAATAACATGCAAAATCAAGTTACAGCTCCATGCACATGAACTTCATCAACAGAGTCCCAGAGGAGAAGTTTAGTATTTGTATTTGTGGTTAGGGTGAGAAGCAGTAGTGTGATGTCATAGATTAGAGGCTGTTCACCGGGTTAGGGCTGTTTAAAGGCTGGTGTCGGTGAGAGTGAGTGTGAAGATGCAGCTCTTGTGTTCAAAAGGTGGAAGCTTATACACTTAAACATGATCTGGATAAAGACCCACTGGTCATAGTTGACAGATAATTAGTGGAGATATTCTGGTTGTGGAGACAGTGAGTCAGAAGCGTGTGTGTGTGCGTGTGTGTATGAGTGCCAGTCTGTATCTTTTATTTTGGTTCTGTGGTGTGAATGTTTGCAATGGCTTTGCCATGTGCCAGACTCCAGGGCCTCAGATTCCTCCTGCTCCCCTACAGAGCCTGTCTGTGGTGAAGAGTCAAAGAGAAGAGACTGAAAGAGATAGAGAGAGATGGAAAGAAAGAGAGGGCTAAGGCCAGTGTTGGGTGCTGTCTTACTCCCAGCAGGGGGAGGGGGGTAGGGGGGGGATGATTACAGTAATCACCCAGAGCCCGTCTCAGCCTTGAGGAGATTTAAGAGCCCTCCCACAGCGCGTCTCCCACCAACACATGGAGAGGGGAAGATTAAACCAGCCCAAAATGAGACCCCAATGACCTCCATCCCTCCTCCTCAGTCCTCTATCTCACCCCTCACCCAGAACCAGCATGCAGCCCCACTGGCCGGGGCCTAGACCAGGCTGGGGGCTGGGGCCTGGACCGGGCTGGGGGCTGGACCAGGCTGGGGGCTTGGGGCCTCCAGATGACCCACAGCCTCATGGAAGGAAGACCAGCAGGGCTGTCCTCTTGTTGCTTGTCTCTCTCCAGAGGGTGATATGAGACAGCCAGGGCGGCCTGAAACCAAAGCTGTGTCTCAGGTACTGACACCCTACCTGTGTCTGGGCTGAGGAACCAGCCTGTTCCAGAGGGTATCATAGCCATCTGTACATTTAAACAGTGAGTCACACTGTCCTCCCAGGCTGTGCTGCCTTTTTTACAGCGATTAGAGAGAGGCCGGAAGAACACGTTTCGTGTTGTGTTGAGATGGTGGGTGGGGAGGTGACGTTGGTAATGTGAGACAGCACAGTGTTGTCGACAGTGCGTCACTGGAGGATTCAGGAGAGCAAATTCAGTCTGGAGGATTCAGGGTGGAGGATTCAGGATAGCAGATTCAGTATGGAGGTTTCAGGATGAAGGATTCAGGATGCAGGATTCAGGATGGAGGAGTGACTCTGGAGGATTCAGGATAGCAGATTCAGGATGGAGGATTCAGGATGGAGGATTCAGTCTGCAGGATTCATGATAGCAGGTTTCAGGATAGCAGATCCAGTCTGGAGGATTCAGGATAGCAGGTTTCAGGATAGCAGATTCAGGATGGAGGATTCAGTCTGGAGGATTCAGGATAGCAGGTTTCAGGATAGTAGATCCAGGATGGAGGATTCAGCCTGGAGGATTGCATGTGAAGCGTTGGCTTCCGCTGGTTGGGCCCTGGCCGGCTGCTCCGTTCTCCCAAGGCGGCAGCTCTCAGAGCAGGTAGAGACCTGCGTGACACACCTGCGGCCCAGGGAGGGGCGGGGAGCAGGAACCAGGAAAACGACAGTCTGATGCAACCTGTTCCTGAGTCTCACACCAAAGTATGGTTCACAGAACAGAGAAACCACAACAACACTCAGACACACGGCCCTCGTCTCTTCCACTTTTACCTGATGTTAACATGTATGTAGATGTGATTTCTGCTTTGTTATGATAGTGCCAGTGTTGAGAAACGGGAGGGGGAGAGAGACAGGGAGGGGAGCACATGCAGGAGAATGGCCCTGGGCTCAAATCGAACCTGGGTTCTTGTGGTAAGGCCTCAACCGATGAGGCTGCCCCACATACAGGCTTGTAACGTGACATGACACCTCATACCATGAGAGGAACAGTCAGACAAAGGCTGTAGCAGGTGACAGGGTTGTCAGTTAGAGGGCCGATGGAGGAAGTTAATATTCTTCGGAAGCTAAACCATTGCAGAGGGAGTGCTGATGATCATAAACACCACCACACCATGTTAGTTCCTGGTGCACGCTCAGTCAGCTGAAACACTAGAGGTCGAGACGGGGAGAGCGCTTTATATCAGCAGGTCAAAACCTCTCGGAGGAGGACTGTTTAACGGCACATCGAGTCTTGTGCCTCTAAGCAAGCTGTTGCAAAACAGAAAGGAGAAGCTTGTGTCATAGCAGCTATCTACAATAAGGATGTAAATGATCGGCTAAATAGATATTAAGATCCGATCGTTTACTAAAGGAGGATGTTGAGATGGGGATCTTGTTAGTGTCCAGTGGTCTCAAGTCAATGGAGGTAGTCCAGCCTCCATATCATGTTCCCTGATGGTTACGGCAGCAGAGATTCCACTGTTGGGATCAGTGAAGGTGAAAAGGCTCTGAAAGTGACAGAGATGGTTCTGTTAGGTGAAGAGATGTGAAGGAAGGACAAACGCCTCAGGAAATATTCCCTTTTTACTCTGGTCCGTCCAGAGCTGCCAATCAGAGTGGATCTAATGTGGTGGATGTTGGCTCTGTCCTACGCCACAGTACCACAGTACCACAGTACTACAGTACCAGTACATCACCCTCCCCTAGTTGCTGCCTGCCTCTTTCCTGTCACTCCCCGTCTCCCTGTTCCATTTCCTTTGGCCCCCTGTGGACTTGGTTGTCCCTGGAAACCTGGGATTATGATTGCTACAGTGTGGCACAGAGTGTGGAACATTTTCAAACTTGTTTTGGAACATGGAGCTTGAAGATGGAGGGAGGGAGGGAGGGAGGGAGGGAGGGAGGGAGGGAGGGAGGGAGGGAGGGAGGGAGGGAGGGAGGGAGGGAGGGAGGGAGGGAGGGAGGGAGGGAGGGAGGGAGGGAGGGAGGGAGGGAGGGAGGGAGGGAGGGAGGGGGGGGGGCACTGAGAGAGAGGCAAAATAACTAATTTAAAAAGGAGAACCAGTCCTTTTTCAGTTTGTGTTTCTTTGCCCCCCTGTACAAGCCAGCGTTTTCCCCCGACCTCCTGGGTCTGAGCTGGCCCAGACCTCCTGGGTGAAAGCTGGCCCAGACCTCCTGGGTGAAAGCTGGCCCAGACCTCCTGGATAATATGTGGGTGCTGACTGGTCATTTCCTCCTTCACTAGGTTTTCCTCAGGCTATAAAACAGCCTCCTGTACTTCCTCTTATAGAAATGCAAGGAAGCCATAGTCCGGCTGTTTTTGCAGAAAAGCAAAACTCTTAATTTGTTTCTACCCCTCTCTCTCTGTCTCTCTCTGTCTCTCTCTCTGTCTCTCTGTCTCTTTCTCTCTCTGTCTCTCTCTCTGTCTCTCTGTCTCTTTCTCTCTCTCTCTCTCTCTCTCTCTCTCTCTCTCTCTCTCTGTGTCTCTCTGTCTCTCTCTGTCTCTCTGTCTCTCTCTCTTTCTCTCTGTCTCTCTCTGTCTCTCTCTCTGTCTCTCTCTCTTTCTCTCTGTCTCTCTCTGTCTCTCTGTCTCTCTCTCTCTCTCTGTCTCTCTGTCTCTCTCTGTCTCTCTGTCTCTCTCTCTCGCTCACTCCGTCTCTCGACTGGAAATGTTGTGCACCGTCCGACAGTAACAGAGCTGCCCCGGTGTGAAAGCCTCTGCTTGGTGAAGAGACTGTGTGAAAGAGGCCTTATCACATGACCAGAGTCCATGGAGTGCTGGCATGTTAGAGGTGCTGATAAGCCAGCTGCACCTTTCACGTGCTTCGACACAGAGTCTGAACTTCTGAAACCGGCCAACATGATCACTCAGTCCTGCTCTTCAGATATCTGGTCCTCTGGGTGAATTTTGTATTCATTTTCGTCTCGAGTCTCATTAGAGACACCCTTTTGATAAAGATCAAAGTCTGACATGGCCTTTGAGTTGACGCATTCCATGAGCTTTTTTTTTTTCTTCTTTGAGTTTTTAAACCCCCCTGACCTATGTGTTGTGTTTGTGCTGTGTGTGAGTGTAGGACCCAGAGGTAGGGCTGGCAGTACAGCATCAGTCTCGGGCCTGGTGTTGGTGCATGTGTCTGGGCCTGGCCCTCATGCTGTCTGTCGTAGTGGTGGGAGGAACCTGCATCTACAGATACTACATCATGGAGGTGAGCACATTCACTACGCAGCAACCAAGACTACAATTACCACTAACTTCCACCACAGAGCCTTGTGGGACAGTCACTGAATATCACTGAGAAACAAAGTCACAACTTACATAGCCAACACAAATCATGCTTATTGTGGCCCAAAATGATCCACAATAACAACAGGATTTAGTCACACAGCTGCATGCTACTAAACATAATCCACATAGATGGATCACATAGATGGATGTTATATTGCGAGCACATGACAGCCAGTATGGTAGAGACCCAGGGAGGCTGGCCCCCTGTAAGCATGTTCCCCCCTGGGGGAGGGCTGTTCCTGGCAGGAGGACCAGGTGTTTGTGTGCGGGGTGAAGTACAGTGAGCAGGACTTCATGGTGGAGGAGGAGGACCTCCCGGCTCAGTTCCGTCAGCTGGAAGAGAGAATCCGCTTCCTGGAGGACGACATGGTGGAGCTCATCAACGTGCCCGTGCCCGAGTTCGACGACAGCGACCCCGCCGAGATCGTCCACGACTTCAACAAGGTGAGGAGGAAACCCACATGGGGGAGGAATCAGATCGGAGTCAGGGGCAGTTCTACAAGGGTGGCTTTGGGGCAGTTCTGTGAAGGTTTAGGTTGGGTTGGGTATAGTTCTGTGGGCGTATGTCAAGTCTCTTGTGACATTACTTGTAAACAGGGTTGCACAGACTCAATGTTACTTGGTTTGTTGGAGTTGACCTGGTAGTGTTTCTAGCAGACTGGAGGATCTGAATTTGTGAACTTGTGAATTTGTGATTCTCATGTTGGGTGTGTAGAAATTGACAGCCTACCTGGACCTGAGCCTGAACAAGTGTTACGTCATCTCCCTCAACACCTCCATCGTTATGCCTCCTAAAGACTTCCTGGAGCTCCTGGTCAACATCAAGGTAGGCCTTCCACTAGCATGCTGCAGCACCACTGACACTGGATACAAAAGGTTGGGAACGGACAGTTCTAGAACCAGAACAGTCAGGTGTGTGTGTGTGTGTGTGTGTGTGTGTGTGTGTGTGTGATCATGTCTTTGTTGGTTATTAATATTGTAACATGATGCCTGGTAGCTGATTTGTGGCTATTTTGCACTGTGCCTGGTTAGTACAGACAGTTCCTTGTTTGGAAACACAGCAGGACTTTCTACTGAAGATGCACAGGCCTCTCTGTTTCTCTATCTCTGTTTCTCTCTCTCTCTGTTCCCTCATTCTATGTTTATCTGTTTCTCTATCTGTTTTTCTCTCTCTCTCTGTTTCTCTCTCTGTTTTTCTCTCTGTTTCTCTCTCTGTTTTTCTCTCTGTTTCTCTCTCTGTTTCTCTCTCTGTTTTTCTCTCTGTTTCTCTCTCTCTTTCTATGTTTATCTGTTTCTCTATCTGTTTCTCTCTCTCCTGACATGACTTCCTACATGTATGTTCCTACATGCGTCCTGTGTGTTGAGGGCATGGTGTCAGCTCAGTGATGGGTGCCTGTGTCATGTCCCCAGGCGGGGACCTACCTGCCCCAGTCCTACCTGGTCCATGAGGAGATGATGGTGACGGAGCGCCTGGAGCACGTGGACCAGCTGGGCTTCTTCATCTACAACCTCTGCAGAGGCAAAGAGACCTACAGGCTGCAGCGCAGAGACACCATCCTGGGTGAGAACACACATACACACACACCCACTCTCACACACGCACTCATTCTCATGCACACTCACACTCACTCACACACACACACGCTCACACTCAAATCCAAATGACACATCTTGCAGTCAAGAGTCCTTGAACTCTGAAACATTGTTGCTATTTCTTTTTCTACCTAACGATACGTTCTTATCATGTTGACTGACTGGTTGTCAAGCAGGCATGCCTGTTTCACAAACAAGATCTTTTAAAACGCATTCACTCTCACATAGCCTTGTGATTGCGACATATCTGATGACTCATGTCTTTTCTAATAATTCAGCGGTGTGTGTTTGGAAAAGGTAGCACAAAATGGCTGATCCAGAGACTGTTAGACTAAATCCAGACTTTGACCCTCTATATGGTCCTTGTGTCTTTTACAGGTATGCAGAAACGCGAAGCCCTTAACTGCCATAAGATCCGTCACTTTGAGAACAAGTTTGTGGTGGAGACCCTTATTTGCGAGCCTTAATCAGCTGCCCAGTTCTTTCACCAGTGCAGGATATTAACGACCACTCTTGATGTCATCGGAGTGAAGATTTGTATTTTTTAATTTCAGTTTTTGTGTATTTTTTCTTTGGGGATGTACGGATGTACAAGTTTTAATGTGAAGCTCTTTTGGCATCGCCGCTATATGTATAAAAAAAAGGTTGTGAGTTTTTAAACTGTTTCATAGGGGAGATTAGATTGAGTCAGGGAGGAATTCTATTTTGGGGGACAAAATGTACTCTTTTCCAAATTGTGGAAGTCACTGGTGACTTGACATCTATATATTTAGATGTCTTAAATTATCAGGAATTTTGATGGAATACTGGCTAATTATTCACCATTTAACATGGTGCTAGAATGGAGATTTTAGGTTTTTATATTTTATTGTCTGCTGTAATTGGTTCTTCGGCACCTATCATTTCTTAACTGGATGTTTTACTTTATTTTGGTCGAGCTTTGAGAATAACTAATTGTAACAGTGTGTTACAGAGTAGATAATACATACAAAATTATACTAATTGATGTGCTTTAAGAAGAGAGACACTTATGTTAAAGTTCAAGATCATTTTCTCAACCTGTCTGTGAATGTTTGCCTTTTCGAATGTATCATTTTCTTTTTCAATTAATCCGTTTATTTGACTAATTTGTATATATCCTCAACAGATATGACCAACACCACAATAAATCTTAAACCAGGAAATCTGCACTCAGCCTGGTTTCTTTGCTAAATACAAACAATTTGCAATGTGGAGAGTTCAAAGTGTGTCTTGATGTGACCTTGTCCTCACTAGGCAGCATGCTTGTGATTCGCCAACTCATCCTTTCCTCTCTCTCTGCATCTGCCTTCTATATGTGAGCATATTTGCCACGTCTGAACGTGGTCATGGCAGCATTGCCTGTTGTCACAGGATCGTGTTGCCTACACACACTATGCGGTCTGATCTCATTTACTTACACTTGCTCCCATGGCAATATCTATCGGCTAAATGTGACGGTGTATCAGTTCACATACAGTGAGGCTGTGTTACATGATCGCGATGGAAATCTCTGTGATTAGGAGTCTAATGAGTTGGACCTTACTCAGGGCTTTGCTGGGAAGGCAGCCAGTTGGAACCGCTTGGTTGCTCTTGGGCCACATATTGAAGGAGACAGGATTTGTAGATAATTAAGGAAGCCCTCTGTGTCGTTAATCAAATCAAGCTGTATTTGTATAACCCGCCTTACAACCAGTGTCACAGAGGGTTCCATAAAAAACACTGCACCTAAACCAACCTAAATCCTTATCTGATAGAAGCATGACTCTTTGCTTTAATATACCCTCATAGCTGAATACTTGATAAACCAGTTTGTGTTGTGGCTTAACAGACAGGTGAAAGAAGGCTTGCATTGAATAGGTTACCCAAGTCCTTATATCCCATTTGAAATGTTCTTTATGAACCATCTTAGTTCACCCATGTTTGGTGAAACACATATCACTGACTTCCTGACATCTTCCCCATGAACTAATTCTAATTCCATGAGACTGTGTTTCTCAAGCAGAGTCCATTCTTCTAACCAGATGGTGCGGAGGGGGAGGAGGTGTGTGTGAGGAAGGGGGGGGGGCATGGAAGCAGGCGACAAGGAGTGACAGAAATAGCACAGTCATCAGACATCTTTTCGTCGCTGGCTTCTATCTCCCTCTGAAGTGGGAGACATTCTTCGTCAATAAGCCTGTCAGGGAGAGCCAGGATGGAGGAGGTGAACTTCCTGTTAACAGACACTCTTCTCCCTTGCCAATTCACAGAATATGCTATTTGAATGTCTAAACGCTTGATGTCATCATTCGCACCAGAGATGATGTCGTTTCTAACATGGGAATGTTTTAATTATGCCAGCAAGACACATCCATGTGTGACTGTGCTTTACAGGAAGAAGTCCTCTATGACAAACTAGGAATCTGGAAGCACATAAGACCAGGCCTGGCTGACCCCTGACCCTGTGAGATAGACCTGCTGACAGCCTCAGTTCTATCACTGCTAATGCATGGGGCTTACATGAGTTAAAAACAGTGTTATGAGTCCAGATATAAAGAAACATGTTTCTACTGATCCCACATGGAGTCTTGTAGGGTGGCTTCTAGAAATTCCAGCTCTATGTAATGTTCTATGTTGTGTTCTACTTCACTTATTCAACGTGACTATATAATGCAGATAAGGGTTGTATTAAATGTTAGAAGTCATGGTTAACTCGTACAAGCTAGATACATACCAAGTATACACACATACACACACATTAGCTGCCTTGCATTTCAACTGAGGGTGTGATTTAACAGCAACATGATCTAGGTCTCTGAATAAACACTCCAATTTTGCCACCATACCAACTTTTTAAAGTATCTGATCTTAACACTTAACAGCCTCCATATCTGATTACATTGAACACAAAGATAGATTTGGGGTCTAACTTGACTACTTTATTTTTATCTGTAAATATGAATAACATAATATGTATCCTGTCTTAAATATCTCTATTTTGGGCAAGTTGTTGGAGGCAGATGCATTTATTCTCAGTACTGAATTGAAAAAAACTACAACTCCCAGAAGACATTGCGTGTCAGTGTGTTCCTCCTGTTAAAGCGTAGCTAGCTTGCAGGACATGGGTTACTTTGGCCTCGTTTGGTAAATATACCATCAACCACTCAGTATTTCCTAACATGTGTTTGTAAGAAGGAATACATTTAGGGTAAGTATCATTATATTTAGTTTGTTTGTTTTTTCACACGCAAAAACGGATGTGGAAAGTTAGTTGGTTTACTTTAACATGCTAATGCGGCTAACTGACTTGAGAGCTGTGTATCTGTTACCATGGTAACAGGCTGTCACTGCCTGTATGAAAGCTTTTACTGTAACAGCCTTTTAGAGATATAAGACAGGATACATATTATGTTATTAATATTTACAGATACAAAAATAAAGTAGTCAAGCACCTGAAATGAAAACAAACTGCAAACTAGGATACTAATAATAAAAAACAAACTATGACACAAAATAACTGGAAGTGACATATTATGTTGCTGAAGGATGTTGCTGTGAACACCACAGATATCAACCTCTCACAAACAATAACAATAAATACATTAAAACATACAAAAAAAGTAGAGCTAACTTGCCAAACTTGTCAAATGAATGCTTTTAACATTTCAAAACCACAATATTCTACTACTATCCAGGTTTACAGGTGTTATGAACAACTATGACATCATCCGTCAGATTGGAGAGGGTGCGTTTGGGAAAGCCTTCTTGGCCAGAGCCAAAGATGAAGGACGTGAGAAAGAGTGTGTGGTCAAAGAGGTCAACCTCAGAAAGGTAGATACCACAAACTCTGAATCTGATCGCAAACACTTCAAACTATGACTCTGCTCATCACTATCTCGATAGATGTCTCCTAAAGAGAAGGAAGCATCTGAGAAAGAGGTGACACTGCTGTCCAAGATGAAGCACCCCAACATCGTCACCTTCATCAAGTCCTTCAGCGGTTTGTTTGGAGTCACATGACATGCTGATCTGACGTTGTCCTGACAGTGTACTGTGTGAGGTTTATGTGGAGCTTGCTGGTGTTCTGTGTGGTTGCAGACAGGTCTAGTCTGTTTATCGTGATGGAGTATTGTGATGGAGGAGATCTGATGAAGAAGATCAGCATGCAGAGAGGGATTCTGTTCTCTGAGGAGCAGGTACACACACACACATATATACTCTCACACACACAAAATCACAAACACACACACACACATATACTTGACACGCTAACTTTTAAAAATATTGTTATTTCGTTCAGATCCTGGACTGGTTTGTCCAGATCTGCCTTGGACTGAAGCACATTCATGACAGGAAGGTCCTGCACAGAGATATCAAGGCACAGGTGAACTAAACACAGTAGCACCCAAACACACTGGCACCCAAACACACTAGCAGCACCCAAACACACTGGCACCCAAACACACTAGCAGCACCCAAACACACTGGCACCCAAACACACTAGCAGCACCCAAACACACTGGCACCCAAACACACTAGCAGCACCCAAACACACTGGCACCCAAACACACTAGCAGCACCCAAACACACTGGCACCCAAACACACTAGCAGCACCCAACCCCCCTGTTAGAACCCAAACACACTAGCAGCACCCAAACACACTAGCTGCACCCAAACACACTAGCAGCACCCAGACACACTAGCAGCACCCAAATACACTAGCAGCACCCAAACACACTGGCAGCACCCAAACACAGTAAACACAGCCTTCAGGCTATCAGTGTCGGGTCTGTGCACGACACATGACATAAATCTATGCTCATTAAAGTACATAAGGATTCCACCCATAAAAACAGCATTACAAATTGGAGACTTCAGGGAAATGTTATAGCATTGATATTTCTGGAACTACACAGAGCCTAACTGTACGTCAAACAAGGGTTCAACTGTGCAGCGACTGCACTCATATCTGTATGTTCAGCCAGCCTGTAGCTACTGCTCCTGTCTGTCTGTCCATTTGTATTCATAGCAATAAATGTGATGTTTGACATCACATGGACCCACATTTACTATATTCAATCAAAACACATCTACCCTTCATGTACTGTTTATTTCATTGTGGTGGTTAAAAAATAAATTGTTCTATATACTTTTGCCCACATAGAATATCTTCCTCACCAACAGTGGTTTGACAGCCAAGCTGGGGGATTTTGGAATAGCAAGAATGTTGAACAAGTAAGTTAAAGTTCTTAAACTGTCTCTCCACTGAGATTTACTACTGTACTTGTCTGTGACAGAAAGTACTGGAACAAATTAACCTCCCAAACTGTGCCATTAACATTCCATAAGCTGCAGTGTGTGTGTGTGTGTGTGTGTGTTTGTTTTGCCAGTGGTGGGTTCAGCTTGCGTGAATACACTTCATTTCTCTTAAAGCTTCCTTACTGTGAAGGTAACATTTCTTATTTGAAAAAAAGATGAGATGTGACATGTAAGAGAAAAGGAAAAATATAATCTTAGAAATGCTGGGACGTTATTGTGCCTAGACTCTGACTTCCTTCTGTTCTGCATGTGATACTTTCACTTTCACACTCTACTGGAAGGTGTTTCTGATGAAATGTGTTGTGTTTCTGCCTGTGTGGTATTGGACAGTACGATGGAGCTGGCCAGGACCTGTGTGGGGACGCCGTACTACCTGTCTCCAGAAATCTGTGAGAACAGACCATACAATAACAAGACGTATGTACCCTCCTAAATACTCGCTTATTATCTCTCCTGTACATGTGACCACACACACGCATACCAGTTATGCCCTCCCTCCCTCTCTGTCTCTCTCTCTGTCTCTCTCTCTCTGTCTCT
This sequence comes from Neosalanx taihuensis, assembly GCA_030340665.1. Lineage (NCBI taxonomy): Eukaryota > Metazoa > Chordata > Actinopteri > Osmeriformes > Salangidae > Neosalanx > Neosalanx taihuensis. Next base: position 16,925,925 of record CM059291.1, on the reverse strand, counting down.
TCCTCTCTGTCTCTCTCTGTCTCTCTGTCTCTGTCTCTCTCTCTCTCTCTCTCTCTCTGTCTCTCTGTCTATGTCTCTCTCTGTCTCTTCCTCTCTGTCTCTCTCTGTCTCTCTGTCTCTGTCTCTCTCTCTCTCTCTCTCTCTCTCTCTGTCTCTCTGTCTCTCTGTCTATGTCTCTCTCTGTCTCTCTCACACACCTCTTGCTGGTCCTTGGCTGTTAGCCACAGCAGTGTGTGGGGACACTATTGTTCAGCTTCCCAGTCTGTTTTGATGATCACTGGGTCAGAGGGCGTTCCACCAGCTCCACACACACACACACACACACACACACACACACACACACACACACACACACACACACACACACACACACACACACACACACACACACACACACACACACACACACACACACACACACACACACACACACACACACACACACACACACACACACACACACACACACACACACACACACACACACACACACACACACACACACACACACACACACACACACACACACACACACACACACACACACCCTCCACAAACACAGATACACACAGATGTTCACACACACACACACTCTCCACACACAAACACCCTCCACACACACACACACACACACAAATTCACACATGCACCCTCCACACACACACACACACAGACAGACAGACACAAACATTCACACACAGACACAAACAGACACACACAGACGCACTTGTACTTTATGTGTTATTTCCCCGTCAGCATCCCACCAGATAGGAGTCATCAAACCTGCTTTGACAGCTGTATTCTGCTGAGTGTTCAGAATTCAAAAGAATGTGTGCACCTGCTGTTTAACCACTTCTCACGGACACTTTAGCAAACGTCAATAACAATCAACTGTATCCTTAGAAACGCTGGTATACATCTGAACCTGTCGTCTTGTGTCACACTGTTCTCTGACTGTAGGACTGCGTCATGCAAGGTTGGTTCATTAAGCACTGCATGCTTGCCTCTCTCATCCAACAGGGATGTGTGGTCCCTGGGCTGTGTCCTGTACGAACTCTGCACTCTGAGACACCCAGTAAGCATTACACCCCCCCCCCTTCACACAGCTGCCCCTGTCCCCCCCTCATCACAGGGGGTGCGGGTATGAGAGCTCACCTGTAGCAGAGCTGAACCCTCCTGTGTCTGCGCTCTGCAGTTTGAGGGCAGCAGCTTGAGACAGCTGGTGGGGAAGATCTGTAGGGGGCGCTGTAACCCCGTGTCCACACGCTACTCCTACGAGCTCCGCCTGCTGGTCGCTCAGCTCTTCAAGGTCAGCCCTCGAGACCGGCCCTCCGTCACCTCGGTCCTGAGACGCCCGCTGCTGGAGAAACGCATCAGCAAGCTGCTAGACCCCCAGGTATGGGGGAGGGGAGGGGAGGGAGGGAGGGAGGGAGGGAGGGAGGGAGGGAGGGAGGGAGGGAGGGAGGGAGGGAGGGAGGGAGGGAGGATGGTTTGAGAGTGGTTCAAATGTTCAGCTGTGCAGTTCTAAACCAGACCACAGCTTTGACAGGGAAGTCAAAAATAGATACGCAAACTACACGACTTCACAAGTCATCAGAAAAAAAGCTAGGTGTTTGTATTTGTGTGTGTGTGTGTGTGTGTCAGGTGCTTCAGGAGGAGTTCAGTCACACAGTGCTGCACAGAGGGCAACCTGGAAACCTGCGGAATGCTGGGAAAACACTGTCAGGGCCAGAACAGACACCAGGTATTTACACACACACACACACACACACACACACACACACACACACACACACACACACACACACACACACACACACACACACACACACACACACACACACACACACACACACACACACACACACACACACACACACACACACACACACACACACACACACACACACACACACACACTCCTCCCCCTCTCACTTTTCCCCATGTGCTCCACCTATTGGTCATTCAGTATTACAACATGTTCACACTCCAAATGTTCTTGGGCACCAAATCTGGTTCTCCCTCCTTATACTCAAGTATCTGAAGACTGTTCCTGCCCAAGTACTGACATCATTTGTTGGCACCTGTAATGTAACTGCTACAGGGACCATCTATCATAGCCTGAACTGCTCTTCAGATAAATGAGTTCTCACCTTTTCTTCACTACCTCGTCACCTGTCTAAAATGCTTCCCCCTCCAGTGAAAGTCCCCAAGCTCAGAGCCCCAGAGAGGCCTGGTCCTCAGCCACAGCCTGGGCCCCCGGTGAAGAAAGCTCCCCCCAAACCAGAGTGGAAAGCCCCAGGCAGAGTCTACACCCCCCAGCATAAGGTAACGATCCCCTGAAGCACCGGGGATCGACACACCCTACTGCTCAGAGGAGAGGACGTCTTCTGAAAGAGCTTCCCATGACCAATGAAAACCTGTAACACCCTGTTGCCATGACTGCAGACTGTCTGGATTGTGCCATGTTAGTTGACTGAAGTGTTTACACAGTCTAAGTCCTATTAAAGCTTCTTCTCTGAGTCTGTATTTCCTGTTTCAGCCGTATTCCCCCAGAGGAGCTCCAGTGGTCAAACCTCCAGTCAGACCACGTGCTCAACCAGACTCTGAGGGGCCAGGCGGTCGTCCAGGGAACCTGTATGACCACTACCATGCCCAGCTGGATGCATTCCAGAGACACAAGGACAGGACTCCTCTCCCTCCACCCCCCCCTCCCCACCACCCTCCTCCTCTTCCTCCTCCTCCTCTCCACCATCCTCTCCCTCCTCCTCCCCGCTATCCTCTCCCTCCCCACCACCCTCCTCCTCCCCCTCCCCACCACCCTCCTCCCCCTCCCCACCATCCTCCTCCTCTCCCTCCCTGCCTCCTTCCCCAGGCTCAGCCCCAGGAGGATTGTGAGGCCTGGATCATCCCAGTGGAACCCTACCAGCTGTGAGTGTTGGAGTGTGTTTGTTTATCTTGGCAGAACTTTCTGTTTACACATCTAAAGATAGGCTGCCAGGGCTCCCAGTGGGAGACATGTAGCTCAAAGTCTTTCGTAAACTGTGTGTGTACGTCTTTGTGTGTATGTGCGTGTGTGTGTGTGTGTGTGTGTGTGTGTATCTCAGTGTGGCTGCAGCTCGTGATGAGTACCTTCAGAGGAGACAGGAGGCAAACCTGTATAAGCAGCGGGCAGAGAAACAGCTGGTGGCTTTCAGTCCTTCTGATCTCTGTTCTCTTGACACCTTTCAAACACACAACTAGAAAAACACCCCTTGATCTGATGCTTAGTCCTTCAGACAGTCTGAATGTCGTGTTTTCCTCCCACCTTGCATGGCCCTCCACTGGGGCCCTCAGGGTCTGCGGCCCTCCACGGCAGACGCAGAGAGGTACAGGCAGCCGGGGCCTGGCCAGGGGCCCCCAAGGGCCCCACACAAGGACAGGAGACAGGGGGAGCAGCAGGTGTGTGTGTGTGGCCTGTCAGTCAGAGGAAATGCCTACCTTGACTGGACCCTGATGTTAGCTTGTGTTTCTGTGTCATCGTGTTATAAGGAGTATTTACTGCAACTGCAGAACATCAGACAACAGTATTACAACGACATGAAGGAGATCAGACTGAGAGCTGGACCTGAGGTAATCACAACACACACGTTCTCAACTCAGTTACCGTTCTCATGTTCATTTTACTACGGTATTACCGTTTTTAAAATATTCAGCTTCCAATACAACCCTCAAACAGAACACAGTGCTTTCACAGCTGGAGGGTGTCAGTGTTAGTGAGACTACCTGTCTGTCTGTCTGTCTGTCTGTCTGTCTGTCTGTCTGTCTGTCTGTCTGTCAGGCCCAGCCAGGAGTGAAGCCAGGTACCTACCTGGTGAAGCAGGTTACACCCTCAGAGACACCAGCGCCCAGAGAGAGACCACAGCCTGCCCAGGTGAAACCACAGCCTGCCCAGGTGAGACCACAGCCCGCCCAGGTGGGACCAGCTCAACACTCATCCTCAGCACTCCATAAGTGGCCTCCTCCCAGTATTGCAGTGTGCTGATACAGGAGTGCATCAGTGATGACCTGAGTGTGTGTCTGCAGGACATGGAGGGAGCTCTCAGACAGATCGGGGAGGAGAACCAGAGGGAGAGGAGAACCCTGCACAGGAAACACCCAGACAAGGTGAGGAGGTCAAAGGTCAGATTGCTCCTCTCACAGCTCTGGGTGCTAGGTAATAAAGACTTAACATCCTGTATCCACAGAAGGCGATTATGTTTGAGATCCGACTGGACGATGAAGGCGTGTCAGAGAAGGAGGAGAGGAAGGAGAAGGAGGAGAGGAAGGAGGAGAGGAAGGAGAAGAGGAAGGAGAAGGAGGAGAGGAAGGAGAAGAGGAAGGTGGGAAAGGAGAAGACTTATGAGATCATCCAGGTGAAAGAAAAAACAGCGGTTCTTTGGATCATAAATTTACATATTGATATATTCTGGTATCACAGCCACAACACTGTGTGTGTGTGTGTGTGTCTAGGAGGTGGACTTACTGAACCAGACCCTGAGCTTCCAGGCAGGGGAGGAGCTGAGACACAGGGATTGGTCGGTTCCTGGAGGGAAGGCAGAGGACAGGAGGGCCTGGGATGACAGAGCTCCCCAGACTCTGCTGAAGGTCTTGGCAGAGATGGACGTGTCATCTGTCTACACCACCATGGCTGCACCTGGCCAAGGTGAGGCACAAACACAACTACACATGCCCTGATACTGACCCCACACACACACACACACACACACACACACACACACACACACACACACACACACACACACACACACACTCACACTCAGACACACACACACACAGTACTGCTGTTCTGTTTTCTCTCAGGTGAGGTGACAGAGGAGGAGTCTCCATGGGAGAGGAGGAGATGGGGGGAGGGACCACCTAGAACCCTGCTCAATGTCCTGGCTCAGGCACAGCTCTCCTCCACCCTGGACCCTCCCACACCAGGAGAGACACCAGGAGAGACACCAGGAGAGACACCAGGTGAGACACCAGGAGAGACACCAGGAGAGACACCTGGAGAGACACCAGGAGAGACACCAGGAGAGACACCAGGAGAGACACCAGGTGAGGCACCAGGAGAGACACCAGGTGAGACACCAGGTGAGACGCCAGGAGAGACGCCAGGAGAGACACCAGGAGAGACACCAGGTGAGGCACCAGGTGAGACACCAGGAGAGACACCAGGAGAGACACCAGGAGAGACACCAGGTGAGACACCAGGTGAGACACCAGGAGAGACACCAGGTGAGGCACCAGGAGAGACACCAGGAGAGACACCAGGAGAGACACCAGGAGAGACACCAGGTGAGACACCAGGTGAGACACCAGGTGAGGCACCAGGAGAGACACCAGGTGAGACACCAGGAGAGACACCAGGTGAGACACCAGGTGAGACACCAGGAGAGACACCAGGTGAGACACCAGGAGAGACACCAGGAGAGACACCAGGAGAGACACCAGGTGAGGCACCAGGTGAGACACCAGGAGAGACACCAGGAGAGACACCAGGAGAGACACCAGGTGAGACACCAGGAGAGACACCAGGTGAGACACCAGGAGAGACACCAGGAGAGACACCAGGAGAGACACCAGGTGAGGCACCAGGTGAGACACCAGGAGAGACACCAGGAGAGACACCAGGAGAGACACCAGGTGAGACACCAGGTGAGACACCAGGTGAGACACCAGGTGAGACACCAGGAGAGACACCAGGAGAGACACCAGGAGAGACACCAGGTGAGGCACCAGGAGAGACACCAGGAGAGACACCAGGTGAGACACCAGGTGAGACACCAGGTGAGACACCAGGTGAGACACCAGGTGAGACACCAGGTGAGACACCAGGTGAGGCACCAGGAGAGACACCAGGAGAGACACCAGGTGAGACACCAGGTGAGACACCAGGTGAGGCACCAGGAGAGACACCAGGAGAGACACCAGGTGAGACACCAGGAGAGACACCAGGAGAGACACCAGGAGAGACACCAGGAGAGACACCAGGAGAGACACCAGGTGAGGCACCAGGTGAGGCACCAGGTGAGACACCAGGAGAGACACCAGGAGAGACACCAGGAGAGACACCAGGTGAGACACCAGGTGAGGCACCAGGAGAGACACCAGGAGAGACACCAGGAGAGACACCAGGAGAGACACCAGGTGAGACACCAGGTGAGGCACCAGGAGAGACACCAGGAGAGACACCAGGAGAGGCACCAGGTGAGACACCAGGTGAGACACCAGGAGAGACACCAGGAGAGACACCAGGAGAGACACCAGGAGAGACACCAGGTGAGGCATCCACACCTTGAGGAATGCAGATGACAGTGAAGGGGGTCACGCCCTAACTGTGAAGAACTTCTTCTCTGTAGAGCCCCTGATGGAGGTAGACACAGCAGGGGACGAGAGAGAGGAAGAGGGGGAGGAGGAAGATTCTGACGTGGAGGTGGATGAGGAGCGTCTGGAGCCCCGGTCGGATGATGACGACACGTGAGTTCATCATCCTGTTGGTTGGTCTGATGTTTGATCATGGAGGTCGGTCGGCTGTGAGACGATACACAAGTCGGGCTAGTAATCACAAGGTTCCTGGTTCAAACCCCGGCTGTGCCAACATGACGTTGTGTCCTTGGGCAAGGCCATTCACCCTACTTGCCTCAGGGAGAATGTCCCTGTACTTACTGTAAGTGGCTCTGGATAAGAGCGTCTGCTAAATGTTCTTTAGCACCCTTCGGAAAAAAAGAGAAATGATTGTCTCCTTTACCTCGTCTTCAGGAATTTTGAAGAGTCTGAGGACGAGCTGCGTGACGAGGTAGCAGAGTCCATGAAGAACCTGTTCATCATGGAGGATGGACAGAGCGAGGAGGAAGAGGAGGGAGACAGGGCTGGCACAGATGGAGCAGAAGAGGAGGGCTGTGGGGAACAGGAGAACCCCTCACAGATCAAGCTGTTGTGGAAGCCTTCATTAGTAACTTCCATGCAGGGCAGCTCCCAGGCGGCCGGCCCCCAGGCGGAGGAGGCCAAGGCTGGGCTTGTACGGTCAGCTCAGACCCAGGCAGCAGCTGTCCACCAGGCCCAGACCAGCAGCACTGAGAACACAGACAGAGATGGGGAAAGTACACATGATTCAATCAAGTAGAACAGCTACTGATGGGGAATGTCCCTATACTTGCTGTAAGTCACTCTGGATAAGAGCGTCTGCTAAATGACTAAATGTAAATGTAAAAAGACTCTGGTGAAAGTGATGACTACCCATTTTCACTTAAGTTACAGAAGTCTGGGCTCTGATACACATCAGTAAAAAGTAGCTATTACTACTAAAGTACTACTTGCCTGGACCTCACATCATACCTACACAGAAAGACAATATAGACTAAACTTTTATTTTGAAAATAGTTTTTCCAACCTTTTGAAACATTCCCCCCAAACTCAAAGGAGAGCGAGAACAAAAAAATGACAAAAAATGAGCAGAAATTTTTTCCACAAAATGTTTTCTTGTTGCCTTGTACCTCCATGGTAGCTTCGTAGACTAGCTTAAGTTTGTTGTGCGTTTTAGCCGCAAAATGAAAAAAGTGAAAGTAAAAAGTTGAAACTTGATACCAGGAAAAAACGACAAAATTATAGTATAATAACACCATTCACATAGCAGAAAACACATTAGTGTTGATTTCCATACCAATCTTTATTGTGATATGTGAGAAATTGTAAACTGCAAGTTTGTGATGTGAGTTCCTTGATTAACACAAAAAAGGATTTTAATCCTATTTTAACGGACTCTTGTCAAACTTCTAAACTAAAGTGCTTTAAAATTGTTTAGTTATTTCGTTAAATCTTTTTGATGGAGCTGAGACATGGTCAAGGTTTCTCTCCAACGTCCAGCGCTGCAGTAGCTTGTTAATAGTATGAAACATGGAAGATTGTCCCACCTCAGGTATGCAGTGTAAGCAAGCTGTCGACCAGATAGTAACTGTGTTCAAATATAAAGTATTGTTGAAACTAAAGTGAATAATAAAAAATGTCAATTCCATACACCACCTTCACAACAATATCCTATTTCTAATATAACTATCTTACTTTATATACATTTCCTTGACACGTCTGTATTTTTAAATCTCTGCAGAGACAGAGACATTTGGTCATATTTCTTTTACAATTTTGGTTGGGAAAAATACGATTTCAAGTGCTCCTTCAATGTAAACATAAATAAGAATGTCTAAACCCTGAATACCTCCCGCAGCTAAGAGAATCCTCCACTTCAGTGAAATGTAGTTAAAGCACAGATAAAGACCACTTGGCAAGCAAGCCTGCTAGCTGTTCTTTAACAATAACAATGATATAAGACCCTGCAGCCTAGCAGAGCTGGAGCGGGACAGCAGATGGCAGCAGAGCTGTCCACACCCAGGTCGGGGAGAGAGAGAGACAGAGAGAGAGAGAGAGACAGAGAGAGACAGAGAGAGAGACAGAGAGAGAGACAGAGAGACAGAGAGAGAGAGAGAGAGAGAGACAGAGAGAGAGAGACAGAGAGAGAGACAGAGAGAGAGACAGAGAGAGAGACAGAGAGAGAGACAGAGAGAGAGACAGAGAGACAGAGAGGCTGAGGGGTCACAGTCCGAAGGTTGACCGTCCTCATCACCACGCCACTCCCATCAGAGGCTCCACTGCAGACAGGAAGCAGGCCTCAAACTCCTGGTCTGAGAAGCGCTCTACAGACTGCCTGGCCTTCTGACGGATCTCCAGCCGGGCCGCGGGAGACAGTGACAGGATGGTTTCCATGGCGGCGGCGTAGCTGTCCTCGCTGTCTGCCAGGAAGCCGGTCTGGGCGTTCTCGTAGGGCACCACGATGTCCAGCTTGGGACCCCCAGACTTGTGAGCCAGGACCACGGTTCCTGCAGCCATGCACTCCACCACACCTAGGGGTCACAGCCCACAAGTCACTGACTAGAACAACACTATTTGCAGAGAAATCAGAGGGAAAAAACTGGCATCAAAAGGGCGTGTGCTTACATAACACAGGCCCAAACAAGAGAGATACACTTTTAGTTTCCTTTTACCTATTCCAAAATGCTCGTTCCACATAGTGTGCAGGCCGATGGTGGCCTCCGCCAACTCCCTCTTCAGCTCCTCAAACGACACGTTCAGTTTAAACTCCACCCTGTCTGCCACGCCCAGCTCCTGACACAGCCCCTTCAACACCAGCACCCTGTCCTCGTCCTCCTGGTTCCGACATCCCCCCACCAGCACCAGCTTCACCGACTCCCGCCCCCCCTCCCCCAAAGCCTTCCCTTCCAGAAGCTTCCGGAACGCCCTGATCTGCAGCCGATGGTCCTTCTCTGGCCGGAACTGCCCGACCGACACGATGGAGTGGCACTTTCTGTCTCCGGTCCCCAGTTCCTGTTCCAGTTTCTCCCAGCCGTCTTCTGAGTCGTCCTCCTTCTCCAGGGGAGTGTCGAGGAAGGCTCGGACGTCGCAGGGGGGGTAGACCACGGAGGTGCGTGCGGGGGCCCGCCACAGCGCCAGGATGTGTCCCAGCGTCCAGGTGGAGTTGACCATGATGACGTCGCTGCAGGAGCCTGCCAGGCCGTACAGCAGGGAGAAGGCGCAGTAGTACAGCACCTTGGCGGCGCTCAGCAGGGGGTTGGCAGAGATGTAGTCGGCGTTGTTGAATCTGAGGGGCGGAGAACAGATGGAGAACTTTACACACGTTTGATGTCTGGAACCACTAAGTTCTGAAGGCGGTCTCTCTCTCTCATCGACTCCACTAACGAAACAGAACTTAATCTACTTAACAAGTACTGTACTTAACATGTAACGTTTATATTGTACATATACTTTATTTAGCAGAAGCTTTGAAGGGAAATTTGAACCTGCGATCTTATAGTCAAATGTTCTACACCACCGAGCTACACCTATCCTGAGATATGAGAATCTATCCCGATAAGTTTATGAATGTTATCCTGAATCTATCTACGACAGGTGATGTACCAACCTGGGGTTCCTGTCCCGCACCACAGACAGCATGTCGGTGCTGACGGTGGGGTAGTGAACATAGCTGCCCACCCTACAGCCTCCCAGGTAGCGGAACACGGGCAGGGTGAACGCATAGCCCATGGAGTCCACGTACACATCAGGGACGTGGGCCGTGAGGGCCTCCCAGCCCAGGAACAGGGAGCCCACGCTCTGGCCCAGCAGGGTGAAGTGAGGGTAGAAGCTAGCCTCCACTAGCGCGCGGTTTTTCAAGAAGACGAAGGTCACCGGGCGAGGTAGACGGATGTTGAAGCGCCGCTGCGCTCCTTCGATGATTTCCTCGCCTGTTACTCCTTGATCGCCGGTGTACACCACGAACGACACGTTAGGGTACCTGAAGAAGGGATCCAAAGATCGTGTCAGACAGCAGCACCTGACTTAGATGAAGCTGGGTGGGGAAACAGACCCAGTTAGTGACCCACCTGTTCTGGAGGGCTCGGATGGCGCACCACAGCACTCGCTCCCCGCCTCCCCCGGCATTGCAATAAGGGTGGAAGAAGGCTACAGTCGGAGAGCCGTTCTGTGAAGTAGCTTGGGCTTTGCGGCAGTTCTGGAGCCACGCCCGGACCCCCATGATGAGGAGTGCCAGCAGCAGAGTCAGACCCAGAGTCAGATAGAGGCAGGGCAGAATCAACGACCACAACAACCTGGTGGAGATGGGTACAGTATGACGTCACACACTGAAAACAACTGAGCGCTGACGTTGTTACATACGAATCTACTGATGAAAACCAGAGCTGGTGAAATCTATGCATCGCAGTGCATAACTAAGTCTTTTCTTTAGTTAAAGGGATCGTAGCTACACTGTGTTGTGATATCTTAGCTAACTTCGCTAGTCTAGCAGATGTTCCGTTACTCTGTTACGTTAAATATGAAGAGTCAACTTGAATACAACATCGAAACTAGTCATCCGTGCCTTCTGCACATGTGACAACTATTAGAAATGACAGTAGATCTTCAGGTATATGATTATTACCTGATTAAATCGCACAAACACAGAGACAGATGATCATGTCCAGCCATCTTGACAACACAACAACAGTCCTTTAACCCCGGAAGTGTTTCCACATGCAATCTAAAGTGCTCATCTGTGATTGGTTAATGAAACACATTCACAAGACCCCGCGAGATTTCAGTGTTTCTTTATTATATTTACAATAGAAATGGGGACATTGTAAAGTGCCATAATTATCGCTCCAAAAAGTCAGAAGTTAGTGTCAGGTAAAGTTAGCTAACATCAAAATGTTACATTCGAAGACAGAAGCCCTAGTTTCATTCACCCCCTCCATTCAGCAGGCTTGACGGGTTATCCGCCTGTTTCCTGAAGTTGGAGTAGCAGGTTGGAGTGCAGGCATTAAAGATGAAGGGGATTCTGCTCAGACCAAAGATGTTGCGGTAGGGCCGGATAATCCTCAGTCCAGGGCCGTACAGCTGCCCCTGACAGCAATCACACACACCTGCCCTGAGGAGAGAAGAACAACACCTGCAGTTCAAAAAGGCCCGGCATCGAATCAAGCACAACGCAAAATACTTATATCGTATCACAAATACTAGATGTGTACACAAGATAATAATGTAATAATAATAATGTATTAATTCAAGGAGCAGAGTCAATCCAAGGTGACAAACTGTGGAGATTTGAACCCGCGAGTCAAGATGGCTGACGATTCTCCCACAACTGCAGCTTCAACTCGGACGACCTTCGACCCCTTAAACTTCTGGGTGTCCTCAGTACCTGCTAAGAGCTAGCTGAGCTTCTGCAGGCAGGCTGTCGTGGGGCAGGTTGGGCAGGGCCAGAGAGAGGGCGTGGGTAGATAAGTGGCCCAGCGTCTGGGGGGAGGTCTTGCTGTAGCTCCTGGTGAGGATGCGATGCATGTAGTTATTGGTGATGATGAGCTGGCTGATGGGGAGGCTCAGGGCTCCACAGGGGAGACCAGGCAACTGGTTACCCTCCACGTTCAGATACTCAAGGGCTCTAGGGACAGACACAGGCCTGGGTTACTTTGGGTCTGTGTCAATCTTTAAGACCTGGCTCTTGATTAAGGAAGGCTGCTGTAAAGCCAACTTGCCCCACATTTCCCCAAACCCCGTCCAGCTAACATCATTAACTTCTGGAGGTTGTTTTTAGAATGTTTGGAGGAATAACTGACGTTTCCAAACCGCCCCAACAACCACTGACAGACACATCACACCAAACCAACCAATCAGTTAACAGTTGGCTGTCGGTGTCTGTTGACACTTGTTTGGACAGTGTGAACTGGCCTTTACTGGGCAGGAAGTGATGGGTGGGTTGACGAGGATAGAAATTATCCCTTATTAGTCCCCTAATGGGGAAATTTCAGAGGCGCACACATTTATTCAATGCATTGGCCGGGATTCGAACCCACACCGGGAAGGAAACCCAGGCTTTCTGCACATGGTAGGCAAGAATCCTACCACTGAACCACCGGTGCTGCCGGTAAGTCACTAATTATAGGATAGTCATGTGACGTAGGCTGCTCATGCTGCTACCTGAGATTGCGGATATCACTGGACAGCGAGGACAGGAAGTTGTACGACACGTCCAGATTCTGCAGGCAGGACAGTTGGTACAGTCTGGGTGGTGAGAGATGACCCATGCAGACACACAAGGTTGAATGTCATTCTGAAATTCCCCCTTCTGACACCATAAACCACTTCTGCAATCACAGTTCTTTCCCACCAGCATTTACAGATACAGTGGTGCTGTGAATCAAATCAAATCAACATTTATTTGTATAGACTTTTTACAAGCAATGTCACAAAGGGCCTCACATATATACCCATAGAACTACTCTGACACAGGGCAGGGGGGAACAGGTGATTGGTGACATCACACCCTGACAGGAGGCAGGGGGGACAGGTGACCTGAACCCTCATCACTCTCTCCTCAGGTCTGCAGGCTCCACAGTGCACACATGTGAGTCTTACTCAGCAGGCAGGGAAGAGATCTTGCAGAAGGAGATGATGAAGGTCTTGAGCCTGAAGAGTCTGTGGAGGCCAGCAGGGATATCCTGGATGGGGTTGTCTCTCATCTTCAGGGTCTCCAGACGAGTCAGCTCATAGACCTGGCATGTTCAGAGAGGAGGACACAAGGAGGAAGTGACTGCACTTGATGGCTTTCAGATCCGCCTCTAATTTGACAGGCGGCCTCATTTAGGAAAATGCAAGAAACCAGGAGAATGCTCAAGAATGTTGATATGGGGTATTTAAGGTGGACGGGGGGGGGGGGGGGTGGATATAAATACATGTATTGCTGTATTGTAAACCCTCTCACCTCAACAGGGAAGACACTCAGGTCGTTGAAAGACAGGTTGAGGTAGACCAGGCTGTGGCCCAGCGGAGACAGATCAGGCAGAACAGCGATGAATTGTGCCTGAAAAACAAAAAGAGTAATGTCATCTTAGATGGGGACAGCTGGAAAAACAGAACACTGCCAGTCTGTATTCCTCTTCCACTTCCTGTTTGCTTTGAGATACGGCTGTTTCATTTCCTTTAACTGCGATGCATGTGCAAGGGAGGAGGAGGGTTGGGGGAGGAGGGGGAGTGCTTCAAAGGAGGGGGTTGTGCTTCAAAAAGAGCTGAAGAGGGAAGCTCCTCTGAGCACCTTCAAGCTGAGGGCCTTGCCCCCCTCTGCTAGGGAGTCCAAGATGGCGAGCTCTGATGGGTTCATGGCCCTGCCCACTCCACCCTGGCTGAACGGGGAGGTGGTACGCCGGGCGCCCTGGAAGTGCTTGGTCGTCACGGCGTTCAAGATCAACTCAGTCGCTGCTAAAGCAGAAAGGAAAGGAAGGGAATTTGCAACAGTGAAGCAAAAAGCAAACATGAAGACTGTTGAATGAAATCCCATCCAGCATCACTGTCTACGTACCCTTGCATCTTTTGTATATGTCGAAATCTGAGGTACAAGCACATTGTTATGTAATTCGATGTTCTTACCTGGGATAACCTGTCTTTCTTCTGGAGACCAGACTTCAACCTGCCTCTGTTCACCCCTGGAAGCCATGGTTACCAAACCAGTTTGCCGACTAGTCATCTGGGCCTCTGAGCGGACCTGGGCTGTCAGCTCTGATACCACACACACACACACACACAAGCATGGACACACACACACACAAGCATGGACACACACACACACAAGCATGGACACACACACACAAGCATGGACACACACACACAAGCATGAACACACACACAAGCAGGGATACACACACAAGCATGAACACACACACACACACAAGCATGAAAACACACACACAAGCATGGACACACACACATAAGCATGAACACACACACAAGCAGGGATACACACACAAGCATGAACACACACACACACAAGCATGGACACACACACACACAAGCATGGACACACACACACAAGCATGGACACACACACACAAGCGGGGATACACACACAAGCATGGACACACACACACAAGCGGGGATACAGTACACACACACAAGCATGGACATGGATACACACACAAAAGAATCCCACACACACGTCACCAAAGATCGATCCATCACAGGAACTCCACCACACACACACACAACCCAACAGTCCACCTCCTGACCCTCGCTACTTCAGATGGGTCACGCACCACACATGACCTGCCTCCAGGGAGTCCTCCTCTTTGGCTCCAGCACAGGGTCACAGGTCACTAGCTGCCTCCACACCTCTGTCTGCCGGCCCCGGTGCAGCTCTGCCAGGATCATGTCCACCAGTTTCCGGTAGTTGCAGCGAGACAGGACAGACTCCCTCAGGCCTTCCAGCGACTGGGCTGCACCGCCGCCATTTTGGATCCGCAGGAAGTCGTTGAAGGAGAAGCTGGGGGACGAGGGAACGAACCGGCGGTCTGTCTGAAGGAGGTTGAGGAGGGGGAGTTTGGGGAGGGTGCGAGGGGGTCTGAACGGAAAGCCGCCACTCGTCTTAGACAGCAGCATGGAAGGAGTGACGGACTGCTGGGAAGCAGGAGGAACCCTGGAGGTGAGAAGGTCGTCACCTCCAGACAGGGACCCCTGGTAGCTGTTCTCACACCCCTCTGGAGACGTGCTTCCACAAGGTGTCCTCACTGAGGGCATCGACTCTACAACCGTGCCTGGGGGACGTAAAGGAAAACACATCAAAGGATGATTCATGTGCACTGTCTCATTTTAAAATAAATAAAATAAAAATCACTTTGTATTCATTTAGCATATGCTTTTATCCATATTATATAATTAAATACTAAATATTACGATTCACAGTAGTGAGTTTGTTGTGACACAGCAATCCAGGTGTGTATAATACCTGAAAAGGTACAGGACCGCAGAGGTCTGATAATGGGGGGAACCTTTTTCGGGGGCAGAGGTCTTCGAAGAAGTGTGGCTTTATCTGTTGACATGGTGATTCCACTGTAAAACGATGATTCCCAGTTAGTTTTTGTCATCTAGGAGTTCAACAAGATCAGAACATGGTCAAACTTCAGTTAGTATGACAGAGTGTCTCTGACTCCATCAAGTCATTGATTTGCTAACCCAGAAAATCTAGTTTAACTGTAAGGAGATGTGCAGTCATTGTTGTTGAAGGTCTTTACATCACATAATAATCAGTCTGCCCTTGAAACACATGTTGTGTTAGTAGAATGAAAGCATTAACATTTTTAATCCAGTACTGATGTTGACATGGTTACATGGTAGATTAGTCTAAACATAAACTGCCATGCATCGTATTTATTTAGTTATTTTCTATCTAGATATTGTTATTTACTTAGCTAACTGTAATGGCTCCAGAAAGTGAGTCGATACTGTAGTAAAGCCAGTGGACAGGGGACCTCCAGTCTAGTTTGTTTAAACATACATTCGCCAACAACCACTAAATTGCTGCACTTGATAAACTTGGCAAACCCTATTATCCGTAACAACACGGATTAATAATAGATTTTCCATGGGAATAATTTAAATATTTTATGGGTTAGTTAGATGAGGACTCACCTGTGATTTCCTTGTCTTCATTTTCCCTGAGTCCTTAGCAACTTCCATAGCAACCGTCATTGATTTTTTTTTGTATCGTGCTTGTCTTATATAAATGTATACATATATCGTATCGTGCTTATCGTATAATGGTATATTATATGTGTATAGATTTTTTTAAATAACCTTTATTAACACAAAAAATTATTACATTAACACAAAAATTATTACAAAGCAACCCTCATTGATGGAAATCCTATCTCCAAGCAAAAGACGCAGTCAATTTACAATAATGTACTGGGTTTGTAAAAATAAATAAATACATATATTTTTTTACATATTTTGGCCAAAAGTTGTGCTGCTGATGTTTCTGATTGGCAGTTTTTTTATTCGAGTATAATTCGAGTGAGGTTATGGTTACAGGAACATTTGACTGGGAAAATAAGAGGCAGACACTCATATCTTATCTTTGTCACATCACATTGTCACAACATCTTATCTTAACAATGTCAGACGGACAAATGCATTTTTCGTAATGTGTGGTCTTGTTTGTTCTAGTGAAAGAACAGATACTCGACAAAACAAAACGAATATAGCTCGACTGTTGAAAAGCCACAGTCATGTGAAGACATTAAGATGGAAGAAAGTGCTTAACTGAGCCTGCAGGAGACAGGATTAACTGAAACTGCAGGCCGGGTTTGACTGGATTCCCGTTTCATCCCTATTGCCACTTTAATGGGTTTCGTGGTTCTCCCAGGTGATTTGCAGTCCTTTTGAAACAGCGTCACCTTGATGGCTGTCACCAGCAGCATCTGACCATATAAAGACACAACCTCTTTATTCCTGTTTCAGTAGTGCGCTTCCTTCCTGCAGAGTGGGTGCCACTCATAAGAGAAGAACAGAGCATTATCAGTTAGTCAGAGCTCCACCAGACACGCAGGTGGTGTTAAACCCCAGACAGACCCACACAGCCGGACCAGACAGTCTCCTCTCACCTCCCTCAGGTAACCCACTGCCTCAGTCAATCAATTTTAATTGTTTATTTGTACTTGTGTGTGTGTGTGTGTGTGTGTGTGTGTGTGTGTGTCCTCGGCCTCGATGGACAACTGCAAGCATGTATCTGCTAGATTAGAGGATGGTAGAGCTAGTGCCTAGTTATGGTACTAGACTCTAGTACTAGAGCAATAGGATCACACAATGTTACTTACTTTACTGGACAAGGTCTACCTGATGCTGCTGTGGGCAACTGAAGGGGTGATTAGAATAGTTTGAATAATCAAACACCTACATGAAGAACCTAGATCACATCTATGATACTATGCATTCACAGACACTTCAGTATTCAGATTAGTAAAATGTAATGGTATAACAGTATTATTACTCCGCTTAATGCAGAGAGCAGAAGCAGATAAAGTGTTTCCATTGCGTTAAGGCACAACAGGAAGTTTGTGGTCTGTGGCAGTAACTGTTCAGTCTCTTAACATGAGGGAACTGTAACCCAGGAGATGAGGACATATTCAACTTTATATAAAAAACTAAAATTGAAACATTTGTCCAGAAAACATCCTTACAAATCTGACCAATGCAAGGTTTTCTATGAGATTTATGTTGGAACTCCAGGCTATAATGGAATCCGATTGCACAAGGAATTATTTTGCCATTTTTTCTGTTGATCTGTTTTAGTCATTTTTATATCATCATTTACTTCCAAAAGGTTAAAAGGTTTCTTTAGGAGATTTGTCTTTATTCTGTTCATGTCTAAACGTGACATCTTGGGATGGGTTCTGCTGGAAGCAGCGTTACAGGGCTGTGGTTGAAAGGCCTTGGTGGAAACCACAGAGACAGCAGCAGGCCTTCCTGTGTGTGCGCCTTCTAACCTCTCTAGCTACAGGGCCTGTTCTCAGAGCAGAAGGGTATAATGCAGAGACACGCACATGCATGCACACGCACACACGTACGCACGCACACACACACACACACACATACGCACGCACACACACACACACGTACGCACGCATGCACACACACACACACGTACGCACGCACACACGTACGCACGCATGCACACACACACGTACGCACGCATGCACACACACACACACACGTACGCAAGCACACACGTACGCACGCATGAACACACACACACACGCACGCACACACACACACACACACACACGTACACACGCACACACGTACGCACGCATGCACACACACACACAGAAACGTGCTGTCCATCATGTGACTGCCCTGTCTGCATTGCTGTATATAGTCCATTCTCTGAATATTACCATAGTTACGTCTATGTGGCACTCAACACACACACACACACACACAAAACATCTTCAGAGAATGTCAGAGCATTATTGCAAAATGAAAAGAGGGAAGAAAGTGACAGGAAGTATCTAACTCCAGTACCAGAAGTACCTCAGAGGTTGCAACATGACTCAAAAGAGACAGGAAGCCATGTCAGAACAGTCCAGTACAACATTCAGGTTAAAAGAAACAAGTCAACTTTAGGCTCACAGCTTTGCTTCCTGTTTCCACTGTTGAGTCTACTCTCAGAATCAGCAGAGTTGGGAACATCGCATGTGTCTCAGTGTTAGGAAGCACTTCTCACTCGTTTATGAGGTCATTCACTGCCATGTGACAAAAGAGGAAAGAGAATCTGTTTGCCCTCCACAGGGGATGTGCTTTTCTCAAAATGTCTCCCACTGGTTTCAGGTCCCACTGTTGTTTGTGTCACAAGATGGCGGCCCCTGCTCCGATCACCCAGGAGGAGATAGAGGAACTAAGAGAGGCCTTCGCTAAGATTGGTGAGGCTGACAGACAGTTCCCTCAGTTGTCCAACTTTAGTCCATCCTGAAGATGAATATTTAATTATTTACTTCAAACATTGATTGGTAGTTAGTAGTTTTTTTTTTTAGCATGAAACAGTAATGTGTAGTCAAAGGTAGTTGTTACTTTGTTACTGTTTATCGATGGATACTACGTCCCATACGTATCTTCCTCGCCTCACATATATAGTATCTGGACAGTTGTAAATGACCTGTAACCTTCCTCCACTGTCCCAGACGTGGACAGTCAAGGTCACATAAGGACAGGCGACCTCAACGACCTCTTCAAAGCGGCCAACCTGCCTCTGCCGGGGTACCGTGTCCGAGAGGTCATCCAGGACCTCACCAGCACAGGAGAGCAGCACGATGACAAAGTCACCTTCGACGAGTTTGTGAACGTAAGTATTTACAATCGACATCAAAATGGCAGACCAATAACAACATAGTGGTGGTGATACAGATATGATGATGGAGGAGATAGATTCGGTCTCACCATGGTCTTTCTCACACAGGTTGTCCACGGGCTGAAGAGCACAGAGGTGGCCAAGTCCTTCAGGAAAGCCATCAACAAGAAGGAGGGCCTGAGGGCTGTGGCCGGCACGTCCGAACAGTCTGGAACTCAGCACTCCTACTCCGGTTAGAGACGTCCATTAAACAAGCTTGTTTTTTGTTGAGGGAGTTACCTTTAACAGAAATTCTTTAAGGATCATTATACTGTATGACTTGTTGCATTGCTCATGTCATTAACAAACCACACTTGTTATTACGCAATAATAGATTCTTGTTTAAGTGGTATAACTTTGATCAGTTTGTATCACAGTATCTTTTTTATTGTTTTTCTTTCAACCTGAGTAGGACTAGTTTAATTGAGGAAGTATTATTTCGCCAAATAGTAAAAACATGCATTAACCCATACTTCCTTGTTTGTATTCTCTCGTTGGCCAATAAATGAACCAATAGGCCTGTGTTACAATACGAATCTGCATATGAACAAAATAACTTAACATGTTTGTTTGTGTTGACAGAGGAAGAGAAGGTGGCGTTTGTGAACTGGGTAAACAAAGCTTTGGAAAAGGACCCAGACTGCAAGCATGTCCTGCCCATGGACCCCAACACTGATGACCTCTTCACAGCCATGGGCGACGGGATCGTTCTTTGGTAGATAAAACTGAATCTATTATCTTACTGCTGTTTTATGTATTTCAACTTTGAAATCTATCTGAGAAGGCCTATAGTTTACTTCCACCCTGATTCTGGGCCATTTCCGCAGATCACAGGACATGTTATAAATTTACATTTTACATTTATTCATTTAGCTGACGCTTGTATCCAAAGCGACTTACAGTAAGTACAGGGACATTCTCCCTGAGGCAAGTATGGTGAAGTGCCTTGCCCAAGGACACAACATCATATAGCCACAGCCGGGGCTCGATCTCACAACCTTCCGATCATGAGGCCAACGCCTTAACCATTGAGCAATCTGACCCCCTGCAGCCATCTGACCCCCTGCCTGGTCAGATGTCAGATGTTATGAATGGCTTGTTTTAGTCCACTGCCTTATATGTTTTCTTGTGACCCGATAGTAAGATGATCAACCTGTCTGTTCCTGACACTATCGATGAGAGGACAATCAACAAGAAGAAACTCACACCTTTCACCATCCAGGTAAACATCAAATTCTCCTGCACTACATCTAAGACGTAGAAATCAATGCATTAATTGGACAGGACAGCTCTGGCTAAGCGTTCTGATTGGCCTGGAGGGAGCGTTGGCATGGTGAGGAGCCGAACGGCAGCCTGGCAGGGCTGGAAGCTGGTAACTGGTCCGTCCTTCATGATGTTGTGTTCGGCCTGCAGGAGAACTTGAACCTGGCGTTGAACTCGGCCTCAGCCATCGGCTGCCATGTGGTGAACATCGGAGCGGAGGACCTGAAGGAGGGCAGGCAGCACCTGGTGCTGGGGCTGCTGTGGCAGGTCATCAAGATCGGCCTGTTCGCCGACATCGAAATCACCAGGAACGAAGGTGTGTGTGTCTGACACGACTCTCTGCAATCTCCCCACTGCAGGACGAATAAAGGATTATCTTATCTCCCATTACATTAATATACTTATTATACTTGGGTGTTTAATTTGCACGTGTGTGTGTGAGCAGCCCTGATTGCCCTGCTGAGGGATGGGGAGACCCTGGAGGACCTGTTGAAACTGTCCCCAGAGGAGCTGCTGCTGCGCTGGGTCAACTACCACCTAGAGAAGGCCGGCTGCCCTAAGATCAACAACTTCAGCTCAGACATCAAGGTGGGTCTCACACACCCTCTATATACATGCACACACACACGCACACACACACGCACACACACACACACACACATAGACACACACACACAAACACACACACTTACTCCCTACATGCACACTCAAAGACATAAACACAATTATAACAATGCACACACGCATTCACAAACGCTTTTCCTTGCGCGCGCACACACACACACACACACACACACACACACACACACACACACACACACACACACACACACACACACACACACACACACACACACACACACACACACACACACACACACACACACACACACACACACACACACACACACACACACACACACACACACACACACACACACACACACACACACACACACACACACACACACACACACACACACACACACACACACACACACACACACACACACACACACACACACACACACACACACACACACACACACACACACACACACACACACACACACACACACACACACAACCAGGCGCTCTGGTATAATCTGTTGTCATGTTCCAGGATTCTAAGGCGTACTACAACCTCCTGAACCAAATTGCACCTAAAGGAGATGAGGACGGAATCCCTCCTATAGCCATCGACATGTCAGGAATCAGAGTAAGTTTCCATGTTGGGTCATCGATACCCACCAACCACAAAGCCATGCAGTGGTGATACTGCAGCTAGGAGTTATGTTCACGTAAATCAGGGGTCACCAATCCTGGTCCTCGAGGTTCCCCTGTCCAGACAGGTTTAGATGTTTCCCTGCTTCAACACACCTGATTCAAATGAATGGGTCATTATCAGGCTTCCACAAAGCTTGATAACGTCATTAGAATCAGGTGTGCTGGAGCAGGGAAACATCTAAAACTGTCAGGACAGTGGAACCTCAAGGAAAAGGATCGGACATCCCTGATGTAAGTTATCATTAAACATGGTGGATCTTTGATACCCTCATTACGTAGGCCAACACAGCCATCAAATGTAGTGGTCATACTGAAACTGTGAATCATGAATGTGAGGTAACATCTCACCATGACCCTCTGCAGGAGAAGGACGATCTGAAGAGAGCAGAGTGCATGCTGGATCAGGCAGACAGACTCAACTGCAGGCAGTTCGTCATGGCAACCGACGTAGTTCGCGGCAACCCCAAACTGAACTTGGCCTTTGTAGCCAACCTGTTCAACAAATACCCTGCTCTGAAGAAGCCTGACAACCAGGACATCGACTGGAGCTCTATCGAGGGTACGTGTCTGGGATGATGGGCTTGGGAACAGCAGAGGCATGGGTCTGTTTTCCAATGCAGGCAAATATAATTATATAATTTAATAAAGTAATATTTAAGGATACAGCAATTACTATACATTTTCTTAATAAGACGTTGTAGGAGGGGGGGAGGTCTGCCTTTTCCAAAGAGGGTAGGACAGGTCCCATCTAGTATCATGAAACTTCACTGGTAACATCTACTGAGTAGTCAAAGAAGACAAAACTGAAGTCTTCCTTTCTGAAGTCACCTTGTTGCTTCTGACCTTAACCAGCTGTGTTTGTGTGATGAAGGTGAGACCAGAGAGGAGAGAACCTTCAGGAACTGGATGAACTCTCTGGGGGTCAACCCTCGTGTCAACCATCTCTACGTGTAAGGAAGAAAACACCATGACCTTGAAAAAAATACTCAAGGAGAGTTCATGCAAGTTTGGGGAATTAATGTGTATGTGTGTGTGTTCACAGGGACCTGGCCGACGCCCTCGTCATTTTCCAGCTGTATGAGAAGATCAAGGTGCCAGTGGACTGGGACAGAGTTAACAAACCCCCCTACCCCAAACTGGGCAGCAACATGAAGAAGGTAACAGACAACTCATTTAGACCAGCACAGTAGTACGCCTTACCCTGGCTCCATCTAAAGATTCTTGCACTACAGCAGGATGCCCTAATGAGGAATTTCCTAACGGGCGAGTCCCTAACAAGTGATTCCCTAACGAGTTATTCCATAACGAGGGATGCCCTAACGAAGATAATTGTGTCTGTCCTAGCTGGAGAACTGTAACTACGCTGTAGAGCTGGGAAAGAAGCAGGCCAAGTTCTCTCTGGTGGGCATCGCCGGACAAGACCTCCACGAAGGGAACCGCACCCTGACGCTTGCCCTGCTGTGGCAGCTGATGAGGAGGTAAGATGACGAGGGGAAATTAGAAACCACGATCTCGTATCCTGGAGATCCAAAAATGTTTGATGTTATTTACATCCTCATCATTCGTCAGGTACACTCTGAACATCCTGGAGGAGCTGGGTGACGGGCAGAAGGTCAACGATGACACCATCGTCACCTGGGTCAATGAGACTCTCTCCCAGGCAGGGAAGAGCACCATCTCTGGGTTCAAGGTAGGCTGCATTCGCACTGCTATGCAACCCAACTATGGTGCCTAGCTTATGTGCTAGCAAGGCTAAAACTTTCCAATAGAGCCTTGAGTGCAATAGTTGTCACGGTGATCTTCTAGATCTACAGACTCACTCTCTCTTGTCTTTGTCTCTCCAGGATGGGTCCATCAGCAGCAGTCTGCCCGTCCTGGACCTGATCGATGCCATTCAGCCTGGCTCCATCCGTTACGACCTGCTCAAGATGGACGACATGACGGAGGAGGAGAAACTCAACAACGCCAAGTACGTCACAGTGTTTATGGGAGGGGAACTTTGTGATGCTGTTCTTACAGATCAAGGGAAGGCAGATGTTTTTTAAGACAGCTTTTAGTTCCAAGTTGTAGCATAGGGGACTGGCCCATACAAACTCACAGATAAGATTCAACTTTGTTGTGGTGGGTACAGATATGAAGCTACAATGCACCAAATACAAGTTGGTGTCAAACTAGAAGTGCAAAATAATATAATTTAAGTGAAGACGGTTGTTCATTGCACCTCTCTAACCCTGTCATGTTTCTGTGTGGATCGCCAGGTATGCCATCTCCATGGCGAGGAAAATCGGAGCGCGGGTGTACGCCCTTCCAGAAGACCTGGTCGAGGTGAAGCCCAAGATGGTGATGACTGTGTTTGCGTGTCTCATGGCCAGAGGGATGAAGAGAGTTTAGGTGGCTGCAGTCTCACTTCCTGCAGGATCCACAGCATCAGGGACAGCAGCTAACAGCCATTTCAACAACATTTCAACAACGTTCTAGTACTCCAAACTGCCGCTGGAGAACTGTCACGTTTTCCTCACAAAAATGAAGGATGATTAGCGAAGATTCTGCCTTTGACAAATATGAAATAAACACATCAGGGTAATAACTGATTTTTTGTATTAAAACTTGGTTGTTTTTTGTTGAATACCCCTTATCAAATTGTAGAAATGTACAGTTCACTAGTACTGAGCTGTCTGTGTCCTTAAACAACTCTATAGATAAAATCTTCTTTTTATCTCATCCATTTTATAAACAAAAATCCCTTGTGTCCAACAGCTGACACAGGAACAGCAAACCTCAAACCAAAGCGACTTTTAACACGTTTTAATGAAACAAAAAGGACAAGCAGCCACCTGCAAAAGGGGGGGGGGAACACTTGTTCAAAATTCCATTTCAAAATGTCCATTCTTTTCCAAAAAAAGAGGAAAAAGAGTTCAGAACAAGACTTCAGACAGGGTCTAGAGAGAGTGAATACTGTCTGTGTATATATATTCAGCCTTGGTACAGCTTCTGTGTGATTAGAGATAGAGAGGAGGAGAGTTTCTTTGAGAGTCAGAGGTAGAGAGAAAGAGCGAAAACAAAGGAGGGCGCTATTTCCTCTTGTTAGGTTTCTCTCTATGGGAGCAGGCTTTATTTGGCAGGTTGAACAACTGCCATTTATCTATGAAACCCTGCTATAGATCCTTATTTGGCAGGCTTGGCCTCTGGAGGGTTTTCCCCGGTGTCCAGGGTCTTGAGAAGACGGAAGAGGCCGGCGGCCTCTCGTATGCGGCTGAACTCGATGCAGAAGGCCTGGACCTCGATGAACAGGTCCTGGACGTTGATGATCTTGTTCCGGATCAGAGACTGCAGGAACACGCAGACCAGACGAACCAGACGGTTCTAGGGAAGGACAGGATGGATGATGTCAGAGAGCGCTGAGGTCTGTGAGCTGAAGCCAGCCAAGCTTCCAGGCTGTTTCCTTTATTAACAGACTGATCTCTCAAACCAAGATACAGCTGCTTCAGCTACTGTGTGAAGCAGAGAGCAAGCAGAGTCTGTTCTCTGTGTTTGGTGTCTCTATGTGGTCACACTCTGCAAACTCTCTGAACATAAGGTGGTGGATTTCCTAACAGCAGGTCAAAAGTTGACAAATGTTCTATTGTAAACCTGTGTTCCTAAAAAGTATACTTTCTAAAAATACTTTGGTAATTATTAACTATAGTTCTTAGTACCAAATAACAACGGTAAAAAGGCAGTTGTTGATATACATGTAAGCACTTAGACGTCTAATCCGTAAGTAATCTGGGAATTGTGGGTTTGTTTTTCGATCCAAACTAAAGCATTTAACTCTGGCAGCCTTAAGCCTGGCGCCTTAAATCAGATTAGAGCATGAGCTCCAGACACAGCATCTGTCCAAACTCTCTCGTACCTGCATGTACTTGTCCTTTATCTGCTCACAGGTGGAGATGCAGTTGGAGATGTACAGGTGGATGAACTCAGGCGGGAGGTCAACTGCAGTAGTCAGCCTTAAAAAACAGACATCATGGTTACATTAAAACCAGCCGCCATCTCCTCCCCCCAGGAAATCTGATTATCAGGAAAACTGATTTAAAAACAGACGCCTGTTCCATAAAGCGAGTTAGCTGAATTAAACAGGCATATGTCAGGGAAAGTAACTGCCTAAAGCCTTGTTCATACAGTAAACTCCCGTTGCGAAACATGCCCCTGGTCAAGCAGCATCTATTCTTGTTGTCTGTTTCCAGACGTCCATTTTCCCTCCAAATCCAGGAAGGGAGCTGTTCAGCCCTGCTGCCTACCTGTTGACCACCTCCATGGAGTGCAGGGACATGTCCATGTTGACCAGCACAGAGAAGTACTCTGTGATCTGGCTGGACTGCATCAGTTTCAGCAGCATCTCGATGGCCACCAGAGGGTTGTTCTCCACCAGGTCTGGTAGCTTGGCCGGGGTCAGGCCGATGTGGTACACCAGCTTCAGGTCCTTCTCCAGCTCCCCCAGCAGCTGCAGGGATGTGTGATTAGGGTGGGAGGTAGGGAGGGAAGAGGGGAGGGAGGGATGTGTGATGAGGGTGGGAGGTAGAGAGGGATGTGTGATGAGGGTGGGAGGTAGAGAGGGATGTGTGATGAGGGTGGGAGGTAGAGAGGGATGTGTGATGAGGGAGGGATGTGTGATGAGGGAGGGATGTGTGATGAGGGTGGGAGGTAGGGAGGGATGTGTGATGAGGGAGGGATGTGTGATGAGGGAGGGACATGGGGAGGGATGTGTGGTGAGGGAGGGATGTGTGATGAGGGAGGGACATGGGGAGGGATGTGTGATGAGGGAGGGATGTGTGATGAGGGAGGGACATGGGGAGGGATGTGTGGTGAGGGAGGGATGTGTGATGAGGGAGGGACATGGGGAGGGATGTGTGATGAGGGAGGGATGTGTGATGAGGGAGGGATGTGTGATGAGGGAGGGATGTGTGATGAGGGAGGGATGTGTGATGAGGGATGGACATGGGGAGGGATGTGTGGTGAGGGAGGGATGTGTGATGAGGGAGGGACATGGGGAGGGATGTGTGGTGAGGGAGGGATGTGTGATGAGGGAGGGACATGGGGAGGGATGTGTGATGAGGGAGGGATGTGTGATGAGGGAGGGACATGGGGAGGGATGTGTGGTGAGGGAGGGATGTGTGATGAGGGAGGGATGTGTGATGAGGGATGGACATGGGGAGGGATGTGTGGTGAGGGAGGGATGTGTGATGAGGGTGGGAGGCAGGGAGGGATGTGTGATGAGGGAGGGATGTGTGATGAGGGTGGGAGGTAGGGAGGGATGTGTGATGAGGGAGGGATGTGTTACAGTTTTTAAGATGAGACTAGATTTTTTCAAAGCCTCACAACAACCACTTTTCACTTACAACATTCCATCCTGAACCACAGTCCTACATCTTCAATAACACTGCTGTTTTGGGGACCACTTCAGCTTGAACGTATTCTAACTACACCTAAAACTCAATTTCCCATGGTGCCCAGCACATGAGTGGGAGGGGATGCAGGTGGGCTCACCTGGGACTGCTGCTGGGCTGACAGCGGGCTCTTGAAGGCCTTGGA
Organism: Neosalanx taihuensis; assembly: GCA_030340665.1. NCBI lineage: Eukaryota > Metazoa > Chordata > Actinopteri > Osmeriformes > Salangidae > Neosalanx > Neosalanx taihuensis. The sequence continues at coordinate 16,898,519 of CM059291.1, read as the reverse complement.
CATGATGCGTTTGATCTCCACACCTGTGCTGTTCTTCACACACATGGACCGGTCCCACTGGATGCTGTGGTCGGGCTCCGTGGGGTTGAGCCACGCCAGCTCGTCCTCGCACACGTGCAGTGGAGGGGGCGGCCGGATGAACTCTGGGCGGAAGTGACCTGCCGAGCAGAAGATGGTCAATGTAGTTCTTTTTTTTACATTTTAGTCATGAGGGTGATCTCTTGGTGGGAGATGTTGACTTCAGAACTGAAAAACCTGCCATGGTCTTTGTGAGCTTTATGTATGCTCTGGGCTGACAAATCCATATGGAAATGACCCTCATTTTAAATATCAACTGGCATTGTGTTAAACAAGTCTTTCACTTACTCTCCAGGGGAGGGCGGGGCCCCGTCACCAGGGACTCTGTGATCTGATTGGCCACCGAACTGTCAAATCCAGAGTTGGACGAATCAGGGTCGGGGTCGTTGAGAATGCTGGGAAAGCTGGCCTTGCTCTGAGTGGGCAGTTCTGACTGGCGCTCTGACAAACAAGCAAGACGCAAGACCAGTTCAATTCACATGGAAGAAGCAAACTTAGACCATTATTACATTAAGTCATTCAGCAAACGCTGTAATCCAGAGCGATTTACAGCAAATACAGGGACATTCCCCCCCGAGGCAAGTAGGGTGAAGCGCCTTGCCCAAGGACGCAACGTCATGTTGACAGTCAGGTTCGAACCAAGGACCTTCTTTAAACCAACCCAACATATAAACAGCATTGACAACTGATAAGGATGTGTCTGTTACCTGCCAAAGCCAGCTGAAGGCCGCTGATGTCTATAGACTGAGGCATGTTTCCTACATCCATGCAGGACACCTGTCTAGGGGTCTTCTTGAACAGATCCCTGGGAGGAGCCAACATGAGCTGGGACAGGAAAAACTTCTCAGGTTGAGTAATGGGCGGCAGGAATCCTGTAAACATTAAAAACGAATTAGTGACCAAAAACAAATGAGCTGGTGTTAAGAATAAGAGTGAACACAACACTACACCCTCCACCTCACCCCCTTTCATTCTCAGTCTTAAGTTAGTCTACCCGTCTCCATCATCACTTAGTTTACTCATGATCTCATACCAGGGGTGGGCAATCCTGGTCCTTGGGGGCCCGCTGTCCTGAAGGTTTTAGATGTTTCCCTGCTCCAGCACACCTGATACTAATCATCAGGCTTCCACAGAGCTTGATAACAACCCATTCATTTGAATCAGGTGTGCTGGAGCAGGGAAACATCTAAAACCTTCAGGACAGCGGCCCTCGAGGACCAGGATTGCCCACCCCTGTCTCATACACTCAGAAACATACCGGATAGCGGTTCCTCCTGCTCCTCTCCAGCAGATGTAGGGTTCAGCAGGTGAGCAAAGACGGCAGCGAAGGGGTTAGCAGCCAGCGGCTCGGTGCGGTACATCTCCCAGAGGAGGTAGAGGGCAGTGAGCCGCTGAGGGGAGCTGGGCAGGAGGTCAGGCTGCTGGAGGAGCATCACCAGGACAGAACCCACTCGGAAATGTTCGGTCTTTCCGAAATAATGATGGAAGGCAGTTGAAAGACTTTCAAAAGTGTTGGTGCATGCTTCTTCGGATATGATGCCCAGCAGGTTGGAGAGCTCCTTTGGCGCGAGCGTCATGTTTGTTGGAAATGTTGCACGAGCTGAGTTTGGAAATGCTCTTTGCTCGCGCTAGTTAGCCAAGCTAGCTAGCTAGCATGTGAAGTCATGATTAAATATAATAATAAGAGCGTATCAAAAGAGACATCAAACTCATAAAGACTTACATAACAACCTTACTGAACTAACAGGCATACATTTAAAAGAAAATTATCCGTGCGAAATGAAGAAAAGTTAGTTTTTCGCCGCTGTCATGTATCCATCGGTTTCCACTTCATTCAACAACATTGATGACCCGACAGCGACCGAGTTGCATGATGGGAGATATAGTCCATGAAGGTACATTGCCTTTATTTTATCATATCAATTTTTACACAGATTCTCCAATTCATTCTATTATTTTATTCAATTTTTGTAACCATTTACGTGTGTAATACCACACATACGACTTAGTTATTAATAAATAATAATACAACTTTTTTTTCTGACCCGGACATAAACTAAATGTCATCTGTGTTTCACTACCCATAACCCTTTGCAACTTCCTTTCCGACTTGACTCGGGCAGAAGTAAGTACTGATGTTTTAAAACATCTAATTTATCTAATGTCATCCTGGCAAATAGATGCATGTAGTAAACCATCACCCTGCCTAATGTACAAGATGAGACCCTCAGGTCCCTTAAAAGTCCATTATTATTCATCAAAGCTTAACAATAATTGTACATTTACATTTGAATCAATAGTACCTTTACCTGCCTGTGTAGTGACGTCGTTCTAAAATCAATACTTTTTGGTGACACTCATGGAAAGTTGATGAATATGATAATATGTAATAGTTCTCCGGTTAGTATTTGCATACAAATGTCATGTCAAGAGGGTCAGTATTTTATAAAGTCGGTTACCGGTAAGATTAGCTGGAAGCCGGTTAGTAAACTGCCTCCAGTAAGGTCTGTCAATCAGTCCAGATCTGGACTATCATCTGGTCCTATCAGCTGGAGAGGTTATTGCAGGAGTTGATGATATGGAGGGTATTGATACATTGATTGATTGATTGATTGAAATTGATTGATAAATATGTAGGATATTAAGTAGACAGAAACGCAACAATGTTTAGCATGTCATGTCATGCCTGTTTACGTTTGTCAAGCCTGCAATGAGTTGACCCCTAACCTTGGTACCTTGCTCAAATCCATCAGTCTATGAATAGCTCTCACTATACCTGTCTACTCTGTAAATAACTTCCCGTGCTGATTTCTGCAGATGGCGCCTACCAAGAAAGGCGGTGAGAAGAAGAAGGGGCGATCTGCCATTAACGAGGTGGTGACCAGGGAATACACCATCAACATCCACAAGCGCATCCATGGAGTGTGAGTACTGCTGGTCCTAATGCACGTGCATCCATGGAGTGTGAGTACTGCTGGTCCTAATGCACGTGCATCCATGGAGTGTGAGTACTGCTGGTCCTAATGCACGTGCATCCATGGAGTGTGAGTACTGCTGGTCCTAATGCACGTGCATCCATGGAGTGTGAGTACTGCTGGTCCTAATGCACGTGCATCCATGGAGTGTGAGTACTGCTGGTCCTAATGCATGTGTGTGTTTCCAGCTGTGCAGGGTCATGGGTAACGTGTTGTCTATGTTTGTGTCTTATCTGGCTTCCACAGTCTTGAAACATGCTGGGAAGTTTGTTGACCTACCAGTGAATTTGTTTATTCTAGTTTTGGAAAGAACTTTGACATGACTTGATTCCATAATTGATATCTTGAGGTAGTAATTCAGTACTTGTGTAAATGTTTTAAACAGAGTTGAATGAAGCTGTCTAATGGGTGCATGTGTTAGGGCTGGGAACCCTGTCTGCCTGTGGTGCTTTGATTTGTGGCGTGTGATGGAAATGCAGTACTTGGTTGATGAGCTTGGCAGGTGGTGGTGAACAGTTCTTTCAGACTTCATCATTTCCATGCTGCACTAAGACAGAGGGAGGCAGTGAACACTGGTTAGATCACAGCAGGTGGTCTAGACCTGCAGACTAGTCAATCACATGTGCTTCCTGGTTACCGGGGTTGTCGTGTACTTCCTGTTTAACGAGGTGTGCTTCCTGTTGCTCCGTGTGCAGGTCCTTCAAGAGGAGGGCTCCTCGCGCTCTGAAGGAGATCCGTAAGTTCGCCATGAAGGAGATGGGGACTCCTGACGTACGCATCGACACGCGCCTCAACAAAGCCGTGTGGACCAAGGGAGTCAGGTGAGCCGCCTCGCCTCCTGTTGTCGTGGAGACTGTTGTCATGGTGAACAGGGATGACTGTTGATGTCGTTGCCGTGGTGAACAGGGATGACTGTTGATGTTGTTGCCGTGGTGAACAGGGATGACTGTTGATGTTGTTGCCGTGGTGAACAGGGATGACTGTTGATGTCGTTGTAGGAACGTCCCCTACCGCATGCGTGTGCGTCTGTCGAGGAAGCGTAACGAGGACGAGGACTCTCCTAACAAGCTGTACACTCTGGTCACCTACGTCCCCGTCACCACATACAAAGGTGAGGCTGCTGGAGGGGGGAGGGGGGAGAGGACAGGGACAGGCAGGAGGGAGAGGGACAGGGACAGGCAGGAGGGAGAGGGACAGGGACAGGCAGGAGGGAGAGGGACAGGGACAGGCAGGAGGGAGAGGGACAGGGACAGGCAGGAGGGAGAGGGACAGGGACAGGCAGGAGGGAGAGGGACAGGGACAGGCAGGAGGGAGAGGGACAGGGACAGGCAGGAGGGAGAGGGACAGGGACAGGCAGGAGGGAGAGGGACAGGGACAGGCAGGAGGGAGAGGGACAGGGACAGGCAGGAGGGAGAGGGACAGGGACAGGCAGGAGGGAGAGGGACAGGGACAGGGACAGGCAGGATGAAGAGGGTCAGGGTTATTCAGGAGGAGATACGACCTGGGGCATGTTAAGAGTTGCAGGTCATGCCCACTTCATTTAGAATCCTCAGCGTGTGCATCGGATCGTTCCCTCACATCAGTTTCATTGGAACAAGTGTTCTAGAACATCTTCCGTTGGTGTGTGTGTGTGTGGTTATTTACTGTGTATTCTCTTTTCTCCACAGGCCTGCAGACAGTAAATGTGGATGAGAACTAGTTTGTTTGCTATTGTGTGAAATAAAAAATTGTAAAATGAAAACTACCGTGTTTGGTGTGCTTAGTAGGACTCACAGACGTTCCCATGGCAACACAACAGGACTACATGTTTGATGTTATGCTGCTGTTATGATGTGGCAGTGTACATTTTAAACCTCCTGAAGTGACCAGCAGGTGGCAGTAAGGCTGGACTGAGTGTTGCCTGGTCCCTCCAATAGAAACAGGAAGATTTGAGGGCTTAAAACATTTAATGATAAAACATGTAAACAGTCAAATGAAATGTAAAGATGTTTTTTAACACTCTTAAACATGTATTTGGTCAATCACAGTGTACTTGAAGTCACATGGTGAAGTTTTTAACTGGACTACAGCCCTTAGCAGAAGGTACCCTGTTCGAGCCCCAGCTGTGTCAACGTGGTTTCGTCGTTGGGCAAGGCACTTCACCCTACTTGTCTCAGAGGGGAATGTCCCTGTATTTGCTGTAAGTCGCTCTGGATAAGAGTGTCTGCTAAATGACTGTAAATGTAATGTAGTTAACATGATTCATCACAGCAGGACACACCAAGCACAGCACTTCATTGTGTAAAGTGTCGCCCAAACAACGACAGCAAATTCATGATCTGTCTTCATAGTACTGGTCACATTTAAGGCTTCGATGGTTTCAGTAGAGAGACGTTTGAAGCTTGACTAAGTTAGTCAAGTCAACTAGGCCCTTATCAGGCTAACATAAGACACTTTGGAACCTGTGAAAATATGCTACAACTAAGTTATTGCAGAATATGAAGAAAACAAAAAAACCAGTTTGTTCCCATTCAACAAGGCAAGGGTACGGCTAAAATAATACTTGCTGACGAACCCTAGTCTGAAGATAAAATAAGATCCCTTCTTTAAAGTAGGATTCCATGTAGTGCATCCCAAAACTAAAAACTCGATGATTTGATAAATCCTCCCAACGCTTGCACTGATTATTGAGCATATTGTCTGTCTCGTTCTCAGGATCTCCTCTTATCATCACCCCCCCCCCCTCCTCTACCCTGCGTTACCCTCCCCATCCTACCATGCTGGAGGCGTGGCCTAGGGCAGGAAAGCTCTCCTGATAGGCTGCTCCAGCAGACTGACATGCTCCACCACGTCAGTTGAATCTGCTCTGGAGCATGAGCAGACCGGCCCGCTGGTGGTACTGCTTCACCTTGGCCGCTGCCACCTTGGCAGAGAGATCCACCGGAGCCTCGAAGAAGTTCACCAGCATCTGCTCTGTGAGCATGGAGGCCAGGATCTGAGCAAAGCTGACCGTCCACTCGCTTTGTGGGTCTGGCGGGCTCCCCTCCTCCCTCCCCTCCTCCCTGGAGCTGAAGACAGGAGTGTCTTCGGAGCTGTCGCCACTGTTCTCCAGCACCTCTCTGACCCCGCCCCCATCCTCTTTAGCCCCGCCCTCGCTGCCTCTGTCCGAGCTAGAGCAGCGTCCCCGGTGGTCGACCTCGCCAATCTGCAGCACCAGGCTGGTCACCGTGGCGATGGCCTGGAACAGCTCGTTCTCGTCGGGGTGGCCATGGAACATGCTGGAGACGGTCTTACAGAACTGGATGAACTCTCTCTGAGAAGGGGGAGGAGGGGGAGTCGTTAATATCACACCGCTTTGGAAACAGAAAACTAAAGCTAGTCCGACAGGGTTTTCTGAGTGTGTGTGTGTGTGTCTCCAGAAGCAGGAGGTGCTACCTGGGTCATCAGTGGGAGGGGTTTCTCCAAGTTCTTCTCCTTCTCCTTAGCCAGGTCCCTCAACATCTGTTTCAACTGCTCCTGATAACCTTTCATCTCCTCTGTATCATACAACACACACACACACACACACCCCACACCATTTGCGACACCCTTAACTTGAAATCCGGTTACACACTTCTGATTCAATCTGCTACTTTCAGGGCCAAGATACTTTTTTTGCACTGGTGCAACACGGCCAATACTAAGGGGTTTCTCAAAGTGTTTCACAAAAACACATTTTACACCCGAGATTAGTTCAATAAAAAAGGGTTTTCAACCAGCTGAGGCCACAAACTTCATTATTGACATGTTGAACCAAGAACACAGAAGTAGGGGGACAGGATGTGACGTCAGCGATGATCACCAGAACACCATGTGACGTTACCACACTTTGAAGTTAACACACTAGCAGACAGAACAGCGAGGAGTCGTACCGTTGGGCAGGTCCACATACAGAGGCCTGGTGGTGGACATCAAGGGGCTCTTCATCGGAGACGGCTCATCCTCATTCTCTGTCAGAGCTGTGAGCCAGATGTGCACACCATCAACCTCCCCTCACCTTCAAGCACTTCATGAACATGAAACCCACCTCAGAGGCTAAAGGCAGCTCCGTATTCGTCCTCTTTCTGCTCACCTGGAGGTATGTGCAAACGATACAGCAGCCTTATCCTCTCACTCAGCTCCTCGCAGTATAAAATATCTAAAACCAGACAGAAAGGGGGGAGGGGGAAAACGCAGATGATTCACTTTGCTACGTCAAATTAAAGTGTTTATGTAGAAGACAGAGCTCTTTATGTCTGAGAGGGAGGTTTAAGAGGTGTGCTTACACCATCATACTTCTTCTCAATGTAACAGACACGGACTGTACTCTTGCCTGACAACTTCTCCTAAAAGCCTGGCCTATCAAGACCAGTAAAAGCTTTGTGGACCAAACTCCACATCAGATATCTTGTGAGCAGTGGAGGCAGGGTGCCAGTCAATGACACGCCTTATGAGGGGAATTTGGTATAAATCATTTTAATACATTATTTTATGTTTGTGTACTCTGTGCCAAGCACGCTTACTTTGTTGTTCGCTAAAAACACAAACAGGCACAGTACTTCCCTTTGCACAACACACACACACACACTGTCACTTTCACTCACACTAATCCCATGTCAAACACACCCACACCCCCCACACTACATACTGAGCCAGCTGGAGAACTCGCGGAAGGTGATGAGGGCGTCTCTGTCCTGGTCCAGCAGGGTGAAGGTGCGGTGGGCCACCGTGTCGGTGTGGACCCCACACAGCCAGGGGGCCAGGAGGGCGTACAGGCTCTTGAACTGGGCCCGGTCCAGCCGGTACTGGTCCAGGTAGGGCCAGGGTGGGTTGTGGTGCTGCAGGGCCACATCAGTGCTGCCCTCCCCCCAGTATAGGCTGATGAAGTGCTCTGTCTGCCAGGTATAGGGGATGGAGGGGGAAAGTCACATTTATTTTCTTTCTTTAAAGAGAGTATGGGGTTTTGTTGTCACCTTGGTTTGTTTTCTGAAGGTGTCCTTTGGAAGCTTTTATCAGTTCTCGACATGTTGTTATTTGGAGTTTTCTAGATGAAATCAATAACTGTTCATCTATGATATTGAGTTCTAGTCTCTCCCTATCACAGGAGGCGTACCTTATAGACAGTTCTATTCTCTCCCTATCACAGGAGGCGTACCTTATAGACAGTTCTAGTCTCTCCCTATCACAGGAGGCGTACCTTATAGACAGTTCTAGTCTCTCCCTATCACAGGAGGCGTACCTTACAGACAGTTCTAGTCTCTCCCTATCACAGGAGGCGTACCTTATAGACAGTTCTAGTCTCTCCCTATCACAGGAGGCGTACCTTATAGACAGTTCTAGTCTCTCCCTATCACAGGAGGCGTACCTTATAGAGGTCGTAGATGTCAGAGAGATGTTCTGGGGAGAGAGACACTTCCGGAACCACCAGTCTCAGCTGACGAGGAGAGACGTACAGAGTTGTTTTTTGTTGAAACATCGCATGATTTTTTGGGTCAAATTGATTTTTTTGGGGTCATCATTGGAGGGAACCAATAGGAAGGAGGGAGGGAGAAAAGGCGGGAGAGAGGAGCTCACAGCGTTCTCCTTCGTGGTGTCTTCGTGGGCTTGCAGCACCTGAATCCGGTGTCTGCAGCGAAGCTCCTCTATCTGTCTCACCGTCAGATCACCAAACTTCTGCAACACGGACAACACTCACGTTAAACATGCTTGGAACATGCATGCAAGGAAACAGCTTTGGCCAAAACTATGGAGATTATAAAAAAATACAAATAATCTACTGTTAACATGTTAGCATGTCTTCCTCCAATCCCTTCGAACCTTTTTGAAATATTTAATTCTACACAGAAATACGCTGATGTGTATAGGTGTGATTTAGTTCTGAGCACCATGGTCCTGGTGGAATGCTGTTTTGTTTTACTGTCACCTGTATACGCTGTGTATGATTGACACGATGATAAAAGCCACAAAACGCTGGGTGAAGGTCGAAAACTGAAAAGAGTTCTGATTGGACGGCAGCTGCTGCAGTGCGCGCTCACCTCGTAAGAGTCTGAGATGAGGTCGGTGATCTGAGGGTGGACCGGCTGGGGGTCACTGCTGTCCTCCCCAGACTGGGAAGAAGGAGGGGAGGATCGCTCCTCATCATGTCTCACCTGCTCCAGGAAGCTGGGGGGAGAACCAGCAAACACACCATCTGTTAAAACACTACAGACACTCACATGAAGTGTGTGAAAGAACTGACAGGTAATTATTAGTGCCATGTCAACGTCGATGATATGTCTTTGCCCCTCTCTCTCTCTCTGTCTCTCTCTATCCCCCCCCTCTCTCTCTCTCTCTCTCTCTCTCTGTCTGTCTCTCTCTCTGTCTCTCTCTCTCTCACTCTTTCACTCTCTCTCTCTCTCTCCCCCCCGTCTCTCTCAGCAGAAGAGACATCCACACTGTTTACCCTGTCAGAATCATGAGTGCCTGTCCATCGTCCAGGCTGGTACAGAGGGCGGCGGCGTTGGCGTCGAGCACAGCGAGCCCCAGCTGGAAGATGGCTTTGATCCCGTGGAAGAAGAAGCAGTCGACCACACAGACGGCGCTGCGGAAGGGGAGCACGCTGAGGAACAGCGTGAGGAACCAGGAGAGCGACACGGATGACAGGGGGGACAGGTCTGGGATGTGTTCTGCCAGCTCGGACAGACGCGCTCTGATCAGCTCCTCAAACACTGACTGGTCGATCTGGGCACCTGGAGAACCAAACAGGTAGACATACACACGCAAACACGCAGGCAAAATCGCACACATGCAAACACACACGCACACACACTCAGTCTTATTGTGGAACATATTTAAGTCAAGTAGTTAGAAAAGTGAATGGGCAAATATCAATTGGATTTACTTAGATTTGAATGTCCAGATTTAAGAACTGTTCTATCTAATCTGATCTATCTGATCTAAGAAATGTTCTAGATTGACATAATGATGTGCTAAAGTAAACCTTTCAAACGACTGAGTATAATGTGTCCTCAAATAAACACGACAATAACCGCTTTTTAAAAGCTAAAACTGTACGAGTTTAGACATAACAGGTGAAGGAAGGGGAAATGACTTCAAATGCACCACAAATAAATATCTGCACAAAGCCCAGGAAATGAGCCTGTGTTTCTCGACCAGCCGTGGCTAAAGAAAGGAGGTTTTGAAACTTCAGCAGTCAAAGCTGAAAAAAGGACTTCCCTTTAAAGAGATGTCACGGCCATGCAGCTAAATCCCAAACACACGCATGGGGTTCAGGATTTCGAAATATTTCGATATATACATAGGCATGCTTACAACAACAGCTCACAAAGCCAATTATGAATGACACTTATGTTTTTTTCAAGTAAGTACATTAAAATGTGACCTGAATCTATATAAATTAAATGTGACCCTGTCTCACTCTATGACCCTGTCTCACCCTACAACCCTGTCTCACCCTATGACCCTGTCTCACCCTACGACCCTGTGTCACCTATGACCCTGTCTCACCCTATGACCCTGTCTCACCCTATGACCCTGTCTCACCCTACGACCCTGTGTCACCTATGACCCTGTCTCACCCTACGACCCTGTGTCACCTATGACCCTGTCTCACCCTATGACCCTGTCTCACCCTACGACCCTGTCTCACCTATGACCCTGTCTCACCCTATGACCCTGTCTCACCCTACGACCCTGTCTCACCCTACGACCCTGTGTCACCCTATGACCCTGTCTCACCCTACGACCCTGTCTCACCTATGACCCTGTCTCACCCTACGACCCTGTCTCACCCTATGACCCTGTCTCACCCTACGACCCTGTCTCACCCTACGACCCTGTCTCACCCTACGACCCTGTGTCACCTATGACCCTGTCTCACCCTATGACCCTGTCTCACCCTACGACCCTGTCTCACCCTACGACCCTGTCTCACCTATGACCCTGTCTCACCCTACGACCCTGTCTCACCCTATGACCCTGTCTCACCCTACGACCCTGTCTCACCCTATGACCCTGTCTCACCTATGACCCTGCGGGTGAAGTAATCCGGCAGCATCCTCTCACACACGGCCACCAGCAGCCAGAAGGCGTCCTCCTCTTTAGTGTAGAGCAGCAGCACGGAGGCCAGGATGTTCATGGACTGCAGACAGATCAGACACATGGCCAGCATCAGCCACAGGAGCCGTACTCAACACACTGCACACACGCCTGACTCCCAGAGCTGCAGCACAGAAACACTGAACACTGCAGGGAGTTTGTTGGTCTCTGATTCTAATGAATGATCATTATCAAGCTCTGTGAGAAGCCTGATCATTGGAAACAATACAAAAAACCCTTCAGGACAGCGGCCCCTGAGGACCAAGATTGGACACTGTTCTATATCTGCGTCATGCAGCCTCTTCAGGATTCCCTTCCCCCCCCCTTCCTGCCCACCTGGCAGTAGCCGATCTTGGGGTTGCGGTGGGCGTAGGCGGTGAGGACTCGGCGCAGGGCGGAGATGCCTGTGTTCTTCTGGAAGGCCGGGTGGTCAGGGAGGGAGCGGTGGAGGTCTCTCTCGATCTCCTCCGTGGCCAGGCTGCTGCGGCCCATACTGTCCTGCACCAGCCGAGAGTAGTAATCAGGGTGAGACGCCAGCTCCGAGGACGCATCTGGAAACCAAGGGGGGAAGAGAATCAGTGTCGCACACTAGAGCAGTGGATGAGGAAATAAGAGTTTAGATACGTTTGAGTACTTCCTTATATTGCCCCTAGTCACAACTTCTTCTAATCTCTAATTAGGGATTCAGGTGGCTGAGCGATTGAATCTGAATCGGGTTAGTAATCAGAATGTTGCTGGTTTGATTCCCGGATGTGCCAACATGACATTGTGTCCTTGGGCAAGGCACTTCACCTTACTTGCTTTGGGGGAATGTCCCTGTACTTGCTGTAAGTTGCTCTGGATAAAAGTGTCTGATAAATGACTGAATGCAATTATATGTAACATTTGATAACTTTCTGTTATAAAATAGGCAGTGTGTGACTTCAAATGGAGCAATGAATATGAATGAATGAATGAATTTTCTTATGAATCGTCGACAGGCTCTATTTAAATGTCTGGTTTTCAGAGTACACCACAAGGAACTGCAAACTTTAATGAACACAGAAGTTAAGACCTGAGAAACACTCTGTGAGGGTGATGTAGTATCAGAAACACTCTGCGAGGGTGATGTAGTATCAGAAACACTCTGTGAGGGTGATGTAGTATCAGAAACACTCTGTGAGGGTGATGTAGTATCAGAAACACTCTGTGAGGGTGATGTAGTATCAGAAACACTCTGTGAGGGTGATGTAGTATCAGAAACAATCTGAGGGTGATGTAGTATCAGAAACATTCTGTGAGGGTGATGTAGTATCAGAAACACTCTGTGAGGGTGATGTAGTATCAGAAACACTCTGTGAGGGTGATGTAGTATCAGAAACAATCTGAGGGTGATGTAGTATCAGAAACACTCTGTGAGGGTGATGTAGTATCAGAAACACTCTCTGAGGGTGATGTAGTATCAGAAACACTCTCTGAGGGTGATGTAGTGTCAGAAACACTCTGTGAGGGTGATGTAGTATCAGAAACTGTTTTTGTCTCAGTGCTGAACTTGGTCATTGTTTTTACACGGTTGAATCTCTTTCAGCACTGGGCCATGACTCACTGAGTGTTTACAAGATTTTTGCTGGTTTCCAACGGTAACCAACAACCTATTGCAGCCCTTGAATCCTGTCCGCCCTTCTCACCAGAAAAGGTCATCCACAGCTCCCCCCGTAGCGACTCAGGGATCCCCATGGCAACCAGTTTCTGGATTTTCTCTGTACGGAACATGTGGACCCCTCGGCCGTACTCTGAGAAGTGATCGTCCCATAGGCGCTCTTTCACCTGCTCCATAGTCTGCAAGGGGGGGGGGGGGCATTACCAAACACAGACAGCCAGCTAGTATTGAGCTACCAACACCTTGGGAAACACTGATCGATGGACATTTAAATGATTAAGGAAGAACTACATCGATCGTCTCACTTTACGTTTACTAGCGTAAAATAACTTGGATGTTTCGGCACAGCTCAGTAGAGTTTAGTCAGAGCCAAATATTTGTATTTATTTATCTTTATTTGGCTCTGAGTTCAGTTGGTAGTAGAGTTCAGTAGCTGTCGTACTTACAGCCTTGTTGTTGGATGATTCTGAGTCGGGCTGAGCGTTGTGGAATGCGATGAGCGCCTCCTGGTTGAGGGAGTGTCGAAGGGCCTTGTCCTCAATCTCCTCTCCGTCTGAATACATCGTGTCGTAGTAGAAGGTGTAATAAGGGGCTGGGGAGGTCTGGAGGACACACAGAGAGAGAGGGACAGGTGTTTACACCTGTTAAGCTGTCTTCGATAATTCCTAAGTCTGTTTGTCATCCCTGTAACAAAGGCCTTCATCCGTTATCACACAGGCCGTAGCGAGCTAACCTCCAAACAATAGGATGGATAAACAAGATCTTTGCATATACGACTGGGTTGACTTTGCTAAGTTAGCTTAGCGTTTAGGAAGTTAGCTTAGCGTTTAGGAAGTTAGCTTAGCGTTTAGGAAGTTAGCTTAGCGTTTAGGAAGTTAGCTTAGCGTTTAGGAAGTTAAAGCTAACTTAAGTTTTAGGCTGTTGACACTAGCTCCGTACCAGAGCTCTCCTGCTGCCCTTGCTCCGGAACATGGTGTGTTTCCACTGCAGGGCCCGGTGGCGTGTGGTCAGGCTGTCCACCAGCACGTCCCTCCCCTGGAGCTCGATCAGCTGGAAGGCCTTCTTGCTCCGCACGCTCACGATCACCGGGTTTGGCATCGAGGCGGTGCTCTCCGCCTTTTCTATGGAGATCACCTGGAGGGCAAGGAGAGGCCGTGAAGGAGATCAGGGATTCATTATGCATAGGTGGAATATTTCCTCACACACACTGTTTTTGAAAATGGCTAACTTCCCACAATCTGAATTAAATAATATAAAAAAACAGGACTGAAGATGTTCTGTTTTCATTGGATAGTTAGGTAGAGAAATGTATGTTGGTTGACCGTTGGTATGGCTCAACACTGGCCCTGCATGCAAACTACCTTATCAATCTCAACTCAGCTCAGTCAGTGGTTTGAAGAGTTAAGCACTGACCGACACACACAGCACTGTGTAAACACAAGCAGTCACGACAGTGTGTTTAACCCTTTCTGCTGAGTCAACATGGTTTGTTTGAGTAAAAAAAGGTTGAGGTGTGCAAACGAAATACGAACCCGCCACAAAACATTGTCCAACAATGAAAACATTACATTTATCAGGCAGTTTGAAAAGCCTTACTGGTGTCTTGTTTAAAATAAACAAAAACGACTGGGTTTGCAGGTTCGAACAGCCAACCTCTTTCAGAAGCAACAACTTCTTCCGCATAAAAACAAAGATAATTAATCTCAGTAAATTTCACAAATAACTGAACATAAAGTTGTGGTAAACTCTGCACCCCAGCGTGCCCCTCCCCCTCCCCTTCAGCACCCAGGGAGGGGTACTACCTCCGAGAGGGGGATGAGGAGCGAACAGAGCCCCTCCTCCCGGCTAGCGAAGGCCAGGTAGCTGTCGGTGCAGTAGAGGGTTCCGGCCGTGTGGCAGCGAGCGTGGGGCGTCCACACGGAGCAGGGGGTCACCTCATGGAGGTGTTCGCCCCGGGGCAGCCTGAACAGAGCCAGCACATACTCCCTCAAAGCCTGCTCCTCTAGGACCCTGCGGACCAGTGGGATAAGCAGGGGAAGAGTTAGAGTGTGACACTCGTAGAATGAGTCAATTCAATTATTCAATATTACACATAGTGAGCAGGAGAGGAAGAGAAAGCAAGAGAGGAGAAAAAAGTGAAGTAGAACAGGGTGTTGTAATTAAGTATGTTTCAATTCTTAACTATTCTGGTCTTCTTTTCTATTATGGTTAAAAATGCGTTTGTTTTGTCACTACTCAGTCAGAAATGTGGAACGACACGTCACACAGCCTAATGAATACGAGCAACGGACAGATTCAACGTGAAATCTTCCTTCACGTTGAACCCCCTCCCACCCTTCGGGTTGACCTCTGACCTCTTGGTGATGCATGCGGGCTGCTGCAGGACGCGGTCCAGCTCCAGCCCTCCGCTGTCGAGCAGGCGGCGCAGGGCGATGTCGGCCAGCTGGGTGATGATGTGGAAGGCCTCGTCCAGACTCAGGAACATGGAGAAATCTCTCTGTCGCTGCCTTGTGCTCACCCTCAGCACGTCTGTCATCAAGCCCGCGGACACGCGCTCCAGCTTCGTCACCTCCGCCCACGGGATCACAAACTTCACTGCAGGGAGGGAGACCAGGGGGGTCAAAGGGTCAGATCCAGTTTAACAGACAGGAGGGTTGAAACTCAAGAATAACTGTCACGGTGTTCCATGTTGCACGGGGGACGGTTTTCTCGGACGGACCTTCCTTGCCCAGCAGGAAAGAGTAGAATGCCATGTGGTTGATGCTGAGGTAGAGCCAGCCCTGCCGGGGGACATGCCTCTTCCAGCAGCAGCAGGAGTAGTGGATCACCAGCTTCTCAGACGATGGCAGGCCAAAGTGCAGCTTGAACTTCTGCAGAGCTTCCCTGAACTTCTCTGGGTCGTCCTCCAGGGCTGCCTGCCTGCCCCTCGCCTCCTCAGCTATTAAACCCTGGGGGAGGGGAGGGAAGGAGAGGGAGAGGAGGAGAAGGAAGTGTAGAGAGGTGATTATTTGAAGAAGCATTCAAACAGGAAACTAGCATCTACACACAGAGTACAAGAGAGAAAGCCTAACTTTGATCGTACAGTAAACTTCCTACAGACGGAGGCGTTACCTTGACCTTTCCTTTGACAAAGCTGGCGAGGTCCTCCTTGTTTTCGAACACAGAGAGGGAGTGCAGCAGGTTGTGGGCCAGCCACTCCCAATGTCTGTTCACCTCCTCCAGCACAGCTCCTGGTAGAACACACACTCTCAGTCCCCCAGAGTGACCACTCCTTCACCACCACCACCACCACCACCACTGAAGCAGGCGGGGTGTCAGAGAGGGGTCTTACCGCAGGCGATGACCCAGCTGACCTGCGAGCCAGGCACCTGCAGGAGGATACGGAAGGGGGTGACGCGGGCGTTGGAGTCCAGCACCGTGTCCAGAGCCCCCACCAGCAGACCTGCAGAGGACACAAGCAGGCGGATGACACAGGCTTATGAGACGACACACACACACAACCACACACACCAACGCAACGCTCATGCCAAAACAGCAACTCCCCAATCCTCATATACTTGATAATGGAACCTCTCTTCTGACAAGAAGGGTTTGATGAGACCATTAGGTACCTGAGACACACAGGCGCATATTGCATGCACCTAACACTAACCAGATGAAGTCATCGCCATCTCCATAGCACACTGGCATTTCACAGTACGATGCCAGAAGCTTAACACAGGGCACTCGACACCAGTTATGAACCCAGCTAGACTTCCTTCTCCAAATGTTTACGAATCTAACTTAATGACTCTACCGTGTATAAGAAGTACTATAGCTAGTAACGTATGTAGAGATAAACATCCATGGACGAGACTCTCACCACTATCAGCCTCATGAACATGACACTTTAGAAAGGAGGATGAAAAAACAAACATTCACCCTGAAATGGCTATTATCTTCAATTCCCTGGTCCTCCCAGTCCATGCTGACCCAGATGTTGAAAGGTAAAACTGACCCTAGACACCCTCTATCAAGCAGCTCCCTGACTAATACAAATAAGTAATTGGATGTTTTGGAAATGGACCAGGCTGACACTTCCTAAATACCCATAAAACCCCAGACAGAGCCTGTCCTCATTATCTCTATCTTGTTTTAGTAGATAGCTAACGAGAGTCATGCTTTACCTTGTAAGCTATTAACCAACAAACACTGGTCCCTTTTGTTGGGTTTAAATTCCCTGCTTCCTTCTCTACGGACGATTGCTATTCCATTTGGAGACAGAAGGAAGCATTAAGGCAAGCCAGTGAAAGTGATCCCACTCAGCCCATTGAAGAGCTCTTCAATATTCCTTCCCTTAACAGCCTTACGTGACACCGTGCAATCGTCATCAGGGGGGGGGGGGGGGGATCTGAAGATTTGGATTAGTATTTGGTGTGTGTGTGTACGTGTGTGTGTTTGTTTACTGTGTTGATCTTTGTGTGTACCTCTGGAACAGTTGTACACGCTGAAACAATAGTCAAGAAAGAAGAGTTGCACACGAAGGCTTGTGAAACTGTCGGTGAAACTCGAAAGTTCCGCATGAAACTACTAAAAACTCCTTGTGTCCTGTGGACGTTTTGGCTTCCACCTAACCCAGGTGCAAATACCTGAACCGCCTGTGATGTTTCAGGTTAGAGTCTATGTCTATGTACAGAACTGACTGAGGACAACACTAATGGGCTAATAAGGATGTCTGTTTCAGAATACTGTTCAGGTATTGTATTATCCTTTCTTAAACAAGTGGGAGGAATACCATTGTGACGAGACACTGACCAAAACTCTGATGACAGAGACTGATACTGATGTGAAAGTGTTTCCAGTGAGGAACCCAGCATAGCCTGGACAGAAAGCTGCAACCAGGCAACAACATTACACTGCCAGGAACCAGGAATGTCTGCAACGGTGCAGACAGATCGCCCTCTTTGTTTAGATTTCCCCATCCCCACCCTTACACACACACACACACACACAAGCACGCACGCCTTTTCCAAAGCACATCTTACACCTGCCAACTTACCAGTCTAAATACCTTAGCACCCTAACAACAGACAGTTATTTGTCACAGCAAACATTAAGGGGATTTGCATTGTACAGTAGAACCCAGTGTAAACTGTATACAAAGAGAGTACATCTTCTCCTCCACCCATGGCTTATTGTTGTTGTGTAGACACACTAAAAGGTGCTTAGAGACTCAGACTTAACTGGGTCTAGGGAAAGTATTGTATGTAAAATAGGAAGTTCTGAAAGCACTGAGGCGAAAGGAAGATGTTATCATGACAGTCATCTGCCTTCATACTTTTACTGTAATGTCATGTCATGTAATCTATTTGGATACTGTTGACTGAAATGCATTTGTTTATTGTTGTGAAACTTTGTAAATTAGAAAGACAAGTAACAGTTTGTTTTCCATGCTTTATATATAACTTTGTTATACTTTTTCACTTCCATTATGGACATACGTACATAAGTAAACTTGTAAGGAAATGCATGTATCTGTTTAGTGAGTTGACTTTCAGACTAACTAACTAGGGAGTTCCAACTCATTTTGAGAGGTCTGCCTGGATTTGTACAGCAGGAAAGTCAAATGGAAACTTTGACAAATGTTTTGGGAAAGTCAGTGAAGACCTGAAACTTGGAAGGTTTTTACTGCAATTTACAAGTGTAGCAATCTTGGAATGTGAATACCAGTTAAATACCAGTTTGGGTGAAAACAAAAGGAGAAAAAAACAGACAACTTCTTTTTACTGAGGAATTTGGGCATTATTTATTCAACCATTGAAAGTGAAAATATTGTTTCCCAAGTAGTTAAGCATGAACAGTGTCTGACCTTTTCCCTAAAATAAAACATTTAACAGCCATTGTTAGAGATTTTATGTTCAATGTTTAACATTGGGGCCGGCGGAAACCTGCAGGGGAGGGGGGGCGCTCACCTGGGAACATGGGAACTGGGGGGGGGGGCTCACCTGTGATTTTCCCTGCAGAGTCTCCATGCCCTCGTCTGCGCTGCAAAAGGAAGAACTTGTTGGATTTCTCAGTAACCCAGAGCTTCAGTGCGTTTTTCAGTAAAACTTCTTCTGGGTTCAACCACATTATTCCCAAACGACAGAGTAGCAGAGACGGGGAGGAGAAAATCGTTGTATAAAAAAATATATTAAAACGCTCTGGCGTCTCCTTTTATCTGTTCCAAAAACGCAAGGAATAAAACAGGAGATTTCTTGATATCATCCATGATATCAGGGATTCTCCGAGTCAGGAGGCTTCAGACTCGCAGCTCTAACCAAGGCTGGCAGCTTATTTCCGCATGTTGCAGCTTTTCTTCCCACAGTTCCGGCTGAAGCCACTGGCTCTGATTGGTGATTCAGAATCAGAATCAGAATCAGAATGGGGTTTATTCGCTATGCAAGATTAACAAACATAGAATTCACTGTGGCAGAAATGAGTAAACATAGAACAGATATGTGGCATAATAATCAAAAAAATAATACAATGTAAAATACACTACAAATATGATACAAACAACATAGAAGTACAAGAAACATAAGTACAAGTGACTCCTCATCAAACACCACAAGCTCACTGTGTTCACTTACTATGAGTTATTCATTTAAATACACATTCAGAAGATGTGACATGCATATGTTTACACATCAAGTCTTTTCATTAGTTAATGGAAGCTACCAGCAATAACTGTGTTATCTAGTGAAGTGTTTTAGCTGAAAGCAGCACAATCCACCTGGAATCAGTAACAAACTTAAAGTTTTAATAATATCAGAACTTGAATTCACATCTCATCATGTTGTGTTTGGACTTGTAAAGTTCTAAGAATGTCACATTTTCTCATGCTTTTCTAAATGGCTCCACAAAGACCCAAAAACATGGAAAACATGCTGGAAAGCAATGTGATCGTCCAATGTGTTTATAACAGCCTGTGGTGATATGAACTAATGTGATTTTGATATAGGCTATAGATAAGACACATGGCATTAAATAAAATAGTCAACATGTAAATCTGAGCCTACCAATAGCAATGTGTTATACAAGTGTATCAGAAGACACTATAACCTTCTATTCAGTTGGAATTAGACTATTAGTCGTGTTGTCCATAAATTCTAACTTTTATTTATCTTGACTGCATAACTGTGCTTTTTTTTGATCCTCTGTTCTTGTTTTGGTGTACAGTATAATAAACTTCAAATGAAATACTACTTACTGAGATACATTATTAGTATTCTGAATTCTGAATTTGTCAATCATATTTAATCTCTATTAAAGCAAGGCTGAGGTGAGCCACTGCACTCGTGAAACAATATGCATGTTCTGATCCTTATGAGCATTATACCATTGGCTTCATGTAAATGTGAAAAGTGTTGGTGTAAAGTGTTGGTGAAAGCATGTGTGTTTGGACACTGACAGCTGGTGTTCAGGTCCAGCTGCTGTCTCGCGCTCAGCTGCCACAAATGGAATGCAGCGATCCCACTCCTTATATGGACATATTGGGACTCCAGCCGGATATTGGTGCTACCCATATTATTGTCCCCACAGCACGGCTCCCAAGTTGATTTCATAAGTATTAGTTCATAAAATGAATGTAATAAAATGCTTAGTCTTCGCATAAATCCATTTCCTATTGATACAACCACAAAATACAAATATGTAGCCAAACTGGACATTTTCTAACCATTTGTGACCTTTGATGGAGTTGTGTTCCACCGGAACATTTTAAGGTGCGGTCCTTCCACTTCCTTTACTTCAAGAACACAAGTGTGATTTTATTCTCCCTTGAAAAGTGTGAATATGCAGGTTTGGAACCTTTTTAAATGTTTTGTTGATATGAAATGTGAAAGTTAATAGTAATTACATCTGTTTAGTGATATTTGTCTTTATATACGTCGAACAGCAATTACGATTAAGACTAGTAGTTACTTTGCAAACCTGTCCCACTTGACACATTTCTAACACAGCACATGATGTAGGTAAGATTAAATATCTAGTAAAGTAGCTGGTTGTATTTGAACTGATGTGCAGTATTTTTACACTTTATTCTTCGATAACTGTGAAAATGTGTTTGTCCCAGGACCCTAACGCCGACACTGAATGGAATGATATCCTCAGAAAGAAGGGTATTCTTCCTCCTAAAGAGAAACCCGAGGAAGAGGAAGAGGATGATCTCAGTTTCCAGCAGCAGTCTGTTGGTTAGTCCTGGCTATGATCTCTTGATCTCTACAACATTGAATGGCTTAATGTGAGGTTGTAATATTTATTTGGGGTTGGGCAGCCTTAAGTGCTATTATAAAGCTCACCCTGACTCGAGCCCTAAACTCACCCTGCCTTAAAATACACTTCTGTCATTTCCGTTCACAATCAATCAGTGAAAACGTACGAGAGCATGACCCTGGAGGAGCTGGATGAGAACGAGGATGAGTTCAGTGAAGATGACGAGGCTGCGATCGAGATGTACAAGTAAGCTCTTCCTCTAAACCAGCTCTGAATATCATCTATGTGTCTCCTGTTTACGTATTTGTGGGATATTTGTGAAAATATTCCGCGAAGTGTTTGAAGCTGCTAGAGAACAGCACGGCTGCACGTCTGTGTTGGACTCATCGGAGTACTCTGTGTCCGCAGACAGAAGCGACTAGCAGAGTGGAAAGCCACCCAGATCAAGAATGTGTTTGGGGAGCTGGTAGAGATCTCTGGGCAGGATTACGTCTCGGAGGTGAACCAAGCTGGAAAGGGGATTTGGGTCGTGTTGCATCTTTACAAACAGGGGTGAGTTCACCCAGTCTGGTGACAGATCTTTCATCAAAGCCCTATCTGATGCCTTGCATGCTTATCTTAACTCTGTATAGATCAACTCAACAAAATTTAACAAAGTTAATTAAAAGTAAATAAAATAAAAAGATTCAATGTGAAGCATGTATTTATTATTAACTGAAGCGAGATTATAAACATAGTACCACACCTAGTATCTTTTGTAACTGTTTGTTAAACATCCTTTCTCCCAGAATCCCTCTGTGTAGCTTGATAAACCAGCATCTGGTTGAGTTGGCCAGGAAGTTCCCTCAAACCAAGTTCCTCAAGTCCATCTCCACCACCTGCATCCCCAACTACCCCGACCGAAACCTGCCAACCATCTTCGTCTACCACGAGGGGGAGATGAAGGCCCAGTTCATCGGCCCTCTGGTGTTCGGTGGCATGAACCTCAAAGTAGAAGGTAAAAGCTTGTCACCTCCGCTGGGGTCTAGGTGATGTCACCTGCAGCTGTGATGTCACCACTGCACCAAGCGGTTACTGGAAATGTATCAGTCGAAAGGAAGCACAGCAAGTGGAAGATCATTCTGACATGGTGTACGGAAGTGTTTAGCTTCCCCTTTAAAGTGTGGCTGTTTCTCTTCTATCGACAATTCTTTTTTATGCGTCCAAAAAGCTTTCCTATTGAAATCACATCATCCGTTTGATTTTCTCACGTGATGATGATTTGTTTCTCGTCTGCCCCCCCCCCAGAGCTGGAGTGGAGGTTATCAGAGTCTGGTGCCGTTAAGACCGATCTGGAGGAGAACCCAAAAAAGCAGATTGAAGACAAACTC
Organism: Neosalanx taihuensis; assembly: GCA_030340665.1. Taxonomy (NCBI): domain Eukaryota; kingdom Metazoa; phylum Chordata; class Actinopteri; order Osmeriformes; family Salangidae; genus Neosalanx; species Neosalanx taihuensis. The sequence goes on along the minus strand of CM059291.1, from coordinate 16,876,128 downwards.
ATGACTTCGATCCGATGCTCTCTCCCCACCAAGAAGGACAGTGACTCGGAAGATGATTAACAACCAGCGACCGGTCGATCCTCCTGAAGGAAAACAATCTACTGCTTCTTCATCCCTGTTGTGGCGGGGCGGGCACCTGCGGTGACGACGTCAATTTCACACCTCCCCCCCCAAATGCATCTATACTGGCAAAGAGGTTGACATCTGGTTTAAGAACCTGTTTGTTGAGAGAGCTTTCCTCTTGAATACTATCTGAACAGTCACTCACTGCATTTCCTACAAAGCCTCCATGAGAAGCTTATAGGTCCTTTTTTATTTTGAATATGTTTCATAATATATGACATACTGTAAATGTATACATTTCTTCGAAGTTATGTTTGATGGACGTAGCATTCTGTGCCATAATCATTGACAGTTTTATATAAAGATCCAATTGATGAGAATCTGTTGTCATTATCCCATAAAGGACCTTTTTAAATTGTATTTGACTAACTTGTGTTTGTTGGGATGTATATTAATACAGTCTATGGTTGGGATGCAGTTCCCCTGGTTTGCAAATATAGCCAGAGCAACTGTACTGTACAATTTCATTAAAAAGGTATAGATACCTTATAGATAAAATTGAACATAAAATAAATGTCATAAAACTATGTCCATAACGTCTGAAAATCAAGAACAGACTGAACATCTTGGCAATGCAGTTGTATTTATCAATTAAGACCGACTGACAGCTTGGTTTGCCTCTGTCTGGATGCAACCGGCGGCCATGTTGGCTCTACATAGTCAGGCTAGGAGATGCAGCTGGCAGCCATGTTGGCTCCATGTGGTCAGGCAAGGAGATGCAACTGGCTGCTGGATGTTCTCCACGCTTCCCTGTTCCTCAGCACACCCTCTGGCAGAGTAGCGATCTTCTGTTCCAAACACAAACATCCAAAACATGAGGTTAATCTGTACATGTTGTGAGGTAAGGGGTCATGTGGTGATGAGGTCATTATTGCTGTTCTTACCAAGAGCAGAAGCTGTTTCTTGCTCCTCTGAGAGAGTTTGGGGGAGAGTCGCAACAGAGGGTGCACTGAGTGAGACTAGACAGGAAGGAAGATGGTTGACTGTTTATTGTTCACAATTGAAATAAATATTTTATTTTGTAACCCATTAAAATACATGTAGTTATATGAGAAAGTAGTTTGCATACCTCATGATGTACAGTTCCCTCCGAGTTGTGTTCTTTAGCGTAGTGAAACAGAAACTTAGGAGAAAAAAGTTACTAAAATGAATTGTTTGCTGTGAATAAGATTGAGGGGAATCAGTTGATAAAGAGAGAGTAAAATGCTTACCCTTTTAAATACCTTCTGAACTTGGTCCTGTGAAACAATGAATCAGATGTTAGGCCTGTTAGTATTTATTCAGGTTAAATTAATTCAGTGGTTCAGTGTGAAGTACCTCATTCTGGTCCTGCCACTCTATGTTCCCCAAATCACTCTGATAATCAGGAACCTGCAACACACCCAGACACATTCACAGCCTACTTTCATTTCAAAGCTTTCCTGAGGTAACTCTTTCAATTCTGTTTCGTTAAGTTAATACATGATCATCTGTTTCTGACATTTCTACTGAAGAGCAGAATGACTTTCACATGTAACTGTCATGTCAAACAGACATTTTGCAATCAAATCAACATTTATTTGTATAGCCCTTTTTACAAGCAATGTCACAGAGGGCTTCACATATGCTCATAGAACTGCCCCTCAACCAACCTAAACCCTCAAGGAAGACAATCAATTCAAATGCAATGGTAACTGAATTTACAGTATTTTACCACATTCCATTATTATTATTAATAATGATTCAGCACAATGGGTGCCAGCCACAGGCCCCCTAATAAACCCTCTACATCAGCTTTCTGCCAGGGTAAATCCATAAGAGAACATCCCCATGGTGTTTCATGAGGCTAACAGGGTGTTTATTCTTCAGTGTGGAACACAGTTCACCTCCCAGTAGCAGGAAGTTAGACCTCTGGACCAGCAGATCCCATATGTCAGAAGGTTTTCATTAAACAGTTTTGCCACCTTCTCATATCGTCTCCTCATGCACAGACAACAAATGTGTGTGTTTTTTTTAATACACTTGTGCCCCTGATATTGGCTCTGAGTCATATTGACACGTGGACCTGACTTGCACCAGTCCTTCATGAAAGCTGATGAACTCATTATTAAAGGTTCAGTTCTCAACATATCAGCCACATCATTTGTCATATTTTAAAGTCCACTTTAGCAAGAGAATTCCATTGATTCGACTCACGATTACATTGTGGGATCAAGTTAAGAACAATGCATAGTGCATAATGTAATACATGTTCTTACGCATAAAATAACAATAATTTAGACTTTCACTGCCTAAGAAAATGTTTAAAGAATTAAGGAAATCCAAAGTTTTGCTTTAAAGTTGAAATATAATTTTTTCATATAGGCCTACCTTAGTTAATGCCATTCCATGTGTACACTCCCTGCTGGGGTATGACTCTACAACAGAAGACAGAAGATGCGTTACAGCTGGTGTACTTCTGATTACATCTGGTTTACTTTATTCTTAGTTTACCAGTTTATCAGTGCACTCTTCAATGTGGCATCACACTCAACGCTTAACAATTTAAAATATGTATATATATAATAACACCATAAAAGACATCTCACCTGCCTCCATCCAACATCCCAGGAAACAGACCAACAGTGGAAGGCAGAGTTGTAAAGATATGGATCTCATCCTGTGTCTCCAGATTGTGAGGCTGCAGGCTGATCAGAAGAGTCTTTATGTCCTTTATGTCTGCAGCACCGTGACTCCAGCTCAACTCTCCCCCCATGGACGAGAGGAAGAGTTATAAAGGCTTTAACTGGATACAGCATCATCACCCACACTGATGTGACCAATCACAGCCCCCCTGGTCTCCTTGGTGGCTTTAGTCATCACCTGGGCATTGCTCAAACTCCCTTTTTGGCTATAAGAACGACTTAATGTGGACAATAGTTTATTGCATGAAAATATGATCAGTTTTACATTGACACACAGTCATCCAAATGAGTGAAACATTTCATATCCAGTTTCATGGGGGGCAAAGAAGAACAAAATAACTATTTTGTATGAGCTACAGCATAATATCCTACAGTTTGTGTGATATTGCAACTACAACAACTAAATGTTTCTCCTGCCGAAGCTTAAAAAAAAAAATGCTAAGTAGGTCTATGTGAAAAAAGCACAAAACATTATGTTTTATGAATCACACACCGTCTGTTACCACTGTGACTATCGGCCGGTTAACCTACTGCAGCGTGAAAAGCTGAATGGAGAATTGACCTGGATCAAGTTTCCTTATTCAGACACTATTGCATGGCTGCTGTGGATTAACTGTACCGTTCAACTGGAGTGTATGGAAAATAGGGATGGTTCACACTGGGTAAGATCAAGATCAATGGGTATTATGGGCTGTTTGGGAAATAATTTGGACTGTCCTTACACAAACACATATGTGACACATTCACATTCATATGTGAAATGTTCACACACACATTTATACTCCTGAAAACTTACATATACAAAACGCTCACACAGGTGCAAGTGGAACATTTAAACACTCATTTCTGAAGTGCTGAATATACAGACAAGAAAATACATGAGGGTGCATTTTAGGGCAGGGCTGTGGAAATTAAGCAACAACAAACACAAATGTTTAAAAGAGTTTAGAAGGGTACAGGAAATGAGTCCCTTCCACGGAATGGAATGACGTGTGACTCGTTCCAGAATCTGCTATGTTTCTGGAAACCACGGTTACAGTGGCGGGAAACAGCATGGAACCCAAAAGAGATCAGGCCAGATCAGCACAGAATTGGGGCCTTTTTGTGCCACATTTGCCCTTTCTTATGGTCCCCAAAGCAGCCATTCCGATGCCCAATGACAAGGACACAACCTTTCCAGGTTATTAAGAAATAGACAGATTGAGATGATTTATGAGGTCAATAAGCCAAACAGTATTGACGAGCCGACTCTGTAACGTAAATTTCATGTTATGAACTCAAGAGAGTTTTTATTAACTTGATCCAGTGGAGATCCTTTGACACGCATTTTTCTCATCACGAATTCTGGCAGTACAACCGTTCCAGGACACGTGTGGAAAAAACCCACGGAAGCTTCCGAAATCAGCATCAGACCAGGAAGTACACAACATGAACACACAGTCACTCTCTTACATTTACAATTTATATTTAGCAGACGCTCTTATAGAGCAACTTACAGCACATACAGGGACATTTCCCCCTGAGGCAAGTAGGGTGAAGTGCTTTGGTGAAGAACACAACGTCATGTTGCCTTAGCCGGGAATCAAACTTCCGATCATTACCCTAACCACTCTCCCTGACTCTTGCACGCCTTCATACACACACATACACACACACATACTCATAATCAGAATGATCTCACCAACTATGCTCTGGTTATATGCTTATCCATGCACCCAGGGAACACATACACGATCCCTGTTTAATTAAGCAAATGTACAATGAATGTTACCAACTGATAATTTGACTATGATAGCAGCTGCCACAACATCCACAGCTTCTTTCATTTAGTCTAAATCACTTTTCCCAGCAGGGAGTCCAAGCAGTGAGTCAAGTCCTCAAGGACCCTGAGCAGATGTGTGTGTGTGTGTGTGTGTCTCAGACTAAACCAGTGTGTCGTGATGCCACAGTACCTGACTCCCATACTTCCTATAGAAGCTACTGTCAGCTGCAGTGTAGTCACACACTCAGCTCACACACACCAACACGCCAACACACCAACACGCCAACACGCCACATGTAGGAGCTGTGTGCTGATGGAAGAACTGACAGAGAAGAAACTGCTCTGATCTAATGGACTGGAGATTTCCACAGGAGAACTGTCCTTGCTGCCGATTCAAATCAATCCCTCTTGTCATCTGTGTGTTTACCAGAGAAATATAGACTTGGGGCTGTTGACAGAGGCCGGACACTCTAGATGGAACCTGATTGCTCGGGTGCCTCTGCATGTGCCTGCATGTCTCAAGATAAGTGGAGAGGAGATGAGAGGAGATGGTTGATGTTGATTTCGACGCTCCTCTGACACATATTCATCCTCCACATGTTAACAATCAATCCAGGAAAAGGCATTTGTTTTGGGGTTGAAATCTGTTTTTTGATTTAAATGTAATGTTTGAGTGAAATGACTGCAAAATGAGGTGGCAGCGTTCAAAAGACTGAGCGCATTATAGTGGACAAGAAACCCCTTCCTGTAGCCCTGAGTCTTAAAAGAAAATATTGCATTTGATTGCATTTGTAAGATTTATGTTCATGCAGGTTATAAGGAACCTGGATGATTTAATTGCACATTATAGATCAGTGATACCCCAGGAAAGTCTGACTGGGCACTGTTACCGAAATTGATAGGGATGAGCTTACGTGTGTATGGGTGTGTGGGGGTGTGTGTGGGTGTGTGGGTGTGTGGGGGTGTGGGTGTGTGGGTGTATGGGTGTGTGGGGGTGTGGGGGTGTGGGTGTGTGGGTGTGTGGGTGTGTGGGTGTGTGGGGGTGTGGGTGTGGGTGTGGGTGGGTGTGGGTGTGGGTGTGTGGGTGTATGGGTGTGTGGGTGTGTGGGTGTGTGGGTGTGTGGGTGTGTGGGGGTGTGTGGGTGTGTGGGTGTGTGGGGGGGGTGTGGGTGTGTGGGTGTGTGGATGTGTGGGTGTGTGTGGGTGTGTGGGGGTGTGTGGGTGTGTGGGGGGGTGTGGGTGTGTGTACCAACCTGGAACGTAATATCTGACGCTGTGGGATCTGTCATGTTCTCCAGGAACATGCGCCCCGCTGTAAAGACTAAACATCTGGTCAGATGAGCAAACATCAAGCACTTAGAAGAACAACAAACAGCCTCAAAACCAGTTCAAGAAAGCACTAATGACCCAAGCAAACCTGCTGCTGTTGGTTGTGTCAGGTGATCCTTTGGTTGGTCGTTTTTTATTAGTGGACCAAAGGGAGGATTTACAGACTGGAATCTGTGTGGAAGAGCCTTGTGATGATTCCCTCCTGAATGGAAATGTGTTTAAAATCATTTTCACAATTTTAATAACTAAAAGAGGAGCCATTTCAAAATACACACCCAATATTGAGTTCAAAAATGGATTCCCTAGATATGTTCATCAAAATGGTGAAACTTTAAAGATATAGTTTAATCGTGAAACAGACATTTTATGTTAATTCAGTTCAAAACTCGGGCCAGCTTCTAGACTTTTCTAGTTGACAGAAAGAAAGAGTCTTCTCCGGCGTTCCTGTCATACCTGCATGTGTCATACCTGCATGTCAGCCTCAGTAACATCTTACAGTGTTGATTGGACACGGAGCGGCAAGCCTGTAAAGGTGCTCAGACACACTTCAAACCAGTGACCCAGTCAAAGGTCACACGACACGCTAGAATGCGTAAAGTTTCTCAACTCTCAACGTTGTCGTTGTAATTGGCGTGGCGAGGACGTCATTACTGTCTACGATATCCGCCGGTCAGATAGTCCTCTCCACCTGTGACTCACACGTCGCACAATGCTCACACCTTTAGATTGGAAGGAAGATGAGAGACTTTCTCTTTTGTCAACTTCTTCTTACCTCAAATCTAATCTTTTTTGTTGTTGTTTTTTTTTTTGTTACTTGTGTCCTGATTTAAATTCAGTTCAAATCTATCTGATCACTCACCCCCCATCTCCACATAATAAAAAATATATTTTTTTTTTGTTTGCAAAGTTTGCAAAGTGTTATCACAGCCTCAAACACTAGGGGGCAACAATGTGCCTCGATTAAACATTTAGTTAATTCCGGAAGCATTTTCAACTCTGAAACAACAAGAAATGTGCTTAAAAATTAAGCTGAACCCTTTTAAAATGACTCAAAAATCAAAGCACGTCAACACATCACTTTAAGTGGATAATTTAGTTGGCGCGTCAGTTACAACAACAACCTTAGAAACTCATCATGTACTAATTAAAAAAACAATGGGTGTTTTATGTAAGGTGTGACCTGCCTCATCCATTATTTACAGTTAAAATCACAATGGAACATGGTGACATGCATAACATGAGTCACAGATGATCTGCAATTTCCCCCCTGGAGAATAAATAAAGGTTTTTCTTAAGAACGAGGTCAAGTCTGGACTTTAACTGCTCTATTTAATGGTGATCTTCCTTCCAGGAACCGAGTCTGTTAATCAGCACTTGAATTGGTTTGTTTTCCATATCTCAGGAGCCGATTACAATTGTAAATCATCTAGAGATGAATGTAGTTGGCAAACTATGAATACATAAACGTTATTATTTTATTTATTTATTTTTCAACAGTTATTGTTTTTGTATTGTGTATTGTATTGTGTATTGTGTGTATTGTTATTCAACAGAAGGCCAGAGTGCCATCTTGTGGTTGGTATTGGTCCCAGTTCCAGGTAAGGACAGAAATACAGACTGGACTCTGACATCAAGCTTTGCTTGACTGAAACTAGATAGAACCAGTAGACTGATGGATGACCTCATATTAATAATTAACATTAATTAACATCTGAGTCACAAAAAGAATGAATGGAACACTATTAGAACACAGTGAGAAGTAAGTACATGACTTAGCAAAGCATTTAGTTGACCTGAGAGCATAATTTCCTCTAAACCCCCATGGTCAAGAAAATGTAACTACTAATCTTTGATTGTCTCTCATCAAAGCTACCTAAAAATAAATGTTGATAAACACATTTTATTTTTATCACCTGAGTCTATGGGGATATACACACGGTCCTAGGTCACCATGGAAACAACAGCATCCCCTCTCCCGAACACGTCGTGCAAGCAGCCGTGTCGAAGAGAGGTGGAGAGAGAGAGAGGTAGAGGGAGAGAGAGAGAGAGAGAGAGAGAGAGAGAGAGAGAGGGAGAGAGAGAGATAGAGAGAGAGAGAGAGAGAGAGAGAGAGAGAGAGAGGTGGAGAGAGAGAGAGAGAGAGGTGGAGAGAGAGAGAGAGAGAGAGAAAGAGAGATAGGTAGAGAGAGAGGGAGAGAGAGAGAGACAGAAAGAGAGAGAGAGAGACAAAGAAACATTCAGAGCGAAACACGTGAATGTTTGTTCTTTCCCTCTCGTTTCCCTCTTCGTCAGGCGGCCCAAACAAAGCGGAACATCAACCCCGCATGGCCGTTCTACAGGATGTTTTACATCATAGTAGTGGCTTTGCGGCACATGCCCAGGTTAGACTAGTGGGGCAAGGTGGTGGGGGCGAGGCACTGGGCCATGTGGTGTGACAAATAAGGAGGCCAGGTGTGGGGTCAAAACAGGATATCAAGGCTGGGTTACCTCTGCACAGTTGGAGATGCATGTGCCCAAGCAGGGCCTTGACCAGAGCACAGCAGCATGCAGCACTCACACACCACACCTCACACACCACACCTCACACACCACACCTCACACACCACACCTCACACACACCTCACACACCACACCTCACACACCACACCTCACACACATGCTGACCTGACAAAACACCACAAACAAACCCAGCTCTGATTGCTTATAGGGAAGGACATCCCCTGATTGAAATGATAACCTGGAGTGAAATAAGGGAGGATAACCTGTTTGAAATAGTTTCTTTTTTTTACATGTAATTGTACTTGTTGGGAATTAAACTGCAGGGTCACAAATCAGCATAAATCTGTCAAATAAAACAAAACCTGTGGTATTTAGCGTAGGTGTATTATTCTGACAGAAATAATTTCAACCAACCCAGTTGTCTTGATTAGAGTGGATTACTTGAGAAGCAGAGGAAGAGGAAGAGAGAGGCAGAGAGAGAGATAGAGAGAGAGAGAGAGAGGGAAAGAGAGAGAGAGAGAGAGAGAGAGAGAGAGGTGGTGATGATCCAGTTGTATCTAAGAAGTCTTTCAGCTTAGCTCCTCTCCTTCCCTGCCTCGTCCAGCATGACACTTCAGCTGAACAGATGGTGCCTGACACCTGACTGCCTCCTGACTGAACCATGTGGTTCCACCGGTCGTGTAGCAGAAAGATAGGACACCATGAAAGGAAACCACTGTAGAGTATCAAGGCACAGTCCAGTCTTAGCAGAGGTGCGGCTGATCGCTTTGGTTTTCAGACCATCTGCCAGGACAAGACGGCCACAGGTCGTCTGCCTCACGTGCAGCCAATGGAAAACGCAAAAAAGACAAAGGAGGGAGTCAGGTGGCTGAGCGGTTAGGGTGTCAGACTAGTGATCAGAAGGTTGCCATTTCGATTCCTGGCTGAGGCAACATAATGTTGTGTGCCTTATTGCCTCAGGGGGGAATGTCCCTGTATGTGCTGTAAATTGCTCTGGATAAGAGTGTCTGCTAGATGACTACATGTAAATGAAAACAAGTCCTTCAGACAAGCAGCATGTCAAAAGGTCGTGGTCGGACATTCGTGACGGAAGCAGCATCCTGCTGTTTTTTTGTGTTGACTCTCAACAAGCATCAGCACAAAGTTATCATCATTACGTGGTGATTGCAGTCCAGCCCCCTCCCCCGTCACACTCTTATTTAGATGAGACATCCTGATTTTAGATGGTGTTTTGTCTTAAAGTGATTTCTAAATAACACATGAAGGTTTAATGGCACATTCAGAAGGGTGAGGCAAAACTTAGTACCGAATGCTTCTTACATGATGAGCATGAGTCATTTTTGATCAGATAATTATCTTGGCATACTAGAGGCTGGTCTTTGGTGTCAGACATTATATTGCAATATACACTGTTTGGTATTCAGAGCTTGATTATCCTTCAACAAAACAAGACACTAGCCAAGTATTTTACTAACCAGAAGACAACACCGTGCTCTCCTAAATGTTTTACCAATACAAATAGAATCCTATGACAATTTGGTAATGTTCACCATCAATCCCAGCATCTTCAAACATATTACTCAAGCTGGGCTCAGTAGCCTTACAGAATGTACTTACACAAGTGTCACCGCTATTGAAACCATTGTTGTCTAACGCTGTGTCATTCTGAGAATTCAGATATTATCATATTACATGATGTAGGCTGTGTCAAATGATATAATCAGCTTTTTTAGCACATACATTCAGAAAACACCAATAACCTACCACTTCTCTATTATAAAACTAGGCCTACATACATATATACATTAAGTATCAGTGCAACGTTCATGGTGTATTACAAACACTTGCCCCACACCCCACCCTCCAAAAACAGAAAAAAAAACATAATTGAAAATGTAGTGCTTATGTAAACCATTACATAAAACCATAAGTTCAGGACCCAGTTTCGTGATATAATGAGTCCAAATATTATCATTGCTGAAAAATAAAGTATAAAGCTAATTGGAGTTTTAATGTGTGTATATCGGATCCCATGTATATAACATGGGATCCATGTTTAAACAAATGTTTCTTACCACCTTTCAACTCGCACTTCTGTGAAATGTTATACAATGTTATTTTATCCTTATATAAGTCGCTCCAGTAAGCCAATAGGAACGCGTGTCTGGGGTCATGTGACTCCCATACTCGCCACTTCAGTTATCTTTGAAATCGAAGAAGAACGGTTGAACAAGATGGACTGTTTAGAAAAACAACACATCTGCTTTATTTCTTACCTTGTGGATTCTGTTTCAATCTTAACATTAGAAGAACACGAATATTAAGCAAGACGAGGTGATATTAAGACGTCGATACAAGTGACCGGTCAATGAAAAGCGTTTTTAAGCTAAGTCTAGCTAGTCAGAGACGGTAGTAAAGCGGTGACGATCAAGTACATTGGATTTCTGGACTTGGGAGACAGAAAGGAGGGGAAATATGGCAAATAACATGATTTCAAAAAAACGACAGAAGGTATTTTCTGTTATTTTAATCAAATCATTCCCTTAAGTGGAGTGAACGAATTCCGTAGGCTGTCCCCCGGTAAGGCTTAGCTAGCTAACAAGAAGCTTTGCTTCTCAACCGGCGACAACGATTTGATTATGATATGATTATCTGCTGTTTTTAAAGGTTAGTTTCATCGTCATTTGACTATTAGTTATTCAACGCTTCATGTAGACAACATTGTTTTGTAAGGAAGTTAGTCGGAGGCTGCGTACTTCTTGCTAAAGGGGGAAGGTTATGAGTGTGCCCCCTTGCTTCCTTCCTTCCTCCAGCTCTAACGTGTATTTATTGACATCTTGGGTGTCTTGCTGTAGTCAGTTTCTTTAAAAAAAACTACGTTGAAGGAACACATTTGAATTTTTAAATCAACTGGCTTTGTTTTTTGATTGCCTTTTGGCTCTCTCGTAATGGGGCCTCTTTCCAACCAACTTCAGTGCGTTTATTTCTTATTGATTGATTGAACTTCTCATGCATCAGTAAGGCACAGAACTGAAGATGGAGTCCGGGGTCCAGCATCAACTAGCCGAGCAGTTCATCCATCCTCTGTCTAACCCGGGAGCCTCGGGTTTGTGCCCAGAAATGCTGGAAGTAGCAGAGGAGGCCAACCGGGCAGGTGATTTCAACCTGGCAGCCGAGATCTACAGCTCACAGCTGGGGGACCTTCAACAGCCCGACCGGGGTCTCTGTCTGCGTAAAGCCGATGCTTTGGCCCAGGCAGGCCGGATATCTGAGGCTCTGGACTCGTACTGTGCAGCGGCTAACCTCAATAAACTGAGGCCAGAGGAGCTGGGTATTCTGGTGGAAAACATCACCCAGACTCTGAGAGAGAAGGAGCTGAACATCTTGGATGGTCTGAAGGGTGGAGATGGAGGATGGGACTCTGATGGAGACACTGTGGAGGATGAGATATTAGACTTATTCTCATGTCGCCTTTGTAGAAATCTGCTTTATGAACCAGCAACGTTACTGTGTGGACACACGTTTTGCAAACATTGCTTAGAAAAGGAAACTGTCTCAGATTGCAAACAGTGCAAGTATAAACTGAATAAAAAAGATGGACAGATTTTGCCTTTTGGACTAAGAATAGACGTGGTACTAAGTGGGTTGTTGGAGAAATGGTTCGACTCTGAGAGTAAATCCAGGAGGTTTAGTGTAGAAGGAGAACTGTGCTGGAAGAAACAAGACTACCTGAATGCCTTGGAGAAATACAACAAAGCTGTAGAACTGGGTAAGAATCCATTTTAACCATATATATATACACACACACACACGTTTCTTATCTAAAAAATAACTTAAAATTTGACAGTAATGTAACTTATTTGTATTTGTATGGTATAACAGATAAGTTGACCTACTTTCTCCCTTCTGTTAGTTGCGCAGTGCTGCCGAAGTGAGGCAGAATTTCCCCTCATTACCTTAACACTGTTACAAAACCCAGAGCTGCTACTTTATGTTGTTGAATATCTTTTTTAGTTATATGTTACTGGGCTTCTGTCGCAGCTACTTTGGTGTTTAAGAGGTGAACTTATGGACCTAGTCTATGTTGAATAACCAGACCCTCATCAGGTTTAGATAAGGGTAGTTTGATGCATCCGGGGAAGTGATGTTTAAGTGGCCCAGTTCGGTAGTTTTGCTCAGATATCTTAATTAACGATATTCTATTTTCCCTTGAAAAATGAATGAATAAATAAATAAACAATACATTTGGCAGATCAGGCAAGTGATGATGGTGGTGCTTTCACAGCCAGCCTGTGTTTAATAACAAATCCACTCAGGCCTTATGGCAGCTATGTGCGTCACCACACAGAGAGGGGGAAACGTGTTAGGCAGCAATATGGTCACAGCTCGACGTCTTTACCCCACCAGTGTTTGTTGTAAGCTCTGGTCAGGAACAGACATACTTTTGTACGCTCCAAAGATTCTGCTGCCCTCTGATGCTACCCCCTCCCCTCCCCCCAACAAGGTCTCTGGCTGCAGGAATGCATGCCATATCATGCCATGCCCAGGCAGTGCTTAGCCCTGTTCAGAAAACATCCTGCTGTTCCATTCCCAGCTGAGTCACCCTCTGGAGGGAGGGCCTTCGATGGGACTGACCCCATTCCTGATGATGTCACTCAATGACCTGCTTATATAAACCACAGTTGGCTCTTGTGAGACGTGCCCTAGATACATAAATATTCACTAAAATACCACCGCCTGCAGACTAAAGAGAGGCTGTTTCGGAGGTTGCCTGTTTGGATCGATATTAAAAGGTGGAAGAGTAGCAAAACGTCCAGATTTCTGATACTCATTTACATTTACCAGACACTCTTATCCAGAGCGACATACAGTAACATTCCCCCCTCTGAGGCAAGTAGGGTGAAGTGCCTTGCCTAATAACACAATATCACGTTGCCATAGGTGGGAATCAAACTCACAACCTTTTGATCACTAGCCCAACGCCTTAACCGCTCAACCACCTGACTCCTTCAGAGCCGAAGCCACACGCTCTCTCTGTTCAAACTGGGAAGGTGCGTGGTTGCATTGCCAGGTCCCAGTGGGTCAGAACCCTCCTTCCAGAATGATCCAGGGGTCATATTTAGATTTGGGAAATGGGGAAGAACATTTGTGTAGTGTTTTGGTATACCTGCCGTTCTGAGAAGAGGAGGCAGTTCAGAGAGGTTTACCCCAGGATCGTGTGGCAGGAATCGCAGCTGTTGACTTGGACTGCGTGTTTGGGCATTGAGTTCCACTGCTTCCTGCCACACAAACCCATTTCACAACCTGTAGACGCTGTTCGCTAAAGCCACAGGCCCTTTTAATCTCTTAACTGTTGTCAGATTATCTTTGTGACCCACATGTGCTCCCGTTACAGACTGCCTCAGACTGGTTTACCTTCAGGTGAAGTGGCACATGCAACTATGTAGCCACTGCAGCTTCTTTTGTGGTGCCTCTGTCTGATCAGAGCTCTGTCTGTTCGTCCCACAGCGCCCTCTTCTGGCTGCCTGCTGGCACAGCGGGCCAGGCTGCACATGGACATGAGGAACTACAGTCTGGCTGTGCAGGACACTGACAGCATGTGCAGAATCAAACCTCTCTGGCCGCAGGTGAAACTGGGAGGCAGCTCACCACACACACACACACACACACACACACACTATTTATAGATGTATAATTGTGTTGAATTGTTCCTGTTTCTGAAGTGTGAACCTTGTCTGCTCTCAGGCCCACTCTCTGAGGGCCTCTGCCCTGATTAGGGCCTCCAGGAAGGAGGAAGCTCTGCAGGAGTACTTCCTCTGTGTGGCGCTGAAGCCTGATTGGACCACAGTCAAGATGGAGGCCCAGAAGGTAACCTCCTCGCATCTCGCGGGCGTGCGTGTGTGTGCAGGCGGGCGTGCGTGTGTGTGTGGGCGTGAATATCAGACAGGATTAGTGAGGACACTAAATCCTTCCGGGCCTCGATGACCTCATGACGTCATGGCGACATTCCAGCTGTCATCTTGGAGAGTGTGTTTGTCTCCCTGCTGCTATTAGACCTGTCACTCCACACTGGACACTCCACACAGCATGTTAGCTACAGGCATGAATACAGGAGCATTAGCATGGCTGGCAGGCTGGCTGTGTTTACTTAGCTGCTGTTCTGTTCAGCAGCTTTGAATTCTCTGCTCGCCAGCCAGCAGGAGCTAAATGTACCGTACCAGGGGACAGACTGAAGGTTTCAGTTATGCTGCATTAGTAGGACCTGTTTGGCGTCAAGGAGCTAACTCCATCCATGCAAATGCATGTTCTCACTTTGTTTGGGCGGTATGATGCCATCGTTCTTGTCTGTCTGTATGTTGAGCGTGAGTTGTGTTTGTAGGTCCTGAGCGAGCTGTTCTCCTCCGTGTTCGAGAGGGCTGACGTGCCGCAGCCCCTGCTGCCCCTGCAGGGAGACCCCTCCGCACGCTTCTTCAAACCCTCCATCCTGCTGGGATCTCTGCGGCCACTCGCACAGACTCCTGCTGGCCAGCCTGCCCAGGTCAGCCAACACAAGGGTGTCACACGCTCACACACACACTCAGTCTGTGGTTTATTTTTGTGTATTTTCTCACTGACGCGCTCCTTTCCTCCCTCAGGACTCAGAGGTTAGTGGGAGCAGGTCAGGGTGTGAGGGTTCATCCAGACAGCCAGGTCCCAGCGGGCCCTCGGGGGACGAGGGCAGCAGTAAGACCCTGGCCAGCGTCCTGGCCACCCTGCCAGCGCCCCCTGGTGGCACGAAGAGAAAGCACAGTGGAGACGAACCCTTCTGCCACCCCTCAAAACTGCTCCGAACAGGTAACAGGACACACACACACACGCCGTATGAGCTGTGGCCTGTGTAGGAGTGTGTGGAGCTACTTCACAGGTGTGTGTTTGTCCATCCTCAGATGAAGGGTGCTCATCTCACACCCCTGCCACGCCCCTTGGGGGGCGGACTATACCCCCCAGCCTGCTGGACAGTGGAGACATGGAGTGTTCCCTGTGCATGAGGTACTGAACGCACACACACACAAATACATCCATAGCATAAACTGATTGGGTATTCTGGGAATGAATGCAGTGATCAGTGAGCAAAATGTCAAAGTTGTATAGTGTGTTAATGTTTGTTTCTGTGTGTGTCTGTGTGTGTCTGTGTGTGTAGGCTGTTCTACGAGCCGGTCACCACCCCCTGTGGACACACATTCTGCCTGAAGTGTCTGGAGCGCTGCCTGGACCACAACCCCAACTGTCCTCTGTGCAAGGAGAACCTGGCTGAGGTACACACACACACACACACACACACACACACACACACACACACACACACCCCTACTGCCCTCTTTTCAAGGATAACCTGGTTTGATCACTCAAAGTGACCTGAACAGCAAACATAAACCTTGAGTAAATTCACATTACCGTGTAATCCAGACAGGAAGTGAGGTCATCAGCTGATGAAAGGTTTACTGTAAAGCTGCGGATCACAGACACGGCTGCTCTAATCTGCTCAGATTACCTTTACAATCTGATGCAGTTCTAGTTCAGACGTGAACTTCATACACGCACTCTAGAATTCATATCGGAAAGATTCCAAGCGTTTGACAGACAGACAGACACAGCCACGCAGACAGGCAGCCATGCAGACAGGCAGACAGACAGACACACACAGCCACACAGACAGGCAGCCATGCAGGCAGAGAGACAGACAGACAGACACAGCCACGCAGACAGGCAGCCATGCAGACAGGCAGGCAGACAGAAAGACAGACAAACACAGCCATGTAGACAGACAGCCATGCAGACAGACAGGCAGGCAGACAGAGCCCTGTCTGTGAGCAGTGCTGACCTGCAGTGTTGCTGTTGCAGTACCTGGCCACCAGGGGCTACAACAAGACTGTGCTGATGGAGCAGGTGCTGCAGCGTTACCTAGGAGACGAGCTGGCCGACAGGAAGAAGGTTCATGAGGAAGAGCAGAAGGAGCTCTCCAAGTAAGGCAGTTAGGAGGACAAAGGGATAAAAACATAAATCATTTTTTACAAACCTTGTTCTATTTTATATATATTTTAATTTTTTACAGGTAAAAAAGTAACTTGGATAAAAAAAAATCTAAATTTAGCCATGTAGTCTCTACCCCCCCACCTGACCAACCAACCAACCAATCCCCTTCCTCCCTCCAGCCTGAACCAGGAAGTGCCTATCTTCGTGTGCACCATGGCGTTCCCCACCATCCCCTGCCCGCTGCACGTGTTCGAGCCACGCTACCGCCTCATGATCCGCCGCTCCATGGAGACGGGCACGCGCCAGTTTGGCATGTGCATCGCTGACGAGCTGCGAGGCTTCGCCGACCACGGCTGCATGCTGGAGGTCCGAGACGTCAAGTTCTTCCCAGATGGGCGCTCCGTGGTGGACACGGTCGGCGCCGCGCGCTTCCGCGTGCTGAGTCATGGCCAGCGGGACGGCTACCACACGGCCAAGATCGAGTATCTAGAAGACAAGACGGTGTGTGTGTGTGTGTCTCTGTGTGTCTGTCTGTGTGTGTGTGTGTGTGTCTCTGTGTGTGTGTGTGTCTCTGTGTGTCTGTCTGTGTGTGTGTCTCTGTGTGTCTGTCTGTGTGTGTGTGTGCGCTGGTGGAGTTGTCCATTGTTGTTACAGACAAATAAATCATGGTTGACAAATTAGGATATTGATGTTGGACACCTCCGATGTTATAATGATGTATGGATCAGTGGCCCATTAGCTTTCTGTTCTAACTGTGTGTGTGTGTGTGCGTGCGTGCATGCGTGTGAGCAGGTGGAGGGGGAGGAGCTAGTAGAGCTCCTGAAGCTGCATGACTCTGTGTATGAGCAGGCCACTTCCTGGTTCACCTCTCTGAAGGACAACATGAAGAGTCAGATCCTCAGTCACTTTGGACACCTGCCAGGGAAAGACCCTGACCCGCAGGTGGGACACAAACACACACACACTCAGAGTCCATACAAGATGATAGAACACATCAGATGGTACATCTCATCCTGAAAATATCTAAATATAGAAGAGGTTATAGAAGGGTTTTGTGTATATCTAGACACACACACAGCAGCTGGGACTCCAGGGCTCTCGTCCTGGAAGATGTTCCCTGGCACACACTCAGGCTATTCTTACATTCTTTGTCCCTGACCATTAGCTGGATGTATTCTATCTGTCAGCCCACTAACATCCCCTCCTCCTCTCCCTCCCTCCTCACCCAGGGTAGTCCCAGTGGTCCAGCCTGGTGCTGGTGGCTGCTGGCTGTTCTTCCTCTGGAAAACAGAGCCCAGCTCACCATCCTGGCCATGACCTCGCTGAAGAGCCGCCTGGTGGCCATCCGCAGGGTCCTGCTCTTCGTCATGCGCAAGAGACCGCGATGACCTCCGCACCCGGCCGCCCTCCTCCCACGCTCGCCTGCCCACTCTGGGGTCAGTCTGTCCGCCCAACCAGAGGGCACAGCTGGTTCCTCCCTGTTCATTCTTCCATCCTTCCTCTTAAATCATCCCTCCAGCTTCGCCGCTCCCCCTAGTGGCAGCACGCTGGCACTGCACAGCTGTTAGCCTTTAGCTGTGTCTTGTGGAAGTGGAGGGAAACAGATGCACTAAAGCCACCTTGTTCCGCCCCCCCAGGAAGAGACTGTAGCAGTCCATCACATCAGCTCCTCCCTGCTGCCTTCTGTGTCAACATGGTCAACAAGAGGGAAGAGAACCCAAGTGACACGCACCAAAAACACACCTGACTGAAGCACTACAGTACTGAATGTATTGGTTTGTCAGTAGTTAGTGTAGCTGTCGCTATGGTAGCTGTCACAGTGGTTTTATTTCTGTTTTATTGCTGCTCCTCACGACCCTTGCTTGTTGTGGGTTCAGGACCGGGAGGATAACGCAGAGAAAGGTGGACATGGACTGCACACGTTGTGTTACTCTGAAAACCACAACTGGGTCGAACAAAACAACACGCACAACACAAAGACCCGATCTGCAGGATCTTCTGTGGTGGATGTGTTTCAGTGTGTACATCCTTTACAGGACAGCTGCACGTCCTCTCCTTTAGACCAACACACACACACACATACACACGACCCTCAGCCCCTGTAGCCAGTATGACCATGTGGACAGATCGCCAGTTATTCCCCAGGATGTTATTTTGCACATCTGAATATGCAAGCGGAGGGTGGGGTGGTGGGGGTGTGGGTGTGTGTGGTCTTCTTTATACGGTGAATCTATGTCACGTGACTTCAGTGTATATCAGTGTAACTCTTGAGGCCTTTTCATCAATGTCTTATTTAAGTGTAATTACTGCTGGTGTTTCTTCTTCCTGTTTTGAACTTGTTGTGATGCGTAAAAGTGACTCTACTCACGTCTCTGGTGACGTTCTGCATTTTACATGCATCTAAGCTGAGCAAGATCTTGTAACTATTTTTTTATCTGAATTAAAGCTCATGTTGAAATGGATTCTCTTCCATGCTTGTGATGTCTAGAAGACGTTGGTCTGTGTTGGTCTGGATGGTTATTCATGTGCAGATTCACACGCTTAAATAATGACACAGGATAAAACAACGTGTAACGTAAACCTTCACAGTCAAACACATTTTTTAAACATTTAAAAATAGATTAACTGTTTAACACAGCACACTGCATATTCATTGACGGACTAAAACAATTCAGGTCACCTAGGTGTATCATCATATGTACACAGTAAATTGCAAGCAGATTATTCACTTGGAAATACATGATTGCTTTAACCATAAAGTACAACCAGGAGGGAAAACTATCACTCACTAACACACGTCTAAAACTGGAGCGGTCCAATGAGGAAAGGGAACTTCAGTAACCAAAAACTTATTTTAAGATAACTGGCTAAGGCCATTGAAGGACCACTATGACCTCACTTCCCTTACAACCGGATCTCCCCTCGGCCTGCGTTCCATTGTCATGACGACCGCTTCGCCGCGTCCCGCCCCCCCGGGGCCGCCTCACTTCCCGGCGGCGTGTACCGTCTGGTGTCTGATCAGGTTGCTAAGGAACGAGAAGTTCTTCCCACACTGGTTACAGTGGAAGCGCTTCTCTCCGGTGTGGACGCTCTGGTGAACCTTCAGGTTGTTGGAGTGGGAGAACTGCTTCCCGCACTGGGAGCACTGGTAAGGTTTCTCCCCGGTGTGGACGCGCTGGTGCCTCTTCAGGCTGCAGAACTGGCCAAACTGCTTCCCACACTGGGAACACTGGTACGGTTTCTCCCCGGTGTGGACGCGTTCGTGGATACGCAGCTGGCACTGGTGGGAGTACTGGCGCAGGCAGAAGGCACACTTGTAGGGGCGGGGCTCCGACCCCAGAGAGGTGGGGGGGTTGGGGCTGTGGTTTGAGAACAGGCCGGTGGGGTTTTCTTGAAGCTCCGCCCACACAGGGTGCTGGTCCCCTGTCGGCACGGCGACCGGAGCAGCGGCGTTCTGCAAGCGAGGGTCGTAGCCGTACAACCGGCTCTGACTCCCATGATGCACTGCGTTCTGGTTGGCGCCATCCTCCGATCTCCAGCCCCCCATGTCCCCAGGGCTCCACAGAGACGAGGGAGGGAAGTCGCTATGGTCATTGTCCCCTCCCACAGGAAGTGCGTCGATCACGATGACCTCAGATTTGACCTCTGCGTGAAGGTTGATGTCATGGTCTCCCCCGTCATGATCACTCCCACCCTCTAGTCTCTGCTCCTCACCTGCCTCGCTATCCAGGCCCTGGAAACAGGAAGGAGGAAACAGGAAGTGAGTCCACTGGCAGGGGCACTGGATGGCCCCCCCCACCAGATCTGCATGTCCTAATCGTAATCACACTTAACATGTTTAATACGTATTAAAATAAATAATAAACAAATAAACTCATCCTCTCTCATATGGCGCAGAGAAGTTGCCCAGTTATTACAGTACATATTATTGTCTATAAAAAGAATCTACCGCTTTATTCAAATGACCAATAATACACACACACACACAGATTTAGTAGTGCCTGTTCATGTCAATACATATCCAAAATCTAAATGAGAACCCTGACATTCAATCTACATCGTACAAAGCAAGCGAGCAAACTCCACACAAGGCCCAGCCCCCTCTCAGGTAAAGTCAGAGTGGACAGAGACCCTCCTCTAGTGATGCTGCTGCAGTTTCTGATGCCTCTTCAGGTTGCTGGGATGGGAGAATCTGCGTCCACACTGCCTGCAGTTAAACGGACGCTCCCCCGTGTGGACGTTGTGGTGAACTTTCAGCTGGCTGGGGCACACGAAGCTCTTGTGGCAGAGCGGACAGGAGAACTGCTTCTGCCTGGTGTGGTTCAGGCGGTGCTTCCGCAGGTCGCTCTCCTGCACGAACCTCTTCCTGCACAGGCCGCAGGCGAACGGGTGCTCTAGCAACGCCCCCGCAGCAGGACCCTGGCTAAGAGGGCCAACGGTGGCCCTCTGGAAAGTTCTGTGAGAGGTCGGACCGTTACTGAAGTTCGGGCTGCCGCTGGCATTTGCGATGGAGACCCCGGAGAGAGCCGTGTGGTTTGAGGACAGAGTACCCAGGGCCTGGAAGGCGGGGGCTGGGTGAGGGTTGGGACTCTCCTGACCGAAGAGGCTGGGGCCGGCAGCAGTGGAGAGACCGCTCAACTCCCCTTCCCTGGTGCTAAAGCCCCCCTCGGACCACCCCATCGTCCTGTCTAACCCCCGACCACCACCCGCGCCCCCGAGAGCCACGCCCCCTGCAAAAGACCCGCCATACAAGGATCTGGAGCCCACAGTCTGCCCCGAGGAGGAGGTGGTGGTGTGCGGCTCCACATCCAGGGGCTCCCTGTCAGCTTCCATCCCAGCAGCCCCAGGTACGTAGCTAGCTGCTGCTTCTATCCACGCCTGGGCTATAGGAGCTTCGTTCAGGTCCAAGTACGGCATTTCTCCTTTAAGGTCACTTCCTGTGAGAGCGTGAGGCGGGGTCGCATTCTCGATCTTTGTCTCTGACTGGTAGTCAGCAACAGCGGGGGGTTGAGATCCACTGACCTCCGTTAGGTTGCGTCCGGCAGCGATGGCGGGGTCGTCCCACTGCCTGGCCGAGGAAGACGAACTGAGCTCTCTATCGCCCCTCGGTGACCGCTCTGAGTTCCTGCTTGAGGCAGGGTGGTCTGCTCCAGAGGCCCCCTCCACCTTCACTATGAGCAGGTCCAGTTCGTCCTCCTGCTTCGGGCCGGCTGTCTGGAGGTAAAGGATGGAAATAAGAAGAACACAGACAGAGGAGATAGAGACACGCTGGAACGGATCAGAACACGTCCGTCGTGAAATCAACCATGACTGATCCTAAAATAATCATCGATTCATCATTTTTAAGCAATAAAATCAATTGTGCACTACGAAATACCGTATCTAAAGTGTGTCTAAATTCTGTGTCTTAAGTGTGTGTTAACCATTCATTTATGCCACTATAAGATAACGGGGGTGAAATATGCTAGACAGACTATGCTAGTGTTGAAACAGTAGGCAGAATAGTTACCTCATTCTTTGCCTTATCCTCACAGATTGTTACTGGATCCTGGTGCAGATGAACAGGGTTGCTGTCTCTTCCTGTACTGTTCCTGCTCAGAGAGCTGTCTCTGTCTCTTCCTGTACTGTTCCTGCTAAGAGTGCTGTCTCTGCTCCGAGCTGCAAACACAGCAACCCAGAGTTAAAACATACCACTTGACCTGGGCTCCTTATGGGTTTGACTTTCATATCGGACAGTCAGTGGCTTTTATTAAAAGATTATAAATTACTCGAAACAAATGGCTTTACATGACATTTATTTTCGTAGAAGAGACGGACAGGTCAACATCAATCAGCCTTTGTAGAAAAATGTAGGCTGTTATTAACAGCATACATAGTATTAAAAATAAAACCTGGACGAATCTAAATGAATATTTAACCGTTATTCTCCTACCTGCTGCCTGCGGATCCCGGCCATGTCTGTCTGAAAACTTCACCCTCTCCTCTCTAAACCTGCTGATCTGCAGCTCTAACAGTTTGATTTTTCTGCGAAGAAATTCATTTTCTTTGTGACTGTGAGACATTTCCAGATGAACCACAGCGATGCCATCATCCACAACCCTGCATATCTCAGCCACAGCTGCATTAACCAGCACCTCCATGATGGAGGAGATCTGAGCCTGGAACTCTCCCCTACCCGACATATTTCAAATAAAACTCTAAACTATCTTTATCCAACTGTTTATCTCCAGTAAACGTCAAGTCTGCAGTCTTTTGAAGAGATTTGTTGATATAAGTGGTTTGGGCTCCCTGTTTCCCCCTTTCTTTGACAGTGTTGAATATCGTTTGAAAAATCAACATCGCCCCCTAGAGTTTGGGAGGTATTTACTACTTCTTCTCTGACCTGTTCCACCCCCTAACATTTATACCACTTGTTCATTTGATTTAGCACAAGCAAGACATTGAATAAAATACACATGACCAACAAATTTCACAACAAAAATACCTGTATTGTACTGAGATTACAGCATTTTAGGAACATGGTTTTGTAGTCAGTTCTATTTCACTGAGCTAACCAACGAATTTATTCTCATTTTTTCCTGCAGTTAAATTTGTAATCATATGTTATCTTATATCAATGTTAGAAGGAAGGTCCATGAATGAGTCGAAGGAGATTCATCTTCATACCTGTGTATGTGTCCAGTCTAGATACACCGACTTATGACTGGTGGGCTATATTAACACTTACACCATCACACAAAGAGACATGTCATATATTCAGGGATACATCTAAGACTTTCAGTACAGTGACTCCCAAGGACCAGGATTGCCTACCCTTGCTTTATAGGCTTGAGGACATTAAACTGTGAGAGTTTGTTGGTAATGAAGGCTTATAGTAAGACACAGTCACCAGAACCACTCTGTGCTGCTATTCTCTCCTGTTCTGCTCTTCTCTGATATTCCAGTCTCTCGATCTGTCTCTCCATCTTTGAGACTTGCTTGTCAAAGCCTTGCTGGAGGCTGAAATATCTCTGCTCCTGGAATGGAGAGAAAAAACGTTGCTTAATTTAGTACCGCTTTGAATTTACTACCACTGTGAATTAGCATCCGAAAAGATTCCTCACACCCCGCCCACAAACTGTTTGCCCTCCTGCCCTCCGGCAGGCGCCTCAGGAGTCTCCGGTCTAAAACCAGCAGACTGAGGAACAGCTTCTTCCCCAGAACTGTGACACTCCTGAACTCCACTAGACCCCGCCCCCCTATATAACCCCCGCCCCCCCATAGAACCCCCGCCACCCTATATTTGCACATTTCTGTTTGTTCATTTTGAACCACCTGCGTAACTGAGTTGTTATTAGCACTGTTCATTTTGCACATCTGCACATCTGTTACTGCACTATCTGTTCATTTTGTTTATTTTGCACATCTGCTCATTGCATCATTTGCACTAACTGTACATACATGCAACCCTGTCATTTCTGTTTAATACTGTAGCATCTTGTACTATACAGGTGTACATTTGTCTAAAATCACTTTAATCTGTACATACCTTGTATATTCCGATTATACTGTTCATACTGTGTATATTCTAAGTATACTCATATTTATTATATCCTGTTGTAATAACTGTTTTGCACTTCTGGTTGGATGCTAACTGTATTTCGTTACCCTGTACTTGTACCTGTGTAATGACATTAAAGTTGAATCTAATCAACAACAAAAAATTGAAACTGAAAATTTTGTTTTCAAATGTAGGTGGTACACATGTAATGTATTCTGAAACTAATGGCCCTGGTTCTGGGTATGTCTCACCGCCAGCTTGGCGTCCAGAACTCTCTGGTGTTCTGTAGCAGCGTGTCTTCTCTCCGCCTCCATCTTCTCCTTCAGCTGGTTGATGTGCTGCTGGTGAGTTCTCTCCTGGTCCTTCTGCAGCCTTTTCTGAAACATCAACTGCTCTTGTGCTGCACGACGCTCTCGTTCAGCCTGCTCCCTCTTGGCCTCTTCCTCTACAGAGACAGTGAGACAGACAGAGATAAAGAGATAGAGAGACAGAGAGAAAGCGAGAAGACACAGCAGGTTCAAGGATATACGCTTCCTGAAATACTGCGATGCTATAGTGATAACAGACTTGTATACTCGTGTTACCTTTTGCCCTCTGCTCAGCTTCAGAGAGAGACTTGTCTGCTGCCAGGATGGTCTGGCCAAGACTGACCAGCCCATCCAGGTACATCTTGAGAACCTCCTCAGCCTGGAACACACACACACACACACACACACACACACAAACACACACAGAGATAGATTATGAGAGATGATCACTTAAACTCCACACCTGAAAATTTATTTTTTTATTCTTATATCTCACTTAGGTACAAATGATTTAAACTCCAACTTTAAAGCACAATTTCCTCCCCAACATACCTTCACTCCTTTGCCTTCTGTGCGTTTGTATTCCTTGGTCATTTTTTGGATGTCAGAGCAGTACTTGTTGTATCCACCAGGGGCAGCATAGGCAGAGCTCCCCTTCTCTTCCAGAGGGCCGAAGACACGCTTGATGAGGCTTTCACACACCTTCTTTGACTCCTGGAAGTTCTTCTCAATAATCTGCTTGTACCTATGGCTTGTACTCTGCCTGAAGCACCTCCTGAAAAAAAGTCATGAGTAATAATGAGAACTAAGAGAACACTGGGTTGGGTTGATACTCAGACATGCTACACCTGGACAGGGACAAAATTATGTAAAATAATAATACAAATAAATAAAAGAAAAGGAAAGAAGAGGAAAATAAATTGTTTAAAAAAAGTTTTTATTTTTAGATGCACAAACCGCAAGCCTTTTCTGATATATATGGTCCTCATCCTTGAAGCTACTTTTCATGAAGATGGCCAGAGCCTGCTTCTCTATCTGAGCGTGGATCTCAGACAGTTCCTCCTGGCTCAGTAGGGAACACCACAAATGATGCCATGTTCTGCTGGTAGAACACCCTGGAACGTTCAACAGCAGCAGAGTTCTCAATCTCTGACAGCGCCAGCACAGCGTTGTCCAGGCAGGGGATCTGCCCACTGCGGATGGCAGCAACGTACGTCTCTGCCAGGTTACCCAACACTGTCGCAGAGACACAGGTTGTAAATAAGGTTGTCATACAGTCAATAAGGTTGCAACATAAAATGTGTTACTGGACAGAAGTCATGTTTTAAGTAATACTCACATCTGCCAGTTACCAAAATGCCACCTTTCAAGGTCTTGGTTTTAGACTTGGTGAAAATGTGGGTACAGAAGTTCTTGGACTGCTGGACAAAGTCTGGCTCTAAATCTGCATCGGTCAGCTGCTCCATGCGTTTCATCTTCTCTGCGTTAGCCGGACGTTCAAACACAAAACACCAGCGAGGAGAGAAGTAGTTCCGGAGACAGCTGCGAGGGAGATTGTAGTCCAGAATTTTCTGACTCGTACCTTTGAACGACAAAGAGGGGGGTCATGTGGCGTAGTCAGTTAGGGCGTTGGGCTAGTAATCAAAAGGTCTCCAGTTCGAACACCAGCTGTGGCAATATGACCTTGTGTCCTTGGGCAAGGCACTACACCATACTTGACTCAGGGGAAATGTCCCTGTACTTAATGTAAGAGTAGACACTCTTATCCACAGCGATTTACAGGCCGACGCCCTAACCCAGGGGTGTCCGATCCTGGTGCCCGAGGGCCACTGTCCTGACAGTTTTAAATGTTTCCCTGCTCCAGCACACCTGACTCAAATTAATGGGTCATTATCAAGCTCTGTAGAAGCCTGATAATGACAAATCATTAGAATCAGGTTTGCAAGTGCAGGGAAACATCTAAGACTGTCAGGACAGTGGCCCTCGAGGACCAGGATTGGACACTCCTGCCCTAACCACTCAGCCACCTGACTCCCCACCTGACAGAATGAGTCCCTCTCACCTGGTTTCAGCTTGAGGGCGTTGTCCAGGTACTCATCTGCTGTGATGGCTTTTCCATCCAGCTCCAACTCCAGGGTGAAGTCACGAACCGTCCACACGAAGGAGGGAAAGAATCGCATGTATTCTGCCTCATCATCCTCTGTCTGTCCAGACTTCACCTTGATGTGCTCTGTCAGTTCTGTCACATAGCTGCAGGGGGCGGTGTTGAGGACAAAATGAAACTGGAACATTCATTAATGAGGGGTGGGTGGGTATGCATGCAATTGTGGGTCGTTCTACCTGCCATCTTGAGGCCCACGGTGCTAAAAACTTTAAGAGAAGTGATAATGTATCTAGAATGGCTTATCTAGAATCATGAAACAATACATGTGTGTTAAATATGCTAAACTACATGTGCTCCTCTGTAGACAAGCAGGATACTGGAGATTCTCCAAGGCTTTGTTGTCGATGGTTCCCATGCTGTTGTACACCAGAGTGCTGCTGAGGAGGACAGCAAGGGAGAAGATCCAGTTGTCATTCTTACTATCGCCCTGGAAACAAAAAAGGGACAGAATAACAGTGATTTGAATTACTATGATTAAGAATACTCCACTTATACATGGGGTTTTATTGTTAATAGTTTAGTATGACATAATTTGTGTAGAAATGACAAGAACAAACTGTCAGTTCCCCCCCCCCCCCCTCACCTTCTCTACGTCTCCTAGTCCCTCTGTGTCCAGCAGCACCAGAGTGTGGTCAGCCTTTGAAGGATGAGGAACACACCACATCCAGATGCCCTTAGTCTTGGACTGAATGGTGGATCCCAGAGCAAATCCTGGAGGAAGAAGCACAAAGGTAATACTAGCTGGGACTATTATAAGCTATGTAGCTCAGAATGAAACTGAAAGTACACATCTTGTTAATATATTAAGAAGCATAGCATCTTTGGGAAGAGAACAATCTGTACTGCCAATGCTGCACTGGACATTTATAGGTTGGAACTAAAACCACAATATGACAATAACCAGGTCCATTACTGTGACTGGCTACAGTAAAGACACACAATGGATCTCAGGCCATCTTTAGACTAAATGAGCAAATGGGTTTATCCATAATACTTTGAATATAATAAAACATTTACATAATAACAAAAGTGAGATTCCCACAAGACTAGTTCAGGCTTGTCTATCTACATGACTTTAATGAAATATCTGTGTTAGTCTGGCCCCTTCATGAGGTGTGTTGTAAAACAACATCTATAGTTTCCAGACTTTAATACTATAGATACTAAACATGCCCACCTTTGTTCTTCCCAGCTAGCTTGTTCATGAGGTAGGACTTGCCAGTGCGGTACAAGCCCACCACCGCCACCACCACCACATGCTGGTCTATCTGGTTCAGGATGTCCTGGGCAGCAGGATCCACACGGAGATTCCCCTATCTGTCACTCTCCACCAGGCAGACTGGCTCCTTCATGATGACTCTCCCAGACATAACTGAGACTCATAAGAAACATAAAACGGGTCGCCTTATATTAGTTTTAGGATAGTTGAATCACCGATCTAACACGATATATTGGTGGATATATCCTCCTCCCAGCTTGACTATCCACCCCATACCCCACTTCCAGAGCAGTAGTTATAACATGTTACAACATATATATAATATACAATATAACATGTTTTATCTCTACTGCTCACTTTGACCGTCTTCTAATAAGTCAATAAAAAAGCACAGCACAACCAGGTTCACCATATCATATCACTTAGGATATTTGTTAAGTTTGTCAAATACAAAAAAAGGTTTGAGCAAGACTATATAATATACTATATCTAACATCTAATCTAACACATTCGGCCACCATCACGTTTCCGGAACATCAGACGACGTTGAAAATTAAACACTTACCTCGGTCAATAACTTCAAGAACTATAAGACAAATACAAGAAAAAAAATTATGTACTTTTTAAAAATCGAATCTTTGTGGTGATATGCAACAAAACGGCTTTACAGCTGCTGTTGTTGAAAAGTCGTGACAATTAAAAAGGAAACTAAAAGTGCTCCACACTGTCACATGTAGTTACATTTCTAAAAATCCTGTAGATCCTGTCAATCCTGAAACAAAACACTGTGTTCTGCAAGAGCAATACCTGTAGAACTGTACAGTCTGTACATGGTAGATCACTGGGGGGCCTTCACCCTGTCTGGCTCCCCAATGATGGACTCAACTCCCCACCTCCATCAGAAGCAGACTGTCCCCTCACCTCCATCAGAAGCAGACTGTCCCCTCACCTCCATCAGAAGCAGACTGTCCCCTCACCTCCATCAGAAGCAGACTGTCCCCTCACCTCCATCAGAAGCAGACTGTCCCCTCACCTCCATCAGAAGCAGACTGTCCCCTCACCTTCAAGAAAAGGCTAAAAATTCACTTATTCTGAGAATTTAATGGCACTTAGAGAAATAGTAAGGCACTTGGAAATATAATCTGTTGGTGTTGTGTACATGTATTCATTTAGCAGACGCTATACTTCCAGCAAGTACAGGGATATTCTCCCTGAGGCAAGTAGGGTGAAGTGCCTTGCCCAAGGACACAACGTCATATAGCCACTGCCGGGGATCGACCTCACAACCTTCTGATCATGAGGCTAACGCCTAAACCATTGAGCCATCTGACCCCCATGGTGTTGTGTAGAATTACTTGTTAATCCCTGTGCGGAAACTAGCTAGTGCTTTCATCAATGATTTCCCATGGGGTCTAAACTTCAAACACTTGTAGAACATCATCTCTGTAAATGAACATCATTTATCCCACGTCTCTCCAGATTGAAATGTACAAGATGTTGCCATCGCAGCCTCTGGACTCACGCTAACTGATTACATGACTCTTGATCACTCAGAATACACACACACACACACACACACACACACACAGCCTAGTGTGCAGCTTCAGACTGAGTTCCCATTCTATACAACTCTAATAACATAGTGGCAACTGAATATAAACCAACAGCAACATGTCACCACGCCACTTTAGTTTGTCTCCTGTACTGTATATCGCATGTGTTGTGTAACGGATGTGTAAATTGCGTTGTACTTGTGTGTAAATAATAATAAAGTCATGGTTATACTGTTATGTTGCCTGGTACTGCAGTATATGGTTGAGTGACAATAAAAGGATTTGATTCTAATGAAGATGATCATCATTCTCACTGCTCTTCTTTAGTTTGTGATTGGCACGCATCATTAGTTCACACATGAGTTTTAATCCATGTTTTTAATCTACAACATGTTTAATGTTACTGTAAAGTGTTAGCAGAAAGGGAGCACATGGTACACTCCATCAGTGGAAACACAACAGATTTCTGATCAACCTATTGTGATGTCCTAATGTAGAATTGGAACACTGAGTTATTGAAGTTTTGGTCAAATGAGGGAATCAGATCACTTGCGATACAAACCAGCCAGCGATACACTCCTGCATAACTTTCTTACTATCTTTTGCGAATTAGCACAGTGATAATAACAACTTCAACTTCAAAGACTCTTCTAAGGCATGTACTTTAATTCTATTTCAATATTTGTAGTCGATTCTACTACAGTTGAAGTTGATGATTTCATTCAATGTGGTTGGTTGGAGAGTAGTGAAGACATCTCAGAGTTGTTTAGCTTGATAAAGGTCAACAGTATCCATGTAACCTCCATATCCTCCTGGTTTTAATCCGTTTCCTGTGGTATCCATGTTCCCTCAAGTGATGATGGACTCCATGTCAAACCATCAGTCCCTGAGGACCACACCCCCGGACACCAAAAACAACCCTGTCATTGCCCTTGGCCAGCATGCTGAGCCTCTGGTCCAGCGATCAATCATCAGAAAGGTTTGAGACGGTCCTTTGTACTTTGTACAGGATAGCTTTAAATAAACTGCAAGTAAGGGGGAGGCAAAATCAGGTAAACGATCCTTAAAGATTCCTTTCTCTTGCAGGTACTGGCTGGGTTTGAGAAGCACGGTTGGCCCTTGAATACATCAGAGCGAAAGAAGCAAAGGGCCCTCCAGGAGGAGATGGTGGAACACACCCACCTCCTGGTGCAGCTGGAGGCAGTGAGGTACAGACAGAACCGTGTGTTCCTGAACACCCTGCACCATCTCTCCCAGCCAGAAGAGGAGGACACTTTTTGCAGGCCCATAGTCTGGTCCATCTGAGGCAAAGACATCTTCTTCTCAACGATGGCGCTGAACAGAGCAAACCTGGTAGCAACTCCACTTCTGGCTGTGATCTTCTGCAGCATCGTCGCTGATGAGCTGATGGCCAGATTGAAGCCCTCAGTTAGCTTTGCTAGGGACACCAAGGAGGGAGATAACACTCCCTACTGTATAAACATCTCTGTGAATAGACAGGCCAGCTCAGACCGGCTTCAGACCAGGCTGGAGATACATGTGGAGGACAGGAGAAAAACCCTGGAGGAGCTCAGCACCCCTGTGGTGAAGGTAGCTGACTGAGCAACACACGAACACAACCACACTGTCAAACTTGCACCCATACACACTTTGGGCTTCTTGTGTCTCTGGACAGGACGATGAGTACTGGGAGAAGTGCCATTGCAACCCTGACAGCCAGAACGGTACCCTGCCCAAGGAGCTCCAGAAGCAGGGGAAGACGCACGGCAAAGCTCCCAAAGCCTCCCGAAGAAAGAAGAAGAGCTTCAAAGCCTGGCTCTCCAACTTGTTCAGGCAGAAGTAAAAGGCCTTCCTGCAAGTGCAACCCGTCTCTGCCATGTCAGCGCGCTCCTCATCGCCCTCCACTGGCACTCCCATCATGGCCAGTATCAAATTCAAGCGGTTCTCTCCTCCACCAGTAGAGGGCACTATAGTACTACAAATCATCAATTCACTGAAGGTTTTGGCCAGTCAACTTTAAATAAGTTGATTGAATATGAACAATATAAATCCCCAGTAGTAAAAGGACTAGATTATTACAAATACATTTTGATGGTGTACATGACAAAAAAATACAGTCATGTACACGGGTGTTTTTTTATTATTATTACCACTGGATGGCACCATCCATGCTTAACCGAATTACATGTTTTCCCACCACAAACACCTTCCACCTGTTGGTGGAGGAGATGCCTACACATGGGCAACGATTTACCGAATACACCCCCCCCCCCCCTTCCAGCCCTCTCTTTCCCTCTCACACACGGTAAAAGAGAGAGTAGCATTCGCTTGAATCATCTGAATCAGGCATCATGGGGCTGCATGTTCAAAAGTATTGCCCCCCTCTGCTCGGCCAAGTGGGCAGTGAAGTTAAAACACGCGTCTGCTGGGGCACCGCAGTGACAGACCGTGGCCCCTGCATGTCACTGTCCCACACCCCGGTCTCCACCCCCCCCCCACTCCCCCCCCCACTCCTCTCACCCCCCCCCTCCTCTCACCCCCCCCACCCCCCTTCTCTCCCCCCTCCTCTCACCCCTCCCCCCCACTCCTCTCCCCCCCCCCCCCCGCATGTCAGAGCCAGTGGGATGGAGTCACTGTTGCAGATTTCCTCTCCATCTGGATGCTGCTCTGACCCCCGTTTGAAGTCCCCCCCCCTCTTCTTAATGAAGTCAGTTTGATAAGGCAGCCCAGAGAGCCTGAGCCTGAAGGACGTGCATGTCTGTAATAAACCTGTTTATTCTGACTTCCAGTCTAAGAAGGGAAAGTTTACCCCCCCCACACACACCCCCAAAACAAAAACTTTAACTGCTTAACTAACTTGTCGAGACAAGGCAATCATCTTGGAGCACAAATATGAGGATTCCTTCCAGTCGAGTATTTTTGGTCATTTTGCTCCTGTTTCTCGGTGACTGCAGCGGCTCCCAGGTGGAGAAGTGGGTGAAGACGGGCTTCCAGTACCTGAAGCAGACCCTCTGCAGCAGGATCTCCTCCCTGTCCGAGGCGGACTGCAGGCGGCTGTCTCACCTCCAGCTCAGCGGGGTGGCAGTCTACCTCTCAGAGGAGACAAACTCGGAGAAAGTTGTCGCCATTCTTCCAGATTCCTATTCCACAGGGATGACAACATCCAAACACGGCTTCACTTCGCTTCTGGAGACGAGCCGGCGTCATCAGGATTTGTTCCCCGGGATGACTGCTCATGATGTGGTCCTCGTCCTCGATCCTAGTCCGGGAGAGAGTTTTGGGCATCCTGTCGTCCTTTTTTATGTAGACCTGAACACCACCAAGAAGAAGTGTGCCCATATGGAAGGCATTTATTTAGGTAAGTGATTGAAAACGAGGCCATTTAAAATGTGCTTGAACCAGTAACATTTACCCTGATAAACAGTAAAAGGGGTCAGTCTTTAGTTTTATTATTACATGAGTTTTATTATCTTAACCCTGTCCGAACCATAAAGGTTCAAGTACTGATTCCCAAATTGGGAAAGTGTATAACTGTAAGTATGTGTGTGTGTGTGTGTGTGTGTGTGTGTGTGAACAAGGGAGTGTGACGTTGTGAAACTATATGCGTGTGGTTGATTTTTTATTTCAGTTATGATGAGAAAGTGTGAGAGAGCAATAAACAGATATGGTTTGACATAGTGTGCGTGAGGGAGTGTGCATGGTGGCTGTGTCTCTCGTGTGTGTGTGTGTGTGTTCATGGAGTTCATGGAGTGTGTGTGTGTTTGTAAGCAGTGTTGTCAGAGCTGTGTGGAGACGCCAGGTTCAGACTCCCTGCTGGGATACCTGGGCCAGACGCATGGTTGAACCAGTAGTCATGCATTCACAATCAGACCAGTCAATAATTTATCCCCAAGTGTGTGTAGACATGCGTGTGTGCGTGTGTGTGTGTGTGTTGATTTCATGTCCTCACACTGCGGTGCAAAACCCTCAAACAGGCCCATTCAGCCCCCAGCTGCCCTTCATCCTGCTGATGCACTCTGACAAACAACAAAAGATAGAGAGACAGACAGAGAGAGAGACAGAGAGAGAGAGACAGAGAGAGAAAGAGTGAGAGACAGAGATCGAGAGAGACAGAGAGAGAGATAGAGAGACAGAGAGAGACAGAGATAGAGAGAGAGAGAGACAGAGACAGAGACAGAGAGAGAGAGACACAGAGAGAGCGAGAGACAAAGAGAGAGAGAGAGAGAGAGAGAGAGAAGAGGCGCACATCATTCAGGCTCCCAGCATGACCTGAGGAGACAACAGCAGCTCTAATGGTGAACAGTTCTACAGTCAACACCTTTTCTATTGACACAGATTGATCAGTGCATTGACAGCGAGCTTCTCGCCGAGCGTATAGCTGGAGATCCCGTCTGAAGCTTGGGGGGGTGGGTGGGGGGGGGGGGAAGACCAAAATGTAGAACGAGAAGGCCACATGTAGGCTGGAGGGGAGGAGAGGATTATAGTTTGGCTCAGTCACGTTAGGGGATTCGTCTGGAAATGTTTGGGAAGTTTGCGTGTGTCCAGGCTTGACCACCTCATCTGAAGTTAAGCGGGAGAAATTGCAGAGAAAAAGGGGAGGGGGAGAATAAACCCCATCTCAAAATCATCTCCTTTTCTTTTTTTTTACCACAACTCACTCAAGTCTCTCTGTATTCAATATAATGGGAACAGGGAAATGAGCTACCACAGAGCAGAACATGAAAGCAGCTTCTCAGCATCTCTCAAAGCTTCTGAGGGCAAAGGAAACAGTTCAGTTGTGGCTTCAAGTGGTTTGATCAGTTGATTGAAAGAGGGATACAGACGATGATCCTTGATTTCTCTACAGATCTGTCAGCCACTAGCATTTACACAACAACTCGCTCCTCTCCAGGGAAAGGATGGAGACACATTCTCGTCTCCTTAACTTGATCTGGAGTCAAATGGAATGAGAGGCCTTCTGGTGCCGGCTGTTGCTCTGCTTCCTCCATGAAAACATCGCAGGCCGTGTTTTATGGATGAAAAGAATGAGACACGTTGTTAAAAGATCCTGAAACAGCCACACGTCATCTGTGTTTGTCTCCTGGGCGTTCCTCCTAAGCCTCTCGTTAATCGAAGTCTCTCTCTCACACACGCACAGCAACGCATCGCTCGTCCCAGAGGACTGGTGAACCTCACTCACATCTCTGACACTTGAGTCTCATGACAGGAAATTAATATCCGTTGCACAGCTTTGTCCGGTTAAAGGGAACTCACGCACGGGGACACACAACTTGAGCGTGTGTGTGTGTGTGTGTGTTTGTAAGCAGTGTTTGCTGTAAGTCGCTCTGGACAAGAGTGTCTGCTGAATGGATAAATGTAAATGTAGGAATGACAGGTCATCAATGACAAGTCATCTTGTCTCTCTCTCTGTCTCTCTCTCTCTCTTTGTCTCTCGCT
Source organism: Neosalanx taihuensis (assembly GCA_030340665.1). NCBI lineage: Eukaryota > Metazoa > Chordata > Actinopteri > Osmeriformes > Salangidae > Neosalanx > Neosalanx taihuensis. The sequence continues at coordinate 16,841,519 of CM059291.1, read as the reverse complement.
CTCTCTCTCTCTCTGTCTCTCTCTCTCTGTGTGTGTCTCTCTCTCTCTGTCTCTCTGTCTCTCTGTCTCTCTCTCTCTCTTTCTCTCTCTCTCTCTCTCTCTCTCTCTCTCTCTCTCTCTCTCTCTCTCTCTCTCTCTCTCTCTCTCTCTCTCTTTGTCTCTCGCTCTCTCTGTGTCTCTCTCTCTCTGTCTCTGTCTCTGTCTCTCTCTCTCTCTCTCTCTCTCTCTCTCTCTCTCTCTTTGTCTCTCTCTCTCTCTCTCTCTCTCTCTCTCTCTCTCTCTCTCTCTCTCTCTCTGTCTCTGTCTCTCTCTCTCTCTCTCTCTCTGGGTGTCCATTCTGTTTGGATTCAGTGACAGTGCAGTAAGAGTGTTTGCTCCTTGTGTGTGTTATAGGTGAGGAGTGCCTGACCTTAGCGCTGAAGAGCCGCTGTCAGAACCAGCTGAAGCGTTGGCAGACCGTCAGCGACAGGCTGGCGGGGAACATGCGGACCCACCGATCCGGCCGACCTCAGCCAGGCCGGGTGGAGCGCAGCGCGGGGCTCTGCGAGGTCCACTTCCTGCCTCTGGTGGTGGGGGTGCGGGATACTAACCGCACCCAGAGGCTACGCTGCGTCGGTGAGTAAACGAACAGCAGTCTGTGTACTACTCAGTGGTGCGTACTCTCGAAATCGGAATACTATTCTACTGCTCTGCGTGGCCCCTTAGAAGAAGAAAATGAAATAAATGATCCCTTATTAGTCCCCTAGTGGGGATATTTTAATTTCATAATATTTCATATTCAATGCATTAGCTGGGATTCAAACTCCCACCAGGGATAAAACCCAGGCCTTCTGAACATGGTGGGCAAGAATCCTACCACTGAACCATCGGTGCTGCTTATTGTGTGTGTGTGTGTGTGTGTGTGTGTGTATGTTTGCGAAGCAATACAGCTAATCCATGTCAACACTCATGGAGCGTTTCGTCAGCTCCCATGTGTGGAGCAGTTGATGTTCCTCGTTGACGCCAAGAGATGTCTGCGAGTTACAGTCTTGTCTCCCTTTCTCCCCCCTCCTCCCCCCTCCCCCCTCCTCCCCCCTCCTCCCTTCAGACCACCCAGACTTTGCCCGCTGTCCCCAGCCTCTGCCACTCACCAGCCCCAGCCTGCCAGTGTCTAGCTGCGAGCTGAACAAGAACACCCGTCGCTGCCACCAGCAGCCCCTGGCCACCCACCTGTCCTGCCGCCTGTACCAGACCTGCGACCATGCCCTGCTGCTGTCAGGTACGCCTGCTACCTGCCTTCGTCTGGGGGTTTCCAAACCCTGGTCCTACATTTACATTCATCCATTTAACAGACGCAAATACAGGGACATCCCCCCCCCCCCCCGAGGCAAGTAGGATGTCCAAGGACACAACGTCATGTTGACACAGCCAGGGTTCGAACCAGGGTGCTTCTGATTAGTAACACGACACCCGATGCTTGGACCACCCTTTTAATGTATGTGTGTGTGTGTGTGTGTGAAGGTGGCTGGCAGGAGCAGATCACATACCAGCGCCATGCTCAGAACCTACAGCTGTTCTACAGGATGTTGAGGAACAACGGCTTCCACAAGGACCACATCAAGACGTTCTTCGCTGGGAGTGGCCAGCTGCCAGGTGAGGCAGTATATCCTCCAGGCTAGGTAGGGAGTCAGGAGGCTGAGCTGAGAGGGAATCAGGCTAACCCGGTTGTCCTTGGGCAAGATACTTCACCCTACTTGCCTCAGGGGGGAATGTCCCTGTACTTACTGTAAGTCACTCTGGAGAAGAGCGTCTGCTAAATGACTCAACGTAAGCGCAAAGCTAGCCGTGTACCTCCAGCATTTACCCCCAACCCAGACACCTCCAGTATACCTAACACCGACCTGTCCAACACCCCGTGTGTGCAGTGGAGGAGGCTGAGGGGGCGTATCCCGCCACGGAGAAAGGAGCGATCAGAAACCACATCTCCTACGTCTGTCGGAAGCAGCACTGCGCCGACACCTTGGTCCTCTACCTCAACAGCCCCACCCGCAACGACGGTACCATGCTTCTCTGGGACGGCAACCGCAACGGCATCGTGAGTCCATCACACACACACGCGCGCGCACACACACACACACACGCTTCCTCGCAGGCATCCACTGGTGTGTGCGGTGGTAGGAGAGTGGAGGTGCAGGAAGCTGAAGGAATGCAGGGACTCTCATCTTATCTGGGTGCTAATGGGTGCAGCGTGTCCCATATAAAGCAGCCCCCTCCTCCTCCTCCACTTCAAAGGGGGCTGGTGCCCAATCCCTGCAGGAACAAGCAGTCGTTCCCATCACATGACTGGAGTAAATACCTTAGGCCCCTGAAAAGCCCTCGGAGCTGCCCATCCCTTCTATTGATGGCGAAGAGGAATGCTTCCTCCTTTGGTGTCCCAGAACCTCCAGCGAGCTGAGTCGGCTCCTAATAGGGCTGTGCGAGGGTGGATGTGCGTGTGGGAGAACAAAATCCGCCACCCCTGTCGTTGTGTACATCTGACATTCCGGCTAAGCCCACTGCAAACTCCCAACTCCTTCCCAGCATCCCCAACCCCCCCCTGCATTACTGCTCAGGAGCCCCCGCGAACATTTCAGCATTGTTTACAGTTGAGGGGGCCGAGGAGGGTAGGGGTGGGGGGGTGGGGGGTGGGGGGGGGGGGTGGTGGTGGGCTTAGCGACAAAGGAATGGAGAAAGGACAGTCAGAGCCTCCTTAAGCCTGCAATTTCACTTTGCACACAAACACACATCCTCAGCCTCGCCTCTCAGGATCTGGAGAGAAGACCTCCCACCCACCTCCCACCCACCTCCCACCCACCTCCCACCCACCTCCCACCCACCTCCCACCCACCTCCCACCCACCTCCCCAAAACTCTTTCATCTCTCTGCTAATGCTCCAAGCCTGGAACACACCCTCTCTTAATAACGTCTTTCAACAGCACTCATCTTTCCCCCTTCTGTTCAGTCTACGCCTCAATCCCACGTTTCTCTGTCTCTCCCTCTCTCTTTCTCTCTCTCACTCTCTATCTATCTCTCTCACTCTCTCTCTCTCTCCCTCCCTCTCTCTCCCTCTCTCTCTCTCTCTCCCTCCCTCTCCCTCCCTCTCTCTCCCTCTCTCTCTCTCTCTCCCCCTCTCTCTCTCTCTCTCTCTCTCTCTCTCTCTCTCTCTTTCTCTCTTTCTCTCTCTCACTCTCTCTCTCTCTCCCTCCCTCTCCCTCCCTCTCTCTCCCTCTCTCTCCCTCTCCCTCTCTCTCCCTCCCTCTCTCTCCCTTTCTCCCTCCCTCTCTCTCCCTCCCTCTCTCTCCCTCCCTCTCTCTCTCTCCCTCTCACTCCCTCTCTGTTTCTCTCCCACTCCCTTTCTCCCTCCCTCTCCCTCCCTCTGTTTCTCTCTCTCCCTCTCTCTCCCTGGCCTGTCCTTCTGTCCTCTCATGGGGTACAGGTCAAAGTAATCCAGGCCATATGCTGGGAGTGCTGCAGAGACAGAGTGGGCTGGACAGAGCAGTAATCCCCTGCCCTCTGTAACAATACAGAGACTCAGACTCCCCTGAGAGTGGGACTAGAACCTGATCCCCAGACACACACACAGAGAGGCAGGCAGGCAGGCAGGCAGGCAGGGCACTAGGCAAACACACAAGCAGATTGGCAAGTGGGCTGGTAGACAGGCTAGTCGTCAGATAGTTAAGACAGGGACAAAAGGCCAAGCAGGCAGAGGGAAGCTGGTTGAGACAAAGGACCTCCAGGCCAGAGACACAGACCACTCACGATCGGAAGGCGGCACATCACGATTGGTCAAGTCTTGCAGCGTTAACAGCAGCACGGAGTAGAAGGAGAACACGGCAGAGGAGGTGCCGAATAATCGACATGGCGGCATAATAATAATCGTCCGCGAACAATCGAATGATCACCACGCCGTGCTCTCCTCACCGTGAAGTTTATCCGGCGGTGAACGGGACTTAAACTGGACTCCTGGTTGTGTGTGCCCCCCCTCCCCCCCCCCAACCCCCCCAGGCAGACCTGAAGGAGCGCTACTCCGTGGGGGAGCTGCTGGCCGACCTGGCTGCTGCAAGGCCAGCCGAGTGCTGCTGTTCGTGGAGCAGAGCTACAGCGGGGTCCTGGGAAAGAGGCTGCGGGGCTCCCTCAAGCACCCCAACGTGGTCCTCGTCAACAGCCTGCCCAGGGAAGACGTGGCCAAGCGCTGGGCCTCCCTCCCCCTGCACCAGTGCGTCATCGACCACCTCTCCAAGGTGGGTGAGCCCAGGAATCCCAGCTGTCGTAGAGATACATAGCCGCTCGTTAGGGCCTAACAAGTCCATATAAGCCTGCTTAGGAATGTATAATGTAAACCAGCACTCCATAGACCACCTCAATATGTTAAGATTCTCAAACTCGACATCTGACCGTGTGATACTGTACACGGACATCACACGACAAACGTAAGTATCCTTAAATGTCTTTCTCCTCTTGCTATCGCTCTCAGGGGACTGGAATGCTGTTTATTCCGGATTCTTCAGCCAGTCTGCTAAACGTGACCTTGGCGGGGGCTCCGTGCAACGCCACCCCCCCCCCTGACGGAGGGGGAGATGAGGAGGGGAGTACATGGGCTGTCAGAACCTGCCCACTGCTCTCTGGTACCAGAACCGCAGGGGGGAGACACCTGGGTAGTAAGAACTGAGATCTGGCACGCTCGCTCGCACGCACGCACGCACACACATACACATACACACAGACAGAAGCAGAAACACACACACACACACACACAGATATAGAAGCAGAAACACACACACACAGATATCAGAAACACACACACACAGATATAGAAGCAGAAACACACACACAGATATAGAAGCAGAAACACACACAGATATAGAAGCAGAAACACACAGACACACAGACAGAAGCAGAAACACACACACACAGATATAGAAGCAGAAACACACACACAGACACAGAAACAGAAACACACAGACAGAAGCAGAAACACGCACACACACAGACACACACACACGGACACACACACACACAGACAGAAGCAGAAACCCCCACACACGATGACGCACACTAACACAAATCCAATGCACTGCACACCACATGTGCTCCCGTGCAGAGTGAGCAACTGTAGATACATTTGTTTACTTAAAAACAAAACAAATGGTTGACTGTATATATCCCAGTCTGTCTCTTCACTAGAGACGCAACACTAGTGAAGCATTCACTTCCTGCTTGGTCAGAAACCCAACACCCATACAGTAGACACATACAGCCCCTAAGTGTTTTTAGATAAGAGAGGAAAGAGTGGGGGTGTGTGTGCGTTGATGTCAGACAAAAACGAGCGTGTGTGTGTGTTAGATGTCCTCGCGGTGACCTCCAGCGTTGCCACTGGAACTTCGGTGACTGTGACAGTTGTCCTGAGGTGGGGGGTGTGGGTGGGTCTGTTAGCATTCCCCGGTACAGATGCGGGGGCGGGGGGGGGGGGTTCATCCGGGGGACACGGGCGCTCTGCGGACCACCGCTCTGCTGGGGGTCAGTACTCACGCTGACAACGCTACTCCCCCCACACCTCACGGCCACTTTAACATTTCAGGACAAATCTCCTAGTCTCCCACACTGAACGGTCATCGGCTTAGCCAGCTAACGCGGTGAGGCTCCGGGGCCTATGGTTTAATGATGAGGCGCTGAGTACTGTCCCTCTCAGCTACGCTGGTGTCTCTGACGCTCTCTCTGTCAGGCCATCTCAACGCTGCCCTGTCACACACACACACACACACCACACACACACACACACACACACACACACACACACACACACACACACACACGCATAAGCTCCATCACTTAAGAAGCTCTGACTTTCCTTACTGCCAATTCTAGCACCCTCCCTCCCTCCCTCCCTCCCTCCTCCCTCCCTCCTCCCTCCCTCCCTCCTCCCTCCCTCCCTCCCTCCCTCCCTCCCTCCCTCCCTCCCTCCCTCCCTCCCTCCCTCCCTCCCTCCCTCCCCCCCCCACCCTCCCTCCCTCCCTCCCCCCCACCCTCATGCTTCTTGTTCTCCCCTCACAATATTGCAACGACACTTTGTGTTGAGAAGAAACAATGCGGGAAAACAGGTTTTGTATCGGCCCGGAACCATGTTGTGTTCTACTCTGTAAATATGTGTTGTCTTGTACTGCTCAGTGAATGATTAGGTTTCGATGGAAACAGGATTTCAACCGTCCTGTCCTTTGTGAGTTTGAAATCATAACGATGTGTAAGCAGATGTACATATTGGGAAATAAATTAACTTTTGTACATACAGTAGGTATGTTTGTATTTATTGCCACGTACTTTAATGATGTAAGTGTTTCCAAAACTGGCCGATGTTGTGATAAATAAAACAGTAGACAGGGTGAAGATTGTTTTGGATCTGTGTCTTTTTATACCACAAATAAAGTGTCACGTAACACAGTTTGAAGAAATGTACAGGAAATGTGAGGAGGCTGGGGGCACGGGCTGTGGGCACGGCTGGGGGGCACGGCTGGGGGCACGGCTGGGGGGCACGGCTGGGGGGCACGGCTGGGGGGCACGGCTGGGGGGCACGGCTGGGGGGCTGGGGGGCACAGCTGGGGGGCACGGCTGGGGGGCACGGCTGGGGGGGAAACGTCGCCCCCCGCCTTATCCCCCCCCCCCCCATGCATGCACCACACCCTCTCCTTCCATCTTGAACCCAGGCAGGGTGACTGCATTGATTGTGCCCCAGTCCCAGATCAAAGATGCCCCCGCAGTATCAGCATCAGAGCAGGATCAAAGTGGAGAGCTCTGACCCCCCACCACCCCACCCCCCCCTCGTTTACAATGCTCAGACGCTGTAGAACAACAGGAGGGAGGACAAAAAAAAACAGGGGAGAAAAGGAGGAGAGGAGCGAAACAAAGACACCATTAAAGAACAGGGGGAGTTCGAAGACAGGAGGAGCGTTCGGGTTAAGAAAAGAAAGAGATGGCAAGAAGAAGGTGAAACAAGAAGGGGGTGGAGGTGGAGGGGGTGGGGGTGGAGTGAGGAGGAGAGGGGGAAGAAAAACAAAGACAGAAGGGATGGAGAAGAGGGAGCGCAGGAGAGGGAACTGGAGAGTTGGCTGTGTGGATGTGGAGTGTGTTGAGCTGTCTCGTAAAAGCTGTAATACATAATCATTCCTGCGTAATGACTAGCAGACACACACACACACACACGCACGCACAAACACACACATGTTCCTGGTTAGTAACTCCCTGTGAACTGGAGTGAATTACCATGAAATATTAACGCTCTCTCTTACGAGTTCTTGTATGTTGATTAAAACGTCCACTGGTAAAGTAAAAATCCACTGTGGTCTGACTTCTTACACCTCAGCACAATTCAATCTTCGCATGTTTGTTTTCCGTATTTCATTATAAACCTCTCTCTTAAGTGTATCCATGTTTCCTCCGGTGGGGGGGGGGGGGGGGGGGAGCTACAATACACACAGACTAAGTGCCTTTTTCAAAGCCAGCTAGACTTTGGGACACCAGTCACTTTGAAGACATTGGTCTGAGGGTTTTAAGGATCCTGCAATCAATTTAATCAGCGGCCCAGACCTTCCACAGATGGCTCTATTGAAGACTGTTCAATAGATGGATATCAGCTGGATCAGCCAGGGGCTTTGGAGCTTCTGAAGAGCTGGTCTGACACCTTATATGGCGTAATGCCCTTGAGACAGACACACGAGCCTAGATCCTTCTGTCGGACAAAAGATATCAACACGGATGCATCTCCCTACTGTTATCTGCTGTTATCACTCCAGGGGGCGTCTCTCTCTCAAGGTTTAACCTCGCTGTAAACCCTTGGTCCTGCCCGAGCCACACACACACGCACACACACACACACACACACGCGCACACACACACACACAGGGGGTAAACCCTCTCATGCTTCCTCCCCTCCAGTCTGGATCACCTGTGAGCCACCACGATGGTGGTCCGGTTGGAGCACACGGTGGCCAGCGAGGCCTGGATGTTCCGCTCCGTTTGGGTGTCCAGGGCGGAGGTGGCCTGAGGGGTGAGGGGGGGGGGCAGGAGAACATGGAGGTGACGACGAATTAAAGCGCTAGAACTCCTGAGACGACGCTCTGGAGAACCCAACCTGAAGCCCAGAAGAAGCCCTCTCTCTCTCACCTCGTCCAGCAGGATGATGCGGGGGTCTTTGAGGATGGTGCGGGCGATAGCCACCCTCTGTTTCTCCCCTCCGCTGAGCTTCAAACCTCGCTCCCCCACCTGAGTCTCGTAACCTGGAGGAGGCAAGGTCAACAGTCGTCATCATCCTCCTCCTCCTCCTCCTCCTCTTCATCACGGTGGCGTCTCACCCTCAGGCAGAGACAGGATCTTGTCGTGGATGTCAGCGGCGAGGGCCGCCGCCTCCACTTCCTGTTGGCTGGCGGCCACGCGGCCGTAGCGGATGTTGTTGCCGATGGTGTCGTTAAAGAGGACCGTATCCTGAGGGACCACGCCGATGAAGGAGCGGAGAGACGCCTGGCTCACCTGGGGGGGGGGGGGGGGGTTAAAGGTCAAATCCTTTACATTGAGTCATTTAGCGGACACTCTTCTCCAGAGCGACCCAGAGCGAGTACAGGGGACACGTCGTCACAGCTGGGGTTTGAACTCGCGACCTTCTAGTTGCTAGCCCGACTCAGCGCTCAGCCACTTGATGCTCTTCATGACAGATACTGAGTCTGTACACGTGTCGCTGCATGGGTGAACACAGCTTCTCCACTCAGCAGGCTGCTGTGCTCCTGGTGCTCTCTAACAGCGACAAATCCACACCTCACAACCCCCCCCCCCCCCACACACACACTCTCTGTAGTTTGAAAAGTTCTAGACATCCAGGTGGCACGGGGGGGGGGTGGGGGGTGGGGGTGGGTCTTCCCCTCTGAAAGTAACCAATGATTTAGGCTGCATAGCAACCTCCGCATGTTGAACTATTTTTGGGAGGGGGTGGGGGTTGGTGGCTGCTCAGGTAGCCCCCCTGCTGAGATCCAAAGGTTGGCAGGCGCTGCGGAGTACTGCCATCCGACTTCAAGGGCTGGGAGCAAGGCTGGGAGAAGGGCTAGGAGCAAGGCTGGGAGCAGGGATGGGAGCAGGGATGGGAGAAGGGCTGGGAGCAGGGATGGGAGAAGGGCTGGGAGCAGGGATGGGAGCAGGGATGGGAGCAGGGATGGGAGCAGGGCTGGGAGAAGGGCTGGGAGCAGGGATGGGAGCAGGGCTGGGAGCAGGGATGGGAGCAGAGCTGGGAGCAGGGCTGGGAGCAGGGCTGGGAGCAGGGCTGGGAGCAGGGATGGGAGCAGGGCTGGGAGCAGGGCTGGGAGCAGGGCTGGGAGCAGGGCTGGGAGCAGGGATGGGAGCAGGGCTGGGAGCAGGGATGGGAGCAGGGCTGGGAGAAGGGCTAGGAGCAGGGCTGGGGCTGGGTGCTGAGTTTCAGGCAGATCTCTGTCACTCTGTGCTGCCTTGACACCGGCAGACAGAGAGACTGGGGCCCTGAATGGATGCTGCACTCAGTACTGCACGATCAAATGCCACATAATCTGGAACAGAATGTGGAAACAGGGGGACATGTGTTGTACAGTAAGCGGCCCCGCTTAGACATGCACACACACAGGCATTGACAACAATATTTATTTATATTATCGTCTCATATGTTTTCGTATATGAATTTAGATGACTGGGTCGTTCAGATGGGCGACTGAACATGTACTCTGAGTTCTTGTCTTACATATCCATCGCAGTTTTCATTTACCATTACTCTGTGGTGACAGGACACATATTTCCCCAGTTCCATACTTTTAGGCTACAAACTTCCCGCAGTCGCACATGCTTCCACGTATAGACACACACTACCAGTCCAAAGTTAGGACACATTGTCCAATTCATCTGAAAGGAAAAGTACGTCCAAACTTTTGACTAGTGGTGTAACATTTGTGTATTTTATAGGGCATGGTGGCCAAGTGGTAAGGCGTCGGTCTCGTAAACCGAAGATCATGGGTTCAATCCCCATCCGTGCCTTTAATTAGTTGTCAATCGCTGAAACAATTTGCTGGTTTTGAGAGTAGCACTGTAAACCAAAGATCATGAACTTAACCCTCATCTGTGCCTTTATATTAAAATTTTAAATTGTAATATTCACAAGTTTAATCATGGGTACAGTTCAACTCTTGGGGGAGTCAGATGGCTCAATGGTTAAGGCGTTGGCCTCATGATAGGAAGGTTGTGAGATTGAGCCCCGGCTGTGGCTATATGATGTTGTGTCCTTGGGCAAGGCACTTCACCATGTCCCTGTACTTACTGTAAGTCGCTTTGGATAAAAGTGTCGTCTAAATGAATAAGTGTAAATTTATGGCCGAATGAATCATTTTTCTTTCGGACCTCAAGAATCGTATCCCTTAAAATGTCTGTCTGAACCCTGAACAAGACCTGCCTCATCAGAGTGGATTTGGTGGAACTCTAATCCAACCATTCATCGCTGTCCTGGGCTCCATCGCATGATTGCTATGTCCAGTATCAGCCGGTTTGATCCAGCTAGCCGAGGTTAGCATGTCCCTCTCTAACCAGGATGGCTCTTTACCTTGCTGCTCAACCTGGTCAGGGTCAAACTGGAGAAAAAACCCTGCTTCTTATCAGCTGTATTGATCGGGCAGCTGTATTTATGTGAAAAACCCAATAAGGCTACCATTGCCGCACAGTCAATATGTCATCAGCTATAGATGTCTGCGGATGATTACAGCTACAAGCAACAAGGTCGAGTTGCGGTGGATGATGACTGATCCGAGAATCTCTGAGATGTAAGTCAGGGTGAGCTTGGCTGTGATCTAGAATCTTCCACAAGTCTGATGTAGTACAGGGACATTCTCTCTGAGGCAAGTAGGGTGAAGTGCCTTGCCCAAGGACACAACTTCATTTAGCCACAGCCAGGAATCGAACTCGAAACCATCCGAACATGATCCCAATGCCTTAACCCGCTGAGCCATCTGACTTCCATAAACATAAACAAAGGAACATGATTCATAAAGGAGGCTCTGACTGGGGGGTTATGAAGTCGATGTTCTGGGTGCAGAAGAGTCACGATGACTTCTAGGTCGCGTTCTTGGCGTGTTCTCTTGCAGTTTTCCTTAATTCAATTTTTACTGTGTTTTTCGTATTTACTCCGTTCCGGTCTGGACAACGCAGACAGAGAAACCGCAGATTAAAGAGGTCTGCTGGTAGAGACGGGACGAGAGGGACAAAAGGAGGAGGAAAGAGAGGGATGAAGGACGGAGGGAGTGAAAGGGTGAGCGAGAGACTGATGGAACGTGACATCGAGTCTGAAAGATTTGCTTCGTTCCATTAGCAGCAGTCCAACTTCTAGTGCGTTTGTCACGGGAGGCAAACGTTCGTCTGACGAACGAAAGGGAAAAAAAGATGAAATTCTGATACCAACGACATGAAACTCTATCCACACCCCGATCCCTCTGATACGTTCCCCTGCATGTCGCCATGCCGACCGGGGCTGCAACCATTTATTCGCAGGGCACCCACCGGCTCCTGTGAGCTGCTAACATGTGTGCCTAACCTGGACCAAATGGAGGAATAACATCTTGTTTACGCGAAGCCCCTGCCCAGCCTGCTCTGCTTAACACTTCACAGGGCTGTTAAATGAACTCCACACTCCTCAACCACCACGAGTCAGTCCTGAGGCCTAACTAGAGCCAAACGTCAGGCTCCGTTAAACTCTTTCCACAAGGAGAGGTTGAGCACCTACATTATGGTGGGTCCATCAACATTTCCAGTTTTTCGCCTGCTGAGCTAAAGGTAAGTCATGAATTCGGAGAGAACCGGTCACCTGCTCAGGTCTGACTCCTGCACACCCACCATGTGTGATGGGGGTCAGATGGCTCAGCGGGTTAAGGCGTTGGGCTCATTATCGAAAGGTTGTGAGTTCGAACCCCGGCTGTGACTACGTGACGTTGTGTTCTTGGGCAAGTCACTTCACCCTACTTGCCTCAGGGAGAATGTTCCTGTGCTTAATGTAAGTCGTTTTGGATAAAAGCATCTGCTAATTGAGGTTATTATTATTATGTTGCACATGTTATCAATGCAAGACAACACGAGTCACAAAGAGAACCGAAGCGAGATAGGAGATGACGAAGACGACGACTCATCGCTCCTACAACACAAACACATGAGTCAGCGTGATAATGACCCCTAAATGACAGCATCTGAAGTCTGACTAACAGCTGTGGACTGGTAGTAACGATCCCCATCATCTTTTCCATTCACGATTCCCCTCGTTCCTCCTCTAATTAAAGCACTTTCTCCTAAACCTGCGGTTGCCAGACTAAAGCTCACCCACAGCTTGGTGGGGTGGTTCGTGATTGTTTTCAGGGTAATGCAACTTCCTGCAGTTCTAGCAAGCCTGGACTTTGCAAGGTGCTAGACATGCAGAACCATGAACTGTTAAAAACCCCGGCTGTGGCTATGTGATGTTAGAAGTGTCTGCTAAATTAGGTATTATTATTATTATTATTAATAAACCAAACCAATTTCACTATGCGCTGAATCGATCGTTCTGTCAGGTCAGAAACCCGAGCTGTAGACTGGAGCTTAGGGGAGGGGGGGGGGGGGGGGAGGGGGGGAGGACATGTTGTACCCTGGGAAGGGTCTTGCCCAGAGCCATGTTCACAGCACACTGTGGTCTTGCCCCCCCTCACTCATCCTGTATTGTGTTCCTTGCCTGGACAGTTGAACCCTCAGTGTCCTGTTACCCGTTACCCTTCCTCTCTCCAGAACACAGACTGCCAGGCGTCAACAGAGCGGCGTGCCGGCTTGACTCACTGACCGACGGAAGAATGAACGCAGCCCCAGGTGACAGGAGACGCATCAAAGAGACTCGGCCAGCCGCGGCCACATCCCAGCCCAGGAAGGAGGGGGCTTCCGTGGGAAACGAGCTGCTGAGAGAGAAGCTGACAGATGTGTTGCTCCGGTCCCAGTTCACCCCCCCCCTCCTCTTCTCGCCCCCCCCCCCCCCAACTTCTCTTTCCCCTCATCCCCAGTCCTACCCTCTCCCTTCTTTCATCAACATCTACTCTCGCCTCTACTCCTCTTTTTCTCTCCTCTTACAGCAAGTACAGGGACATTGTACAATACAGCTGTATATCTGTACTACCAAAATATTGTTAATACCCTGTACATAGACACTGTATATTCCGCTTCTGCTGCTTCTTTTGCACTTGTGGTTGGGTACTCACTGCATTTTGTTACCCTGTACTTGTGTACTGATAATAAAGTTGAATCTAATCTAATTTCCGCCTGAGGCAAGCAGGGTGAAGTACCTTTGCCAAAGGACACAACATCACTTTGACACAGCCGGGGTTCGAACCAGGGAACCTTCCGATTACTAACCCAAAACCCTAACCAACTGCGCCACACGACTCCCCTCTCCTTCCCCTCCTCCTCCCCCTCTCCTCATGCCCTCCCTCCCTCTCCTCTCATCTCCACGTCCAGATTTCTCCCTTTCATCCCCGGGACCGGCCCTTCTGCTCTCCGTCTTCCAGTAAAGACATTCTAAGATAAGACGAATGCCAGCGCCATTCCTTTGTTTTCTAAAAACAGCAGGATAAAGTCGGGCTCTCCCCCTCTGAGAGGGGAACAGCAGGATAAGGAGACGCTCCCAGGATATTCGACCCCTTCGCCTTTAGATTAATGAGTGGAATGTAAGTGGTAGCACTAACCTCTTGACCGCCAATGGGTGGCGTCTTTGATCAGGGTTGACCGGGCGGTGGTCGACCCCCCCTCATCAAACCACCCAGGTCAAGCAGGGTGGTCGACCAGGAAACAGCATATTTTGTGACTTCCTTTCTAGTATGGCTAGACTGCATCACTGATCCTAGATCATTTTCTAACGGCATCTAAGTACCACCCAGGAACCTTCTTTACATAAGGAGTCAGGTGGCTCAGCAGGTTAAGGCGTTGGCCTCATGATCGGAAGGTTGTGAA
>CM059291.1:16812500-16822500 GCA_030340665.1 Neosalanx taihuensis | reverse complement strand
ACACACACACACACACACACACACACACACACACACACACACACACACACACACACATGAAGCACAAACAGCAGTCAAACGGAACCAGATCACTGGAATTGTTGTCATTTTTCTTCCTCTACCGTACCTGGTACTTGAGAATTGCTTCCTCGAAGCAACACACCTCATAGTTCTCCGCGTTGTAATATTTCACCTGGAAGACACGGTCCTACCTCGTCAGCCATGTTTTCCTGGTTATGAAATATCGTCTCTTTACGGAGGCAGAAAGCTTGTTCTTTTTTTTTGGTACCGTCTCAAAGTTGAGCAGAGAATCGACAGCCTTGGACTTGGCGGCGTTGTCCTGGGTGTTCATGGCTCTCCTGTACTGGGTCCTCCACTCCGTGATCAAGATGGTGCAGGCTGAGAGGAGGACCACAGACACATCAGACGAGGGGGTCACGCAGCCATCGCTCAGGGTCACAGGCGGGTTAAGGGGGGGGGGGGGGGGGGTGAGGGGGGGGGGGTTACTCACTGAGGTAGAGCACCATGCAGATGAAGACAATCAGACCAAACCAGATGCTGAAGTAAGACACAAAGTAGATGATGGCGATGATAATGTCCGCGATGGTGGGCAGGATGCTGAAAAGGATGTAGCTGGAGGAGAGAAGGAAACAGGAGATAGGAGAGGAGGGGAAAGGAGAGGGAAGGAAGGAAGAAGAAAAGGCTTTAGTTCCAATACACAATACATGCAGGATAAGATCATTCTTTATTTGTCCCGCAGTGGGACAATTGTGTGGAAATTGAAGTTTTCAACAGCAGCAGGTTAGCATACAGCACACTCTGGATAAAAGTGTATGCTAAAAAAAGAATTCTTCATTATTTACTAAACCAGTGGTCTTCAACCCTGGTCCTCAGGACCCACTGTCCTGCATGTTTTAGATGTTTCCCTGCTCCAACACACCTGATTGTAATGCATGGGTCGTTATCTAGCTCTGAAGAATCCTGGTAAACGATCATGCATTAGAATCAGGTGTGTGGGAAGGGGGAAACATCCAAAACATGCAGGACAGTGGGTCCTGAGGACCAGGGTTGAAGACCACTGTACTAAACCAAACACCTGAATTCCTGCGTCGTCGCTGCGTCTGGCCGGTTCACCTCACCTGAGCAGGTTGTTGATGGAGGACGTGCCTCGATCCACGCTCCTCAGGACGTCCCCTGTGTGGCGCTCCAGGTGCCAGCGCAGCGACAGGCCGTGCAGGTGTGCGAACAGACGCACCTGGACCACCCGGCTGGTGTACTGCTGCACCCGCACCCACAGGAAGGAGCGCAGGTTGCTGACGAACCCGGAAGCACCTGGGCGGAGAGGAGAGGAGAAGGGGAGGAGGGATGGGTAAAGCTGGCGGAAGGCGTGGGTGGGGGATGGCGATCGAACGAGAGGGGGATGGTTTGAGTGGATGGGACGTCTCTACCTGCTCCTCCGCCCTGCAGGAACTTCAGCAGGGTGTAAACGCACACCGTCGACGCCAGCGACCTCCAGCTGCTCCCGGAGGTCAACTCATTCACTGAGGAAACACGCGTGTGCACAACGTTCATATCAGCAGAAGTGAAGATAAATGAAAAGAAAAGGGAATTTGATTGGATAGGTAAGTTAAGAGAATATCCATCTGACCTGTAATGACCTGTAGGGTCGCCTGGGGTGACCTTTGGACTAACTTTTGAGCTTCAAATAAAAGCATTCCTGCTGCTAAACTAGCTAAGTAGCATTCCAGCTTCAAATCTGTGGGGTCGACTTCCACAGACAAAGTCACACAAAAACTCTTTAAATCCTGCCAAAGGCAACCTGGCAGAGACCTATCCTTACGACACCCCCCCCCCCCCCCCCGCCACACACACACATGTGCTCATTCACATTCATTACCATTACGAATGGACGCTGAGAATCAGACGGGAAGAAATGGTGAAAGAAAGAGAGAAACAATGAGTATAAATGCCCTGAGAGAAACTCCACCCCCTTCTCTGCCTTTTGGTGGCTGGGGGATTGGAGGGTGGGCGGGGGGCGGGGCAGCTGGAGGGCAGCTGGGCGGGAGAGGGGATGTGACGGGGAGGAGGGGGGCGGGGGATCGGGGGGTGCTGATTTTCAGCCCTGGCACGGGGGCGATGGGGGCCGCAGACAAAACCTCCCTTGTACCACCGTGTTAACTCCACTAAAAGCCCCTAATGCCCCCTAATCGTGACTGGCAGGGTGAGTGACCTCTCCAACCGCCCCTCTCCCACCCCTCCACCTCGGCCCTCGCCACACAAAAGAACACTTTTCTCCCCGCTCCACTTTCATGTGGGTCCAAATGCCCAACTGTTATTGTGTCCTATTCCTGAGCGGCGACCAGCCAATCGTCTGGACGCATCACTTCAACGGCTCGACTCGTCTCTAGCCTGTGAGCTTCAGCAATGGTTACTGTTAGAGGGGGGCGGGGGCGGGGGGGGGGGGGGGGGAAGTAAAGAGACCAACACACACGGAGAGAGAGACCGAGTGGATGGGTTTGCTCTGGTGCTTTTGAGAGAGACCACACTGAGACCACACTGTTTCTTCTGGCTGTGAGAGGTGCAGAGGGGGGGTGTTGAGGGAGTGTTGAGGGAGTGTTGAGGGGGGTGTTGAGGGGAGTGTTGAGGGAGTGTTGAGGGAGTGTTGAGGGGGGTGTTGAGGGGAGTGTTGAGGGAGTGTTGAGGGAGTGTTGAGGGAGTGTTGAGGGGGGTGTTGAGGGAGTGTTGAGGGGGGTGTTGAGGGAGTGTTGAGAGGGGTGTTGAGGGGGGTGTTGAGGGAGTGTTGAGGGAGTGTTGAGGGAGTGTTGAGGGAGTGTTGAGGGGGGTGTTGAGGGAGTGTTGAGGGAGTGTTGAGGGGGGTGTTGAGGGGAAGAGGTGAGGAGGATGGTTGATAAGGGACATTGAAATGATGGGGCTATGTAGTACAGGAAGTTGTGGGAAAGGCATTTACAAAGGCTGTGGAATAGCCTGCATTTCCCAGGTACATTATAAAGTAACAAAGTGCAGTACAATGTAACAACCTAGGAATGAGTTAAGGTACAACACTGTATTCAGACTACATTTACATTTGAGTCATTTAGCAGACGCTCTTATCCAGAGCAACTTACAGCAAGCACAGGGACATTGCCCCTCTGAGGCAAGTAGGGTGAAGTGCCTTGCCCAAGGACACAACATCATGTTAGCACAGCCGAGAATGTGTGTGTGTGTGTGTGTGTGTGTGTGTGTGTGTGTGTGTGTGTGTGTGTAAGATAACACCACTGCCATCACATGACTCTCTGGGAGCAAACGTCATCAGAAGACGATCCTTTGAAACCTTGAGTCACTTCATCATGGATTTGGTTCCAGTAAATCCAGCCCTCAGTACATGTTGGATTACAACACTGCCCCCTGCTGTAAAACGTATGCTGGATCATTTACATTGGTCTATAACTTACTTTTAACAGCACCATGAAGAAAATACACACATATATGCATATTACATTTAGTCATTTAGCAGACACTCTTATCCAGAGGGACTTAGATCAAGTACAGGGATGTTCCCTCCTGAGGAAGTAGGGTGAAGTGCCTTGCCCAAGGACACAACATCATGTACCCACAGCCGGGAATCGAACTCTTAACCTTCCGATTCTCTAGCCCATGGCCTTAACCGCTGAGCCATGTGACTTCCTATTATCTTACTTGTGGTAGTGAAGGAACTCAAGTACATAGCGAGACCTACTGGCATCATCGGTGTCCCAAATAAAATGTATTATTATTATTATTATCATAGTAGATCTATTGCAACATAGCCAGAAGAGACCAGTGTAAGAGGCCACACACAGGAACCAATCTCACCTATGTTCTTGGAGTAGATGGGCACGAACACATTGATGAGTCTCTCTGTGGCTAGAAGAGCCAGACAGAGCATCACCAGGCCCTGCAGCCAAGCGCTGCCGCGGGGCCACAGGTAGGGCAGCAGAAAGCCAATCTTCTTCCTGAAGCCCTGCCAGGTGGAGGGGCTCTTCCCGGGGCCAGCCCCGGACTCCTGGCCCTCAGACGGATCACCTCTGCTGGGCTGGAGGAGGAGAGGTGGGAGGGGGGACGGAGATCTCAGTCTGACCAGTGAATCATTTCTGATCCAACCTAGAGTCTGCAATCTAGCTCTTATTCCCTTCACTCCCTCCCTCTCTTATTCCCTTCACTCCCTCTCTTATTCCCTTCCCTCCCTCTCTTATTCCCTTCCCTCCCTCTCTTATTCCCTTCACTCCTTCTCTTATTCCCTTCCCTCCCTCTCTTATTCCCTTCACTCCCTCTCTTATTCCCTTCACTCCCTCTCTTATTCCCTTCCCTCCCTCTCTTATTCCCTTCACTCCCTCTCTTATTCCCTTCCCTCCCTCTCTTATTCCCTTCACTCCCTCCCTCTCTTATTCCCTTCCCCCCCTCTCTTATTCCCTTCACTCCCTCCCTCTCTTATTCCCTTCCCTCCCTCTCTTATTCCCTTCACTCCCTCTCTTATTCCCTTCACTCCTTCTCTTATTCCCTTCACTCCCTCTCTTATTCCCTTCCCTCCCTCTCTTATTCCCTTACCTCCCTCTCTTATTCCCTTCACTCCCTCCCTCTCTTATTCCCTTCACTCCCTCTCTTATTCCCTTCACTCCTTCTCTTATTCCCTTCACTCCCTCTCTTTTTCCCTTCACTCCTTCTCTTATTCCCTTCACTCCCTCTCTTATTCCCTTCACTCCCTCTCTTTTTCCCTTCCCTCCCTCTCTTATTCCCTTCACTCCTTCTCTTATTCCCTTCACTCCTTCCCTCTCTTATTCCCTTCCCTCCTTCCCTCCCTCTCTTGCTCTCTTAATCATTCAATGTACATTATGTAAGACATGCCTCGTTTTCTGTAAATAAAATAAAATAAAGACTACAAAAAAGAAGCTACGTAGCCCAGGGTTACATTATTAACTACACCAATAAAACCTCCCCAAAATGTAATAAAGGTTCATACATCAACCTGAACAGACAGAGTGACTCCATCTTGTTTGGTCAGTTTGCCCTCCATCAGATGAGGATCCTGTCCAGAAGCTTTACTCTGGGCTGTTTTCTCTTCATCCCTACAAGTCAAACTGGTGAGTCTAGTATAATGGGCAACGGACCATGTCGACTTTTCCAGGCTGTTTTTTTTTGTCTTTAAAGAAACTGCAGATGTCAGCGTTTTGATGCGCTCAAAGAGGGGAGTGGGGGGGTGGTGGGGGGGAGATCACTTGAGTGGCATGTTCTATTGTTCCATTAGTCATTTTCACATGGAGTAAGTTAAACATTATTTCCCATGGTATAGTTGGGGTAATCACCCCCCCCCCCCAATCACATGACTGGGAGGTCATGTGGAAACCATGTGAGAGACAGTCTGATCCTGTTTACAAACATTCAACGCGGTATTCTGCGAACGACCTGTGGGTTCAGAAGTGCTGAAGACTTGTGTTTTTAAAAAACTGCACTTCCAAAATAAGCTTCCAAAACCTTTTGGGGAACAGGCTATAGGCTACATTGGATTCAAACTACAGTACTTCGCTATAGTTGTGGGTTATGAGCGCCTCTTGCGCCACCTTGTGGATGCAATATGCTAGTGCACAACACAGCAATCATCCGTGTTTGGTGTGCTTACTGAAATGTTTAATGTTGTCAGGTTTAATGGAGAGTAAAGCGTTAACGGTTAACACTACAGCAGGTTAACACTCCAGCAGGTTAACACTACAGCAGGTTAACACTACGGCAGGTTAACACTACGGCAGGTTAACACTACGGCAGGTTAACACTCCGGCAGGTTAACACTCCGGCAGGTTAACACTCCGGCAGGTTAACACTACGGCAGGTTAACACTACGGCAGGTTAACACTCCGGCAGGTTAACACTCCGGCAGGTTAACACTCCGGCAGGTTAACACTACGGCAGGTTAACACTACGGCAGGTTAACACTACGGCAGGTTAACACTACGGCAGGTTAACACTCCGGCAGGTTAACACTCCGGCAGGTTAACACTCCGGCAGGTTAACACTACGGCAGGTTAACACTCCGGCAGGTTAACACTACGGCAGGTTAACACTCCGGCAGGTTAACACTCCGGCAGGTTAACACTCCGGCAGGTTAACACTCCGGCAGGTTAACACTCCGGCAGGTTAACACTACGGCAGGTTAACACTACGGCAGGTTAACACTACGGCAGGTTAACACTACGGCAGGTTAACACTCCGGCAGGTTAACACTCCGGCAGGTTAACACTCCGGCAGGTTAACACTATGGCAGGTTAACACTACGGCAGGTTAACACTCCGGCAGGTTAACACTCCGGCAGGTTAACACTCCGGCAGGTTAACACTCCGGCAGGTTAACACTCCGGCAGGTTAACACTCCGGCAGGTTAACACTATGGCAGGTTAACACTACGGCAGGTTAACACTCCGGCAGGTTAACACTCCGGCAGGTTAACACTCCGGCAGGTTAACACTATGGCAGGTTAACACTACGGCAGGTTAACACTCCGGCAGGTTAACACTCCGGCAGGTTAACACTACGGCAGGTTAACACTCCGGCAGGTTAACATTCCGGCAGGTTAACACTCCGGCAGGTTAACACTACGGCAGGTTAACACTCCAGCAGGTTAACATTCCGGCAGGTTAACACTCCGGCAGGTTAACACTCCGGCAGGTTAACACTCCGGCAGGTTAACACTCCAGCAGGTTAACACTCCAGCAGGTTAACACTACAGCAGGTTAACACTCCGGCAGGTTAACACTACAGCAGGTTAACACTACAGCAGGTTAACACTCCGGCAGGTTAACACTACAGCAGGTTAACACTCCGGCAGGTTAACACTCCGGCAGGTTAACACTACAGCAGGTTAACACTCCAGCAGGTTAACACTACAGCAGGTTAACACTCCAGCAGGTTAACACTCCAGCAGGTTAACACTACAGCAGGTTAACACTCCGGCAGGTTAACACTACAGCAGGTTAACACTACAGCAGGTTAACACTCCAGCAGGTTAACACTCCAGCAGGTTAACACTACGGCAGGTTAACACTCCGGCAGGTTAACACTCCGGCAGGTTAACACTACAGCAGGTTAACACTCCAGCAGGTTAACACTCCAGCAGGTTAACACTCCAGCAGGTTAACACTACAGCAGGTTAACACTCCAGCAGGTTAACACTACAGCAGGTTAACACTCCAGCAGGTTAACACTACAGCAGGTTAACACTCCAGCAGGTTAACACTCCAGCAGGTTAACACTACAGCAGGTTAACACTCCAGCAGGTTAACACTCCAGCAGGTTAACACTCCAGCAGGTTAACACTACAGCAGGTTAACACTCCAGCAGGTTAACACTCCAGCAGGTTAACACTCCAGCAGGTTAACACTCCAGCAGGTTAACACTCCAGCAGGTTAACACTACAGCAGGTTAACACTACAGCAGGTTAACACTCCAGCAGGTTAACACTCCAGCAGGTTAACACTACAGCAGGTTAACACTACAGCAGGTTAACACTCCAGCAGGTTAACACTACAGCAGGTTAACACTCCAGCAGGTTAACACTCCAGCAGGTTAACACTCCAGCAGGTTAACACTACAGCAGGTTAACACTCCAGCAGGTTAACACTACAGCAGGTTAACACTACAGCAGGTTAACACTCCAGCAGGTTAACACTACAGCAGGTTAACACTCCAGCAGGTTAACACTCCAGCAGGTTAACACTACAGCAGGTTAACACTCCAGCAGGTTAACACTCCAGCAGGTTAACACTCCAGCAGGTTAACACTACAGCAGGTTAACACTCCAGCAGGTTAACACTCCAGCAGGTTAACACTACAGCAGGTTAACACTCCAGCAGGTTAACACTCCAGCAGGTTAACACTACAGCAGGTTAACACTACAGCAGGTTAACACTCCAGCAGGTTAACACTCCAGCAGGTTAACACTACAGCAGGTTAACACTACAGCAGGTTAACACTACAGCAGGTTAACACTACAGCAGGTTAACACTCCAGCAGGTTAACACTCCAGCAGGTTAACACTCCAGCAGGTTAACACTACAGCAGGTTAACACTACAGCAGGTTAACACTCCAGCAGGTTAACACTCCAGCAGGTTAACACTCCAGCAGGTTAACACTCCGGCAGGTTAACACTCCGGCAGGTTAACACTACAGCAGGTTAACACTCCAGCAGGTTAACACTACAGCAGGTTAACACTCCAGCAGGTTAACACTACAGCAGGTTAACACTACAGCAGGTTAACACTACAGCAGGTTAACACTACAGCAGGTTAACACTCCAGCAGGTTAACACTCCAGCAGGTTAACACTCCAGCAGGTTAACACTCCAGCAGGTTAACACTCCAGAGAGTCAGGCAGATTGGTCCGTCAGGTCGGCAGACGTCTCCCCTCTTCGTCTCCTGCTGTCCTCCTCCTTCGTCACTCACCATCTCATTACCATGCCCTGGTGGACACGTACGTACACAAACACGGACACCTCGTCTCTCTCTCTCTCTCTCTCTCTCTCTCTCTCTCTCTCAATCAGCCACGGATTCCCCTCCTTTTGTCATACATCTCATCCAGGGGAAATGCAATTTAGAGGAGAGGGAGAGGTGAGAGGAGAGAGTGGTAGGAATCAATCTAATCCTTTGGAGCCGGTCTGCAGGGAAAGAATGGGCCGGTCCTCCGGAGAGATGATTGGTGTATTTCTTAGTCTGAGCCCAACACAAAGGACTGAGCTTTATTCCATCTCAGTCACTCTTTGTCCGAGCTCGGATCATCGTGCGCTGCGCCTCAACGTCTTGATAATGTTCCTGCTCTGCTCCCTGCCCCCCCCCCCCCCCCCCACCCCCCCACACACACACCCAGGTAGGGTCTAACACTGCTCTAGTCTCACCCCACTGTACCACACACGCCCACGCTCCACTCACGCCGCACCACACACACGCCACTTCCAACCTCGCACCGCACGCACGTCGCCTCGCACCTCAAACGGCCCCACGTACGCCCTCGCCGCACGCACACGCCACCTCGCTTCGCGCCGCCACGCATCTCACATCTCACCGTGACAAACAACACGCCGCTCAACACGCTACAACATGACGCCACAACAAAACGAATGATGTCATCATGCGGGATGTTTTCTCTGCTCTGGTTGACGCCTCCTGAACGATGAACATCAAGATAACTGCAGTGCAGGATGACCAGATGGCTGTGAACCTGAAACCCTCCCTCCCTCCCTCCCTCCCTCCCTCCCTCCCTCCCTCCCTCCCTCCCTCCCTCCATCCCTCCCTCCCTCCCTCCCTCCCTCCCTCCCTCCCTCCCTCCCTCCCTCCATCCCTCCCTCCCTCCCTCCCTCCCTCCCTCCCTCCCTCCCTCCCTCCCTCCCTCCCTCCCTCCCTCCCTCCCTCCCTCCCTCCCTCCCTCCCTCCCTCCCTCCCTCCCTCCCTCCCTCCCTCTCTCTCTCTCCAGATCAGATCTTCCCTCTCTCCTCACAATGGCTCTTTATGGAGATATCTCACCCATCAGGCTCCCCCCCCCCCTTATCTGATGATCCCTTGCACAGCAGCATTGTGTGGAGTTGCTGTAGTGAGAATGTGAAGAGGAGGGAAAGTGGAGAGGTTATCTCTGAATGAAGCTGCCAAAGAACGACAGGAAGACAGGTTTGAGATGCACAACATGCTCTGGTAGTGTGTGTGTGTGTGTGTGTGTGTGTGTGTGTGTGTGTGAGTGGGTGTGTGCTCTTGTGTATGTGCGCACCTTCGTGTGCGCCTGTGTGCGTCTGCAGGATAAGATCTGTGGGAGTTGAAGAACTACTCGCCAGAACACAATGGCTCTCACTCTGCGGATGATGACCTGTTTCCATCACCTAAATACCAAGATTCACCGTCATCACCTACCAGGGAACAGACCACCTTTCAGAGAGAGAGAGACACTAAGAGGGAAAATAACTGAACAATTGATAAAGAGAGCCTTCCTGCGT
>CM059291.1:16807500-16810000 GCA_030340665.1 Neosalanx taihuensis | reverse complement strand
AGGGTGAAGTGCCTTGCCCAAGGACACAACATCACATAGCCACAGCCGGGGCTCGATCTCACAACCTTCTGATCATGAGGCCAACGCCTTAACCATTGAGCCATCTGACAATCTAGAGCTGTGGCTCTGGATTCTACTGTGGGAAGTAACATCGCGCTGGGTTTTCCACTTTTTACATTGAGTCCTTTAGCAGACGCTCTTATACAGAGAGACTTACAGCAAGTACAGGGACATTCCCCCCAGAGGAAAGTAGGGTGAAGGACAGAACGTCATGTTGACACAGCCGGGGGTTCGAACCGGGTACCTTCTGATTACCAGCCCACCACCATAACCGACTACACCACATGACTTTCCTCAATGAGGGAAAGATGGATGGATGAATGGATAAGCGAAGTGACGGATAGATGAACGAATGGATGGAAGAGAGTTGAGACTCAGACGTTCAGAGAGTGATTGGTTGTCGGGGTCTGGACTCAACAGTGACAGAAGTGTCACCTGATCTCTTCCTATTGGCTGGTCTGTTCTCACTGTGCCTGGTTCACAGCATCGGGCTGTTCAATTCTCACACAGAAATGTGTTAGGAACTGACGACATCAGATACGTTCACGTCGCACAGGAAGAAATGCGTCCGGCCGACTCGTCTCTGAAGACACGATGACTCACACGCCTCAGAGTGTCGTGTTTATTCCCAAAACAGTCCGATTGTTTACCGAAAAGAAAAGCATTGAAATGTTTCCTCAAAGCACTTCTCACAGGAAGGAAGCTTTGGTGTTTTTGTGTGTGTCCATATGTGTGTGTGTCCATATGTGTGTGTGTGTGTCCATACATTTCTATGTGTTCCCATACGTGTGTGTCCCTGTTTTTCTGTGCTTTAAAAAAAATGTGATTATGTATACACATGTTTGTGTGTATACACCTCACACACACACACACACACACACACACACACACACACACACACACACACACACACACACACACACACACACACACACACACACACACACACACACACACACGACACACACAGACACACACACACACACATACATACAGACACATAGCCAGACACACACACTCATACTAGACACACGCACACACCCAGACACACACCCAGACAGGAGTGGGTGGAGTCTGTCAGAGCTCTAACCTGGCCATGGGCTTGGTCTTCCCAGCAGGAGACTGGAACTGCAGGAGGAGGCTGGAGAGGACAGACTGGGCGGTTTCTCTGTGGGGGAATGAGGGATCATGGGAAGGTTTAACTTGCGGAAGTTGCCGGAGGGAGACGTACAGAGAGACAAGAAATGTACAGAAATGCTTCCATTGTTCTTGAGAACGCTTTTATTCATGAGAATAAAAGCCCCCCCCCCCCCCCCCGCCACACACACACCCCTTAAAAAAACTCTCACACAGACACACACACACACACCCCTCAACAACTTACACACACAGACACTTTCTGTCCTTCTCTGGGTTGCCGTATCTCACCGTCGCACCACATCTGTGGCGGCGCTGCAAAACCCGCTTCGGTTTCCATAACAACCATCGCCAAGACAGACAGTTGCCATCTGGCCGCTGTCGACGAGCTAAAAGAGAAAAACGAAGCATTCTGGGAAAAAACATCTCTGTGCCAAAACGGGTCATTTCACCGAGAAGGAGGATGTATCAATTCAGCAATTAAGCAGAATTCTAATTAGCCAATACCAACCAAGGATTTTATCTTTCTATTCTACTTTCCTTCAGCTCTTTCCATCCCTCCTCCCATCCCCAAGAGAGCTTCGGTCACTGGGCACAGCAACGTGACAGACCCCGAACACAGCAGGCTTATAGATTATGAAACATACATCCTGAGAACCAATAAGTGCCACTTCAATATAAATGTGCCTGTCGGAGGATGAGGTCCCAGGCTCCCAGACTTCCTGCCTCCTGGTTCCCACAGCGAGGCTGGACTAGGAGGATTAGGTGAGAATGAGCCAGCGGGGCCAGGTAGTAATGAGACAGGAATGAGAGTCATAATGACAGACTGGATCAAATCCCCCCTGTCTGTCTGTCTGTCTGTCTGTCTCTGTCTGACTGACTGATTGACTGACAGACTGTCTCCCCCCTGGGTGGGGTCCCTCTGTCGCTGCCTAATCCCACTTCCTCCAGTAATAAAGCTCCAAGAACACACTGCACGCTCACACACACACACACATACACACACACACATCCTAAAGCCTTTCTGCCCACCCACAACAATGCAAAGTTTACCTGAGGAGCAGTGTAGCAAGTCAAAAATAGCTAGATTGGTTTCAAATGAAATGAACTCTCCACAGACTATATACTATTGACTCTGCCTTTCTTTTGTGAATGTGTGTGTTTTAGGTTTATCGGATAAGTAATATAGTATGAACAGTATGAACCCACAGGAACAGAGATGGCACACACACACCCAAACACACCTCCACACACACACACACACACACACACACACACACACACACACACACACACACACACA
>CM059291.1:16802500-16805000 GCA_030340665.1 Neosalanx taihuensis | reverse complement strand
CACCGTAACATCATGTGCTGTGCTTATGCACACATGCACACACATGCAGACATGCTGCACACACAACTCACGCCCACACACACAAGCGCACACACTCACCCTGTAGACATCATGAGTCGTTAGACTTGTTGTCTCTATCGAGGCTGCTGTCTCCTAGCTGTGTGTGGAATGATAAATGGGACAATGCTGAGCCACTGGAAGCAGCTAGAACAGTCTCAGGGAGATGGAAGCCACTGCTCAAGAAACACACCCACAGAAACACACACACACCCACAGAAACACACACCTGCACAGAAACACACACACACCCACAGAAACACACACACACCCACAGAAACACACACCTGCACAGAAACACACACCTGCACAGAAACACACACACACACACAGAAACACACACTCACACAGAAACACACACCTGCACAAAAACACACACACAGAAACACACACTCACACAGAAACACACACCTGCACATGAAACACACACACACAGAAACACACACCTGCACAAAAACACACACATACACACACAGAAACACACGCACAGAGAAACACACACACATACATAGACACAGTCTATACACACATGCATAGAAACGACGGATGGAAACACCAACTACCAACCTCACACACACACGCACACGCACACGCATCACCCACATGGACCCGTAAAGCCCTAGAGCATGTACACACAAACACCACAAACACACACCCCCTGCCCCCACTCTTCACCCCCCCTAAACCAACACACCCACACAGACACACAAACCTGTTGGTGTGTCCAGGGTGAGACTGAGACTACAGTGTGGTGTCTCCATGTTGCCAGAGTGTGTTACCATCATTAGCATCCGTGTTTAGACAAGCTAATAGAGCCACCTGCGGCATGCTGCACCACAGAGAGAAGACGCTACGCTAACTAACGCTACCTCCCTTCCTCCCCATTCCACACACACACACACACACACACACACACACACACACACACACACACACACACACACACACACACACACACACACACACACACACACACACTACTAATGTCCCCATTCCACACACACACACACACACACACAAACAAACACACACACACACACAGTACTAATGTCACCATTGCACACACACACATATAATATCAGCACCAACATAAAATATGGACTTAGTTCGATTTTCAGTAATGATATATTTACGTTTCGATAAGTCGTAGATGCAGTTCTTGACCAGCCCATCACAGAGGCAGAAGATAGTCAATGTTATCCTGATCACCCTCATCTAAGAGTCACACCATTAGCCTGCACCTGAAAACAATTAGCCTGGCTGAACAGCAGCCGCCCTCTCCCACCTGAGGCTGTGCTGAGCACACACACACCACACACACACTCCACACACACACACACCACACACACACTCTACACACACACACACACCACACACACAAACGCACATACACACAGCAGAAACGCACAACCTCACACACACGCCACGCGACATACACACCCATACATATGCGCCCCCAG
Source organism: Neosalanx taihuensis (assembly GCA_030340665.1). NCBI lineage: Eukaryota > Metazoa > Chordata > Actinopteri > Osmeriformes > Salangidae > Neosalanx > Neosalanx taihuensis. Next base: position 16,803,483 of record CM059291.1, on the reverse strand, counting down.
GGATCCGCATGCATGTACATACACACACACACACACACACACAGTTGGCCACCGTGCCACATCCCCACCTGAGGCGATTCCTTTCCCAGCCAAGTCAACACTTCAATTAACAGTCTGACTGAAAGGGAGCTTAGCTGCTGATGAGCGAATCACAGAGAGAATAGGATCGCTGCCTAATTCATGAAACAGACATCTCCTTTCACTTAAGAGACCCACGCACACACAGCCTCCCTCCCTCTTTACCCGCCTCCCTCCCTCCCTCCCTCCCTCCCTCCCTCTTTACCCGCTTCCCCCCTGCCTCCCTCCCTCTCTCTGTCCCTCCCTCCCTCATTCCATCCCTCCCTCCCTCCCTCTCTCTGTCCCTCCCTCCCTCTTTACTCGCTTCCCCCCGCCTCCCTCCCTCCCTTCCTCCCTCTTTACCTGCTTCCCCCCCTGCCTCCCTCCCTCCCTCCCTCTTTACCCGCTTCCCCCCTGCCTCCCTCCCTCTCTCTGTCCCTCCCTCCCTCCCTCATTCCATCCCTCCCTCCCTCCCTCCCTCTCTCTGTCCCTCCCTCCCTCCCTCCCTCCCTCCCTCTTTACTCGCTCCCCCCCGCCTCCCTCCCTCCCTTCCTCCTCTTTACCTGCTTCCCCCCCCGCCTCCCTCCTCTTTCCTTCCATCCTCCCCTCCTCTCACCCTCCTCTCACCCTCCTCTCACCCTCCTCTCTTCTTCTCTGGTTTCTCCACTGTTCGTCCCCCAGCTGTCAGAGATGATAAAACAGTAAACAGTACCAAACATGTATTTCCCTCTCTCCCCTTCTCCTCCACTCGCCCTTTTCTTCCTGCTCTTGTGCTCTCTCTCCGTCTCTCTCTCTATTTCAATCGAATTATCCTCTCTTTTTTCCATTCCTCCCTCTCTCTTCTTTTTCTTTCTCCTTGTCACTCTCACATACACCTACCTCCCTCCCTCCCTCCACCTCCCTCCCCCTCTGTCTTTCTCCCCCCT
>CM059291.1:16780000-16797500 GCA_030340665.1 Neosalanx taihuensis | reverse complement strand
TGGACTGTTTGTTAGCGATCCCTCCTTCTGGCTCCTTTCGTCTGTCTCTCTCTTTCCTCTCCTCCTCCTTCTTCCCTTTCCGGCAGCTCGCTGATTGACGGGACCCTGCAGAACCCAGACCTGCCCTACTGCATCACCGTGGCAACACACACACACACACACACACTCGTAAACACACCTCGCTGGGCTGTCGGTTTGAAACGGTCGGGTCCGCGGTGCGTTCGGTGGAGACGGGGGGGCGATGTAGGGCAGGGTGCATTCTGGGAGGACATATGTGGTGGAAGATTAAATGAGGTTCATTACCCCTTTTGCTCTTTTTCTCTCTCTCTCTCGCTCGCTCGCTCTTTCTTTTCATCCAAATCACCTGAGCTCTGCTCTGATAGCACTTCAATCACCCTGCCCGGATCCAGACAGAACCGTCCTGATTAAGATAATGTTCTGAACACCAGAACCTGGAGGAGAACACTTGATTGTGCTGGCAGGGCTGAGAGTGAGACCATGAGAGAGAGAGCGAGAGATATATATTTAGAGAGATAGAGAGAGAGGGAGCAAGAGAGAGAGATAGAATGCATCATATCTCAGTCCTTCAGCCTCGCGCCGAAGGATCAATCCGCCTTTTTCCTCATCACTACAGCACCTCATCTCCATCTCTCATCCCCACACACACACACACACACACACACACACACACACACACACACACTCTCCCTGATTAGATAACAGCTCAAATTAGACCCCAGCGCTCCCTAGCCTCCTAGGTCTAGCTAGCTTACACCCGCCAACTGTTCCTGAAGCTGAACTTTTTCCTCTCTTTGAGGAAGAGATTCCGTAGCCTTCCAGAGTGTCTGGGAGGGCACAGATGGGTGGTTGAGCAGTGTTGATGTGGGCTCTGCTTGGCTGGAGCTCCGACATCCTCCATCACCCACAGCATTAGTTCAGACTCATTTCTGGGGCAGCCATGTGGGGGACGAAACCTCTCCGGTTCTGGGTTCTGAGGCTGAGGCCCCACTGCAGGGCGATGGGTCCAGACCCAGCCTAGCACCTCCAGAAACCAGCCAGCTCCAGTGTACATGCAGTCGGTTAGGGTGGCGGACTGGTAAAGAGAAGGTCCCTGGTTCGAACAGCATGATGTTGTGTCCTCGGGCAAAGGCACTTTTACTTGCCTTAGGGGGGTGGAATGTCCCTGTACTTGCTGTAAGTCGCTCTGGATAAGAGCGTCTGCTAAAGGACTGAATATAAAAATGTAGACAGTCGGTCTCTGCGGAATGCGGATGCCGTGCCGGAGACTCGGCCAGCGTAGCGCAGCGGAACCAGCAGGAGAGGCATAGCCCGATAATGAGGATGCTGATGGTCGCCTCGGTGACCTCCCCGCTAACGAGGCTGTCTGTCTGACATCCTGAGGTGTTGGACCATCACGGCGTCTGGGCTGGTCAGCATGACCATTGTCTAACAATAAGAGACGGTGTCTAGACGAGAGACCTGTTGATAGTATTGATGCTATTTACCCTTCTGACTCTGATCTCTCCAGAGAGACACAGCCTTCCAGTCAGCCTTCCAGTCAGCCTTCCAGTCTGCCGGCCAGTCAGCCTTCCAGTCAGCCTTCCAGTCAGCCTTCCAGTCTGCCGGCCAGTCAGCCTTCCAGTCAGCCGGCCAGTCAGCCTTCCAGTCAGCCTTCCAGTCAGCCGGCCAGTCAGCCTTCCAGTCAGCCTTCCAGTCAGCCGGCCAGTCAGCCGGCCAGTCAGCCGGCCAGTCAGCCTTCCAGTCAGCCGGCCAGTCAGCCTTCCAGTCAGCCGGCCAGTCAGCCGGCCAGTCAGCCGGCCAGTCAGCCGGCCAGTCAGCCTTCCAGTCAGCCGGCCAGTCAGCCTTCCAGTCAGCCGGCCAGTCAGCCTTCCAGTCAGCCGGCCAGTCAGCCGGCCAGTCAGCCGGCCAGTCAGCCGGCCAGTCAGCCTTCCAGTCAGCCGGCCAGTCAGCCGGCCAGTCAGCCTTCCAGTCAGCCGGCCAGTCAGCCGGCCAGTCAGCCGGCCAGTCAGCCTTCCAGTCAGCCGGCCAGTCAGCCTTCCAGTCAGCCGGCCAGTCAGCCGGCCAGTCAGCCTTCCAGTCAGCCGGCCAGTCAGCCTTCCAGTCAGCCGGCCAGTCAGCCGGCCAGTCAGCCGGCCAGTCAGCCGGCCAGTCAGCCTTCCAGTCAGCCGGCCAGTCAGCCTTCCAGTCAGCCGGCCAGTCAGCCTTCCAGTCAGCCGGCCAGTCAGCCGGCCAGTCAGCCGGCCAGTCAGCCGGCCAGTCAGCCTTCCAGTCAGCCGGCCAGTCAGCCGGCCAGTCAGCCTTCCAGTCAGCCGGCCAGTCAGCCGGCCAGTCAGCCGGCCAGTCAGCCGGCCAGTCAGCCGGCCAGTCAGCCTTCCAGTCAGCCGGCCAGTCAGCCGGCCAGTCAGCCTTCCAGTCAGCCGGCCAGTCAGCCTTCCAGTCAGCCGGCCAGTCAGCCGGCCAGTCAGCCTTCCAGTCAGCCGGCCAGTCAGCCTTCCAGTCAGCCGGCCAGTCAGCCAGCCAGTCAGCCGGCCAGTCAGCCGGCCAGTCAGCCGGCCAGTCAGCCCACAACAGTGTGATCAGTGTTGTATAGTTGTTTTAGTTGTTTGTTTGATCAAATTCAAATATTCATTTAGCAGACGCTTTTATCCAAAGCGACCTACATGAAGTACAGGGACAATCCCACTGTCAGGCAAGTAGGGTGAAGTGCCTTGCCCAAGGACACAACATCCCATAGCCACAGCCGGGGTTCGACCTCACAACCTTCTGATCACGGCACTTCACCCTACTTGCCTCAGGGGGATTGTCCCTTTAGTTGCTGTAAATTGATCTGGATTAGAGCGTCTGCTAAATGACTCCATGTAAACCTGTCAATCATCTTCCAGTGCATTGATGTGTTCCAGTTGGCGTGAGCTTCATGCATATTGATGAGCCAAAACTGGTCACAGCTCTCTCTCTCTCTCTTTCTCTCTCTCTCTCTCTCTCTCTCTCTCTCTCTCTCTCTCTCTCTCTCTCTCTCTCTCTCTCTCTCCATCTGTGTGTCAGGGCTCCAAGTTGGGCCTGGCTCCTGTCATGCCTCCCGGACCCAGACAGCACTAGACGAGCCCCGACGAGCTGGCCTGCAGCTGAAGCCACATGGTCACTGTGCTCTGACAGTGAGAGGCTGGGCACCACAGTATGTCTGTGGCAGACAGCACCAGAGTGGTGGCAAGGCCTTCTGGGATATCGGCCTGTCCATACCTCTGTCCGCCAGCCCCTCTCTCCAGACCCTAACCAGCATGTCTGCCCCCCCCCCCCCCCCCCCCCCGCCCTCCAGAACCAAGGCCAACCAGAAGGCCCATGTCCGCACCCCAACCCAGAGCTCAGCTTAAGACTTCGCCGCCCCCCCCCCCATCCATTTGGCGCCTCTCACACACACCCCCCCCCCCCCCCACCCCCTCGCACACGTGCACACGCCATGCACGCCCAGCTAGAACAGAAGTCCATTCTCTTTCCTCATTCGCTCTCTGCGGTTCCTCGAATTGTTCTCTCTCTCTCCTTCTCTCTCTCTCTGTGTGCACACATTCCCCCCCCCCCCCAGTACCAGATGGACGGACATCTGACCAGATACCAGCCTTCTCAACTTTAACAAGTTCATGTTCAGACAGATCCCCCCCCCCGCTGATGTCCTTCATCCCTCCGGCCCGGCAGGGACGAAGTCTCGGTCCATAATTAGCGGCTTTGGCGTCGGCGGAGGCGACAGTGTGCGAGGACTCGCTAATGTATTCGTGACGCCCGCCCTGTTCTGGCGGAGGTGTAGCGAGCGGCAGGGGGCGGGGCCGCGGGGCAGATGAGGCGGTGTTAGCTGGCAGCCTTGCTGATGTCACCTCCTCGTCTGACTGGATCGCCATGCAGACCTTTAGCTGCGGAGCAAAGAGGCTGTGTCTCCTCTCACCTGTCAGAGCGTGAGTTAGTGTGTGTGTGTGGGGGGGGGTGGTGAGTTAGTGTGTGTGTGGGGGGGGTGGTGAGTTAGTGTGTGTGTGGGGGGGGTGGTGAGTTAGTGTGTGTTTTGTGGGTTGATGTATAACTGTGTGTGTGTATGTGTGTGTGAGGGAGGGGGTGGTGAGTTGGTGTGTATTTTGTGCATTCGTGGGTTGATGTGCACCTGTGTGCGCGTGTGTGTCTGTCTGTGTGTGAGAGTTTGTGTGTGCTCGTATGTGTGGAGCCACACCTGTGTGTGTGTGTGTGTGTGTGTGTGTGTGTGTACTGTAGGCCCCCCTGTCCTTTCAGTTCCCTCCCTCTGACCAGATGCGGTACATCTGTTTGTGAAGTGCTTCATTGTGTGGCCTGGAAGGGCCCCTTCATGCTGGGGGCCATTAGGAGGCTCTCGGGGTCTGCTGGAGTTGTTGCCGGGGCTGGGGGCCGCTAGATGAAAGGGCCAGTTATGTCTCCTGCTGTAGAAAATGCACCTCGGACGCAATTATGTCCTGAATGACCGTCATCTACTAGAGAGCTATTGATTGGCTTCCCCTGCCATTATTTCTGAGTTCGCTGAAAGGGAGAGTGTGTGGGTGCGTGAGTTTTGTATGTGTGTGCATCTTTGTGTTTGTGTATCTGTGTGTCTGTGTATCTATATGTGAGGGAGAGACGCAGAGAGAGAAAGGTTAAGCACCTCTTAGAGAACAGAGGAGGAGACTGTGTGGAGTGGTGGAGTGTTAACCTTCAGATCTATACTGCTGTAATGCCCTCTGCTCCACAGCCAGCATCCTGGGAGCTATCTGATGCTGAAGATTCCTCCCACGCCTGCTGGTCTCTCCTGGTCTATGGTGATATATCCTGGTCTTTGATTATATCTCCTGGTCTATGGTGATATATCCTGGTCTTTGATTATATCTCCTGGTCTTTGATTATATCTCCTGGTCTATGATTATATCTCCTGGTCTATGATTATATCTCCTGGTCTTTGATTATATCTCCTGGTCTATGATTATATCTCCTGGTCTTTGATTATATCTTCTGGTCTATGATTATATCTCCTGGTCTTTGATTATATCTCCTGGTCTTTGATTATATCTCCTGCTCTTTGATTATATCTCCTGGTCTATGATTATATCTCCTGGTCTTTGATTATATCTCCTGGTCTTTGATTATATCTCCTGGTCTTTTATTATATCTCCTGGTCTATGGTGATATATCCTGGTCTTTGATTATATCTCCTGGTCTTTGATTATATATCCTGGTCTTTGATTGTATCTCCTGGTCTTTGATTATATCTCCTGGTCTTTGATTATATCTCCTGGTCGTTGATTATATCTCCTGGTCTTTGATTATATCTCCTGGTCGTTGATGATATCTCCTGGTCTTTGATGATATCTCCTGGTCTTTGATGATATCTCCTGGTCTTTGATGATATCTCCTGGTCTTTGATTATATCTCCTGGTCTTTGATGATATCTCCTGGTCTATAGTGATATCCCCTGGTCTTTGATTATATCTCCTGGTCTTTGATGATATCTCCTGGTCTTTGATGATATCTCCTGGTCTTTGATGATATCTCCTGGTCTTTGATGATATCTCCTGGTCTTTGATGATATCTCCTGGTCTTTGATGATATCTCCTGGTCTATAGTGATATCCCCTGCTCTCTCTAAGTCCAGGTGATCTGTGTGTTCTCCTCTGAGCCCAGAGGGAGGGACCGGGCTGGGCTCTGGCTGCAGGAAAGGCCCCAGTCCTCTTCCAGGAAGGGTTCAGACCTGTCAAGACCAGGAAATGGAGATCAATAACGTTGTTTCATCTGCCAGACACAAAGTGAGGGCGAGAATAGGTTGACTCAGTCGGTTTTAGACCTCGTTACCTTACAGCCCAAGAATGAGATCTTTACTGGATCACATCTTTACTGGATGAGATCTTTGTTGGATGGGAAATGTTTCCGGTAGAGACAGAGAGAAAGAGAGACACAGACATATACAGCGATAGGAATAAAGAGAGACAGAGAGAGAGAGAGACACAGTGAGAGAGAGAGAGAGACACAGTGAGAGATAGACAGACACAGGCTGAAAGAGTGAGAGAGATAGGATTAAAGAGAGAGAGAGAGGGCTGGTTAACATCTGTGGTGCAGTGTTCTCGCTCGACCATGACAGCGCCGCATCTCATTGTGTAATAATTAGAGAGTCCGCCGGAGGGGGCGGGGCCTGCCAGACGCCAGTCAAGCGCAGAGAAAGCAAGTCTTTGTGGTGTCACCCACTGATGTCACACATGTCAATCACACAGCCACCGTCGCCCCCAATCAGATCCTGCGGGGGGCGTGGCCAGGGAAGGAAGAGGGCGGGGGGGGGGGACTGACAGCACACGGAGGAAGTGACATTTGCACTGCTTTTCTCTCGCGGCGTTTTCATGCGTCCATCCACACTCTTATGGCTGAAGGGCCTTCGGATAATCACCTGCTCCTTCGCGTACACGTTGCATGCTAATTGGTTCGTTAACCCCCCCCCCCTCTCGCCCCTGGTTGTGTGAAGGTTAAGCCGGGGTGGAGAGTGAACACACGGCCCATGGATCTTCACCTGGAGACTCGGCGCCCGTGTTCCCTGATTGGTCCATTTAGTGGGGTTTTTTGGTTCCAGAACTGACACCTTATGGGGTTGCCGCGGCAACGCCATCTCGTTATTTTCGCCGGCCAGTGGAAGAGGTTGAAGGTGGCGCCTGGACATCATTGCCGCCGCTGCCATCTCCCTGCCTGATTAGAAGAACCGACCAGTTTCTGGCCAACATCTCTTCCTCCTCTCCTCCTCTTCCTCATGCTGTGCGCCGCTTCAGTCTTCCTCCTGGCTCCTCCCTCTTTTCCATTTCCATTCAGTCATTCAGCAGACGCTCTTATCCAGAGCGACTTACAGTGAGTACAGGGACATTCCCCCCTGAGGCAAGTAGGGTGAAGTGCCTTGCCCAAGGACACAACATCACGTTGGCACGGCCAGATTCGAGCCACATGACTCTTCTCTCTGACGGGGGAGGATTGTGTCCCCCTGGTGTGCAAATCATTTCTTCTTTCTCACTTTCTTCGCAATTCTCCTCCTCTCTCCTTCTGTCCATGCCTATGGCTGTGTGGTGTGTGTATGTGTGTGTGTGTGTGTGTGTGTGTGTGTGTGTGATCAGACTCCCAGGACAGACAGTAATGAATATGGAGAGTCTGCTGGGAGAGATAATGAAACCAGCCCAGGCTTCCCTCTGGTCTGCAGGTGTCCTCCATAACTACTTTCCTTTCTGTCTCTCTCTCTCTCTTTATCTGACTGTCTCTCTCTATCGCTTTCTCACCCTTTCCCTCTGTCACTCTATCTGTCGCTCACTGTGTCTCTGGGTCATTCTTTCTGCCCACCTGCCTGCCTGTCTCTCTCTCGCTCTCTATCCCACTCTCTCTCGCTCTCTATCCCACTCTCTCTCGCTCTCTATCTCTCTCTCTCCCTCTCTCTCTCCCTCTCTCTCTCTCTACCTGTCTGTCTTTATTTCTGTCTGTCTGTAGGGGGGCATCAGTAGTGATCTGTGTCTCCTCAGCCAGTCTGTTGACCCTCTTCTATCTCAGACGAGGGATCTTCTCTGCTCTGTGTACACTGCAGGCTGGGGACTTAACCCTGCCACTTCAGCTGTTTACACACACACACACTCTCTCACACACACACACACACACACACACACACACACACACACACTCACACAGAGACACACACACACTCTCACACACACTCTCACACACACACACTCACACACAGACACACACACACTCACACACACACACTCACACACACTCACACAGAGACACACACACACTCTCACACACACTCTCACACACACACACTCTCACACAGACACACACAGTGGTTTAAGGCTTGAGCCTGCTACTACAGCTGGATCCGCAGGATCTACAGGCCAGCATTAGACTGAAAGATGTCCTGATTTGTCACACCGAGAGAGACGCACACAGAAATACACACAGTGACAGCGGGGGGGGACAGATTCAATTAGCTGAATCCCCTCTCTCACCTCACAGTGTGGATTGGCCTTGGGATAGTCCACAAGAAGGGGGGGGGGGGGGGGGGCATGAGGGAGTTGAGGAATGAGGGAAGGGATGTCAAAAAAAGAGGGAGTAAGAGAGGGAGGGGCTGAGGGGTGAGGGAGAGGGGGGGGCAGAGGGGAGGGAGAAGAGAGAGACACTGCAGGTAGCTCTAATTAGGAATTGAGAGGGGAGTTCTTATACACACACACACACACACACACACACGTACACACACACACATGCATACACAGTCCTTGTAAGAAGGCCTCCCCAGCCCTATTAAGCATTTCAAACAGCCCTCAGTCCCCAGACAGCAGCGTAGCAGACAGAAGACTGTTGTTGCTCTTTGCCTCCCAACAGAAGTGCAGAATGATGCTTTTAATAATGCAGCCTTTTAGGAGCAGCATGCTGCTGCAGGACTGCGGCTGGGAAACATGGAAGTCATACGAATCATGTAAAGGTCAAGGTTCACATGCTGGGTCATTATATATTTAGAATGTTTAAACGCCTTTTAATGGGCAGATCCTCATGAGTTATCCTCAGGGCCAGGGGGTGTCAGGGGGTGTCAGGGGGTGTCAGGGGGAGGGTAGTAGCCTGTGTTAGATATCCCACAGTGTGTAGACAGAAGTATGTACAGTTGTGTGTGTACTAGTATGCACAGTAGTATGTACTAGTATGTACAATAGCAACAGTAGTATGTCCATTAGTATAGTATACAGTAGTATACAGAAGTGTCCAGTAGTAAACAGTAGTATACAGTAGTTTGTCCAGTAGTGTCCAGTAGTATACAGTAGTAAACAGCAGTATACAGTAGTATACAGTAGTATACAGTAGTATATCCAGCAGTATGTCCAGCAGTGCTCAGTGCAGGCAGCAGCAGCAGGTCATGTCGGAGGGCCCTGCCCTTCCTCCTCCTGCTGGAGCTGGACTAATGAGAGGGCTGAGCTGGACCAGCATGCACCTGGCCAGCATTAGAACTGCAGCCCGCTAACTACATAAACACAGTCATTAAGGTACACAGGGAGGGAGAGGGGGAGGGATGGAGAGGGAGGGAGATACAGATATTCAGGGGGAGAATCCAGCGAGGGAGAAAGCATGTGTGTCTGTACCGTGTGCGTCTGTAGCGTGTGCGTCTGTAGCGTGTGTCTGTAGCGTGTGTGTCTGTAGCGTGTGCGTCTGTAGCGTGTGCGTCTGTAGCGTGTGCGTCTGTAGCGTGTGCGTCTGTAGCGTGTGCGTCTGTAGCGTGTGTGTCTGTAGCGTGTGCGTCTGTAGCGTGTGTGTCTGTAGCGTGTGCGTCTGTAGCGTGTGCGTCTGTAGCGTGTGTGTCTGTAGCGTGTGTCTGTAGCGTGTGTGTCTGTACCGTGTGCGTCTGTAGCGTGTGCGTCTGTAGCGTGTGCGTCTGTAGCGTGTGTGTCTGTAGCGTGTGTGTCTGTAGCGTGTGTGTCTGTAGCGTGTGTCTGTAGCGTGTGTGTCTGTAGCGTGTGCGTCTGTAGCGTGTGTGTCTGTAGCGTGTGTCTGTAGCGTGTGTGTCTGTAGCGTGTGTGTCTGTAGCGTGTGTGTCTGTAGCGTGTGTGTCTGTAGCGTGTGTGTCTGTAGCGTGTGTGTCTGTAGCGTGTGTGTCTGTAGCGTGTGTGTCTGTAGCGTGTGTGTCTGTAGCGTGTGTGTCACAGCAGCATACTGAATGTTCCGTCCGTCAGGGTGCTGAACCTTCCTGGTGACTTCAGTGTGAGGTGACGAGGCGTCGATGCCAGGGAGGGTGTTGATGGAGACGTGACTCAGATCTGCTGGTGCACGCACACACATACTCACACACTGCCAAGCTGTCTCTTTCTCTCACACACACACACACACAGGCCTGTGTCAGGTGTGGAACAGTGTGTGATTGAGGGCTCCCACCTGGGGGGCTGGATCAGACCCATGGTGTCAGGCTGCTGTCTGGAGAGATCTGGGGGGCCGGCTGGGGGGGCTGGCTGGGGGGGGGGGCAGGTGGGGGGCGGGGGACCAGATGAAGACAGGGACTGCAGAGAAACCCCTGCTGATGAACACAGTGGGACACCGAGGATCTGTTCTGCTGACGCAGGGACACACACACCACACACACACACACCACACACCACACACACCACACACCACACACACCACACACCACACACCACACACACCACACACCACACACCACACACACACACACCACACACCACACACACACACACACGTACAGCTCTCTCCGATACAGTAAGAAGAAAACCTGCTGCGAGGAAAACAGTAGACAAATCCACAGCAGCATGAGATCAGTTAGGGCAAGCAGACACACACAGATACAGATACAGACACACACACACACAGAAACAGATGCACACACACACACAGAAACAGACACACACATACACACAGAAACAGATGCACACACACACACACACAGAAACAGACACACAGACACAGTGTGTGTGTGGGTGGGTGATGATATTATGACTTATCACTGGTGTGTTTGGCCAGTGGGCATGACTTGTGTTTCCTCTGACATTGATACAGTGAGTTGAGCTGAACTTCTGCACACACACACACACACACACACACACACACACACACACACACACACACATGCTTGAGATGTGAGAACAGAATGGGAGTGTATGAGTCGGCCTACAAAGCGGAGATGATTCACATTACCGCAACATTGATCTTGACGCTCATCACACACACCGTCACTGACGCACATACACACACACACACACACCGTCACTGACACACACACACACACCGTCACTGACGCACACACACACCGTCACTGACACACACACACCGTCACTGACACACACACACACACAGTCACTGACACACACACCGTCACTGACGCACACACACACCGTCACTGACGCACACACACACACACACTGTCACTGACACACACACACACCGTCACTGACACACACACACACACACACAGTGAAAGACAGTGTGGACTGGTGCTACAGTGATGTTGCTGGACCTTCAGCTCTTAGTCCGCCAGTCATCTCTCTCTCCTCTCTCTCCCTCTCTTCCTCCTATCTCATCTCTGCCTCTTCCTCTCCAGGTTCGGGAAGAGGAAGGAGGAGAAGAAGGCGGAGCAGAAGGCGGAGCAGAAGGCGGAGCTTCAGCGCCAGCGCTCCGAGGTGCTGAGCGAGGAGGAGCTGGAGAGGATGAAGGAGGAGAGAGAGAGGTGGGTGATCATCCAGCAGGCCTCTCCCCTAACCCTGACCCAGAGAGAGAGGTGGGTGATCGTCCAGCAGGCCTCTCCCCTAACCCTGACCCAGAGAGAGAGGTGGGTGATCGTCCAGCAGGCCTCTCCCCTAACCCTGACCCAGAGAGAGAGGTGGGTGATCGTCCAGCAGGCCTCTCCCCTAACCCTGACCCAGAGAGAGAGGTGGGTGATCGTCCAGCAGGCCTCTCCCCTAACCCTGACCCAGAGAGAGAGGTGGGTGATCGTCCAGCAGGCCTCTCCCCTAACCCTGACCCAGAGAGAGAGGTGGGTGATCGTCCAGCAGGCCTCTCCCCTAACCCTGACCCAGAGAGAGAGGTGGGTGATCATCCAGCAGGCCTCTCCCCTAACCCTGACCCAGAGAGAGAGGTGGGTGATCGTCCAGCAGGCCTCTCCCCTAACCCTGACCCAGAGAGAGAGGTGGGTGATCGTCCAGCAGGCCTCTCCCCTAACCCTGACCCAGAGAGAGAGGTGGGTGATCGTCCAGCAGGCCTCTCCCCTAACCCTGACCCAGAGAGAGAGGTGGGTGATCATCCAGCAGAGCAACCTCTCCTCCGGTGGCTCAGCGGGTTAAGGCATTAGGCTTGTGAGCAGAAGGTTGTGAGTTCGAACCCCAGCTGTGGCTATGTGATGTTGTGTCCTTGGGCAAGGCACTTCACCCTACTTGCCTCAGGGAGAAGGTCCCTGTACTTACTGTCAGTCGCTTTGGATAAAGGAGTCTGCTGTATTTATTTATTTGAACTATGTTTGTGTGTGTGCATGTGTGTGTGTGTGTGTGTGTGTGTGTGCGTGCGTGTGTGTGTGTGTGTGCGTGTGTGTGTGCGTGCGTCAGGATCGAGGCCAAGCACTCCGAGCTGAGAGAGCGCCAGGCTCGAGGCCACGCCCCCTCTCCAGATGTGGAGGATGACGATGGCGACCCCAACTACGCCCGCATCAACAACTTCCGTGACCGCCACTCTCCTCCCCGCTCGCCCTACACTGCCCGCACGCCCTCCCCCCAGCGCCCCCCCGCCAGCGCCCACGCCCGGCACCCCGCCCCCGAGGAGGCCCTGGATGGACTGTACGCCAAGGTCAACAAGCAGAAAGCTGCCCCCCACCCTGCCCCAGTGTCCCCTGAAAGGTAGACTCCAGAAGTGTGTCTGGATAGATGTGTTCTGTGTGTGTGTGTGTGTGTGTGTGTGTGTGTGTGTGTGTGTTACATTACTGTTCTCTCTTCTATTACTGTCTCCTGTATGTACCCTTCCTCTCTTATATTACTGTCCTCTCTTATATTACTGTCCTCTCTTATATTACTGTCCTCTCCTATATTACTGTCCTCTCCTATATTACTGTCCTCTCTTATATTACTGTCCTCTCCTGTATTACTGTCCTCTCCTATATTACTGTCCTCTCTTATATTACTGTCCTCTCCTATATTACTGTCCTCTCTTATATTCTTCTGTGTTTATTCTCTCGCTATATTCCCGTCTGTCTATCCACCTATCTGGCCTCATTTCTCTGCCGCAGGGCCGAGGGAGATAGCCCCCCCCCCCCCCCCCCCTCCCCAGGTGGTTATCTCTCCTGCAAACACACACACACAAAGACACAAAGACACACACACACTCACGCAGGTGCACGCAAGCCCAAACACACACGCACGTGCATGCAAAAGCGCACAGCGTTCGACACAGTCCCGCCAGCTATCGTTTTAGCGACCGGCCAATCAGAGAGCAGCGTTCCATCACCGGGGCTTGGCGAGCTGCGTTTCCAGGAAGTGGTGATGGATGTGGCCCCCTCTGTCTGGAGGGGAGGGAGATACGCTGGCTGCACTTCATATTTATCACATATCAGAGGCATCCATGATGGATTCATCTGTACAGGACACACTCTCAGTTCTCCTGATAGAACCCTGCTGAGGGAGATGTTCTGAGGAGGGAACCCAAGGGTTCCACAGTGGACCGGGTTCCAGAGCGCACCTCTGCGACGGAGGAAGAGGATGGCGAGGAGGACGAAGAGCCCAGCCCACAAAAAAAGCTCCTGTCTCTCCCTTCGTCCGCCCTCCATCCTCTTATCGCCCCCCCCCCCCCCCCCCCCCGTCCAAAACGCACCTCTTCTCCTTCCTCTTTCATCTGACTGAAGGGGCGGAGGTTGGGCAGGATGGAGGGATGAAAGGAGCGCCAGCTCTTGAGGGGGTCCTCCTGGAGGAGAGAGGGTCCTTGTGTTGCCCTCCCCTCGCACCCCCCCCCCCCCCCCCCCCCTTCCCCTTCGTCTCCGCCGAGTGCAGCCCCTCCACGGCTGAGGAGGCCGGCCCCTGCGCGCTTCCACAGGTTACTATAACAACCACGACCTCTGGGCGCTCTCGTCCAATTAGAAAGTAATCATTGAGTCCCCTGAGAGGCCTGGGAGGGGGGAGGGGGGTTGGAAAGGAGAGGAGACGGGCAGGGAGAGAGGTGGAGGGAGGAGGAGAGAGGGAGGAGATGGAGGATAGGGATGGGGAGAGAGGAGGGATATGGCGGGGAGAGATGGGGGGGGGGGGGGGTACTGTGCTGTGGAAAGCCAAGGTAGAGACAGTGCAACAAGCTTCCCTGTCAACAGAGCCCCTCCATGAACACTGCTCTAGGATGGAACATCGCTCTACCCTCCACCTCACACGGACAGAGTCCTCCTCCTCCTCCTCCTGTTTTCCCGCCTGCTCCCCCACGTAGCGTTTCTCTCTTTTCTCCTCCGCTTACCTTTTCTTCTCCTCCCCCTCCTTCTTCTCCATCGTGTTTCCCTCTCCTTTCTCTCCTCCTCTCCTGCTCCCCTGCTCTCCTCCTCTCCTGCTCTCCTCCTGTCCTCCTCTCCTGCTCTCCTCCTGTCCTCCTCTCCTGCTCCCCTGCTCTCCTCCTCTCCTGCTCTCCTCCTGTCCTCTCTCTCCTGCTCCCCTGCTCTCCTCCTCTCCTTCTGTCCAGCTCTCCTGCTCCCCTGCTCTCCTCCTCTCCTGCTCTCCTCTTCTCCTACTCTCCTGCTCTCCAGCTCTCCTCCTCTCCTACTCTCCTGCTCTGCTCTCCTGCTCTCCTGCTCTCCTTCTCTCCAGCTCTCCTTCTCTCCAGCTCTCCTGCTCTCCGCTCTCCTCCTCTCCTACTCTCCAGCTCTCCTCCTCTCCTCCTCTCCTGCTCCCCTTCTCTCCTCCTCTCCTGCTCTCCTCCTCTCCTGCTCTCCTCCTCTCCTGCTCTCCTCCTCTCCTGCTCTCCTCCTCTCCTGCTCTCCTACTCTCCTGCTCTACTCTCCTGCTCTCCTGCTCTCCAGCTCTCCTGCTCTCCTACTCTCCTGCTCTGCTCTCCAGTTCTCCAGCTCTCCTACTCTCCTACTCTCCTACTCTCCTGCTCTCCAGCTCTCCTACTCTCCTACTCTCCTACTCTCCTGCTCTCCTGCTCTCCAACTCTCCTGCTCTCCTGCTCTCCTGCTCTGCTCTCCTCCTCTCCTACTCTCCTGCTCTGCTCTCCTCCTCTCCTTCTCTCCTTCTCTCCTGCTCTCCTGCTCTCCAACTCTCCAGCTCTCCTGCTCTCCAGCTCTCCTTCTCTCCTCCTCTCCTACTCTCCTGCTCTGCTCATTTCTCTCCAGCTCTCCTTCTCTCCTGCTCTCCAGCTCTCCTTCTCTCCTTCTCTCCTCCTCTCCTACTCTCCTGCTCTCCAGCTCTCCTGCTCTCCTGCTCTCCAGCTCTCCTGTCCTCCAGCTCTCCTGCTCTCCAGCTCCCCTTCTCTCCTGCTCTCCAGCTCTCCTTCTCTCCTCCTCTCCTACTCTCCTGCTCTGCTCTCCTTCTCTCCAGCTCTCCTTCTCTCCAGCTCTCCTGCTCTCCTTCTCTCCTGCTCTCCAGCTCTCCTGCTCTCCTGCTCTCCTTCTCTCCTGCTCTCCAGCTCTCCTGCTCTCCAGCTCTCCAGCTCTCCTGCTCTCCTGCTCTCCTGCTCTCCAGCTCTCCTGCTCTCCTGCTCTCCAGCTCTCCAGCTCTCCTGCTCTCCTTCTCTCCTTCTCTCCAGCTCTCCTGCCATCCAAATAATGAGAGGAATCAATAGATGGGGCAGAAAAGCTTTTAGTGTTGGTTGGCTGAGCGCTGGAGTGCTTTTCTCCCTCTTAATTAATCAGCCATTCTGTGAGCTGAATGAGTGCTACGACGCCCGCCGTTCGTTTCCCTCCCTCCCTCCCTCCCTCCCTCCCTCCCTCCCTCCCTCCCTCCCTCCCTCCCTCCCTCTCTCGTACGCACATTCACGTATGCGGGAGGAAGTACATATTCACACGTGCACGCTAACACGCGCGTGCGCACACTCCTTGCTTTGTGCCTAGTGGTGAGTTTTCTTTGAGACCTGCTCCTCTAGTCCTCCTCTTCCTGCAGGTGGCCAGGCTGGGGGGGGGGGGGGGGGGTGTCACATGGAAGGTAAAGTGTGAGAGCACAGAGGTGGGGAGGTGGGCGAGGGGAGGGAGGTAGAGGGAGGGAGGGAGGCAAAAGTTTGATGATTGACGTAGGGAAGGAGAGGAGAGAGGGGGGGGAGCGGTGCAGACCAGAGTAGGGGATGAGGGAGAGGGAGAGGGGGTGGGAGTTGGGCTGGGGGGAGTCAGAAGCGAGGGGGCTTCCGGAGACCCTCAACATTCTGTCTGATTCACCGGGGCTAATTTAGAGCACCGAGCACAAGTGGCCCTCGTCTCCCTCGGCCCTTCCTGTCCCCCTCGCTTTCAGCAGCCTTCATCCTCCCCACGCCTCTCCTCCTCCTCCCTCCCTCCTCCCCTCTGCCTCTCCTCCTCCCTCCATCCTCCCCCACGCCTCTCCTCCTCCTCCCTCCATCCTCCCCTCCGCCTCTCCTCCTCCTCCCTCCCTCCTCCCCTCTGCCTCTCCTCCTCCCTCCATCCTCCCCTCCACCTCTCCTCCTCCCTCCATCCTCCCCTCTGCCTCTCCTCCTCCCTCCATCCTCCCCTCCACCTCTCCTCCTCCTCCCTCCATCCTCCCTCCGCCTCTCCTCCTCCTCCCTCCCTCCTCCCCTCTGCCTCTCCTCTTCCCTCCATCCTCCCCTCCACCTCTCCTCCTCCCTCCATCCTCCCTCCTGCCTCTCCTCCTCCCTCCATCCTCCCCTCCACCTCTCCTCCTCCCTCCATCCTCCCCTCTGCCTCTCCTCCTCCCTCCATCCTCCCCTCTACCTCTCCTCCTCCTCCCTCCATCCTTCCCTCCGCCTCTCCTCCTCCTCCCTCCCTCCTCCCCTCTGCCTCTCCTCCTCCCTCCATCCTCCCCTCCACCTCTCCTCCTCCCTCCATCCTCCCCTCTGCCTCTCCTCCTCCCTCCATCCTCCCTCTACCTCTCCTCCTCCTCCCTCCATCCTCCCTCTGCCTCTCCTCCTCCCTCCATCCTCCCCTCTGCCTCTCCTCCTCCCTCCATCCTCTCCTCCCCTCTGCCTCTCCTCCTCCCTCCATCCTCTCCTCCCCCCTCTTTCGCCTCTCCCTCCGCGATTTCCGCCTCTCATATTTGCTGAAGAACTTCTTGTTGAAAAAAACATTCCACACAAAAGATGTGTGTGCGGGCTTGCACACGCGCAGCTACGCCCGCGAACACACCCGCACACGGCGAACGCACAAGAGAACCCTCCTTTCACCGCTTCCCTACTGTTGCATCCGGTAGCTTAGCAACAGGTCTGAGTGGCGCTGTGGTTTTTGTGAGTCGGGGGGGGGGGAAGCAGCCGAACAGCTCTCCCTACAAATCCCATTGGACGGCGAGAGACAAGAGCGGGCGCCGCGTGTGTTTGTCATTGGTTGGCTGGCGCCTGTGGCGTGGGTGAAAGGCGCCTGATTAGCCATGATTAAAGGCTGCTTAAAGAGCAGCGTGGGGGCAGAGCACTCCACCTCACTGTAATCAGGGACTGACATTATCATGGCATAATGACATCAATTGAACTGATTAATTTCAACAGGCCTGCTAACTTGCTAATTCTCCTTTGTCTTTGTTGGGGTTTTTTGTTCCGAGCCTGAAAGCGAGATTGAAGCGGAGCGTGAATCAGGCCGGGGGTCTAAGAGCCCCGGAGAACAGAGAGGGGAGAGGGAGAGGATGGAGGGAGGAGGAAGAGAGAAACGGAGAGGGAGGGAAAAGAGAGGGGGGGGGCGACAACGATGAAACAACGATCAAGAACAAGACAAAAAGAGGGACAGAGTGAGAGAGAGGGAAATGAGAGAAACAGAGAGAGGAGGGAGAGAGAGGCAGACAGAGAAAGCGAGAGAGAGACAGAGA
>CM059291.1:16700000-16775000 GCA_030340665.1 Neosalanx taihuensis | reverse complement strand
GGCCTCAAATACTCCAGCAGCCTCAGTCTTTCAATGGTGTTTGGCAGCCGTTCTGCATAATTAGCTGAGCGTTTGGCTTGTATTGTATACTTAGTAGCATCCTGAGTACAGTACACACAGCATGGGGCCACAGAGCCCAGCCACAGAGCCCAGCCACGGCACGCAGCGCTCAACCTTGAGGCCCTCCTGAGAAACACGAGTTAAAGAATGACCCGGAAAAAACGCCAACTAACTAGAACTAGGAACGCTTCTGTGTTCACAAGAACACAGCACCGCCCCCCACCCCTCCCCCCCCCCTCCCCACCCTGCCATCCCTCCCCCCCTCTGCCATACAATAAACTCCCTGCCCTACAAAGAAGCAGAAGTGTTAACAGAACGGGCTGCCTCATCTCTTCGATTCATCTCCTCCACTGGTTTATGATAAGGGCTAATCTGAACTAGTATCTGGCTGGTGAATGGGGATCTCAGTGGTGACCCTGTGTTACCCGGGGGGGGGGGGGGGGGCTACAGGGACCAGACCAGATAGGGAGATGGGAGATGGGAGACCAGATAGGGAGATAAGAGATACCATTCCAGCCTTAATTCCCAATTTGTTGATGAGAGACTGATGAGATTGGAAACGTATGGACAATTTCCACTGGAATATCTCCCCAGCTTGCAGAGAGTAGACGCTGATACGATCTGAAGATCGAGGATAAAAACATGGGGAATCGCGTGACGCTCTCACTGGAACTCTGGGGTATATTCTCAGGAACATGACCTAGTATCGTATGTTCCTCTTCAAACGGACGAAAAAACACACGGGCCCTGGGCTTTCTATCTCGTGTTCACAGAGGAGCAAAACACAATGAGGCTAGCTCCACGTCAGATTAGCACTTCCTCAAGGGGAACGGCGTTCATGCGACGCGTTAAGAGTTGATAGCTCGGTCCTGGCTGCCGTTCTTTCTGCGAGGAGAACGTTCTCCACCGCGGCCGTTAGAACCGTCCTCCGGTCCTGGTTCTCCCACCTCAGGCAGAAGCTTGGCGTGTGTGTTCTCGTGCGATGCAGTTCTCGCTCGTGCTGCCTCGCCCTGCCCTTCTGACTCCCTGAGGCAGCATGGGGGGGAGGAGGGCAGAGTGATGGGGTAGATGAGGGCCGGACAGGGGCGAGTCGAAGGGAAGGGGGGGGGGGGGGGGGGGGCTTCTACTGTGTGGTGTGTGCCCCCACACACCAGGCATCTTGGGAACCCGGAATAGCTGAATAATAAAGGTCCATTTCCTGCTCAGGGCTGTCTAAGGTGCTATGGGGGAGGGAGGGGGGGAGGGCTCAGGCAGGCATTGGCCAGACGGCAGGGTCTGTTAATGAACTGATGTTAATCAAAACCCCCGAGCAGTTAGCCTAGCCTAGCGCCGTGGGTTGACAATGAACAGGATGGTGGAGCGTCGTGCTAATATCCCCCGTGTGGGCTCTGTGGGCTGATGTTGGTGGTAATATCCCTGCTCTGCCTCTGTAGGAGATGTCGAGGCTTCATTACCCTGCCTAACCTCATAACACAGCCCCGTACGAGCGCAGTAATGACGATGATCATGATAATGATGATAATCGTGGTAATAATGTAATAACAGCAGCGGAAGCTAAACAATGAATCTCCTCCTCAGCTCTCCCTCCTGAGGCTTTCAGAGGCTATATTAAAAATATATTTTCCATTTTTCTTTAAAATGAGCCAACGCTATCTCCATTTCTATCGTAATGCGTGGCCTATGATGACCAGAGTGAAATGAGGTGCTTCTCAACAAATGTTGGAGAGTAAATGAAGGTAATATTTCTCAGTGTGGAGGGCACCGATATGACAAGGTGGTGGTGGTGGTGTTGGGGGGGGGGGTCGTGTCGTGTCGTGTAAGAGCTTTAGTGAGCGGGCTGGAGAAAGAGACACAGGTTTGCAGACAGAATCCATCCAGACATACACACAGACAGACAGAGAGACAGAGAGACAGACACACAGACAGACAGAGAGAGAGACAGACACACACACAGACAGACAGACAGACACACAGACAGACAGACAGACAGACAGAGAGAGAGAGAGAGAGAGAGAGAGAGAGAGACAGACAGACAGACAGACAGACAGACAGACGGACGGACAGACAGACAGACAGACAGACAGACAGAGAGACAGACAGACAGACAGACACACAGACACACAGACACACAGACACACAGACACACAGACAGACAGACACACAGACAGACAGACAGACAGACAGACAGACAGAGAGACAGACAGACAGACAGACAGACACACAGACACACAGACAGACAGACACACAGACAGACAGACAGACAGACAGACAGAGAGCGTGATAGAGAGCTGGGGAGAGGCTGTGGCTTGTCAAACACGATGACCCGCTATAAAAGCTGAGTGCAGGCCAGGTCCTGTGTTAACTGCTTGAGAGGTGTGAGCTCTCCTAGTCCCTGGCCTGGAGCAGTACAGTAGAGACACACTCTGTCTGGGTGAAATATGAGGGCTGTGAGGGCCGGCTGGAGCCCCGCCAGACAGCCCTACGCACTCCCCGCTAGATCCCATCAAAGCGGGAGGGAGGGAGACGGATCGTTCGGCTGAGGCGATCCGCAAAAGGTGTTGTTACAGACACGACAGGAAGACATGAGTTATGGGCGCGTCCAGAGTACTGTGCATTGTTCTAAATCAACCACTGGGATGTTAAATGACCCCCCCAACACACACACACACACACACCACCGCACACAGACACACACGCACACGGACACTGTGGGAAACATCTTAGTCAGAGCCAGACGCATGTTGCCGTTGAGGACCAATGAGACGGCGGGCGGCGTGGCGATGACTCGGCAGCTCGATTTCCGCACGGCCACTTGAGCGTTCGCACCGGCGTGGCGTGCTCCTCACGACAACGCTCTCCCCCCTCCCTCTCTCCCCCCTCCCTCCCTCCGTCTCTCCCCCCTCCCTCCCTCTTTCCCTCCATCCCTCCCTCTCTCTCTCCCTCCCTCCCTCCCCAGCTAATTGTTTCTTTTCTGGCCCTCCGCCAGGCTTTTTCCGATGATATCAGCTCGTTTGGCTCGGCCAGCTCAGCATTCCGGCAGCTGGCATTCCGGAGCCCTAATGAAAAAGCCGCTCCCCGCCTCTCCCGCCCTCCATTTGTCTTAGTAATTAAGTGGCCCCCCTTTTCGGCTGGCTGATAACTTCCTGAGTGACTCCCCCCCCCCCATCCCCCATCCCGACCACTCCCTCCAACTCACCGACCCCGCCCTCTCCATCCCTCCCTGCCTCTGGAAGCTCCCAAATGAGGCCAGGCCATTTCCTCTCCTGGCGCCGGTGAGGCTTGAGGGGAACCGAACGGCGCTTTCGTCTCACCGGCTCCGGACCCCCCCTCCCCCACCCCGGTTCTCCCGGAGCAGGAAGGCCCAGGAGCCAGCGTCCGTCCTGAAGCTCCCAGAGCCTCCTTTCACAGAGCGGGTGATGAATTGGTTCTGTCGGTCCGAGTTAAGATTCAGAGGCCGCTCTCCACCGCGCTCATGGGTCAAGCCCCCGCCTCACAGCAGATTCTAATCCATAGTGCTGTGGCTGAGAGTGTGAGGGGGGGGGGGATTTGGGCGGGGGGGGCTGCACGAGACGTGACAGCAACACGACGCCGTGTTAAAACACCCCCAAGACGGAGAAGGGAGAGATTACAGCGACTGAATCTCGGGCTGTAGCTCCCCCCCCCATTAATCCTGACGCACGTTAAAACCCGTAATTACGCCGTCGGCCACGGCAAAGTACAGCAGATTAGCGTAACGACGAATGAAAGGAACGCAAAGGCGAGTCAGACTTCAATAGGGCGTGGATGAGATGTGTGTGTGTGTGGGGGGGGGGGGGGGGGGGGTAATTAGAGAGAGACCACTGTGTGTTCCTTCACCCCCTGAGATAGCAGCATGGGGAAGTCACTCGCATGCAGAACAAACTCTGTGTACTGTGCTGTATGCCTCTTTAAAGAACACCAAACCAACTTCCTCCTCACAGCAGCAGGCTTGACACATTCCACTGTCCGTGTTAAATGAATTAAATAAATACTCATTTAGCAGACGCTTCTATCAAAGCGAGTACAGCAAGTACAGGGATATCCCCCCCTGAGGCAAGTAGGGGTGAGGTGCCTTGCCCAAAGACAGTCATGTTGACACAGCCTGTGCACAGAATGGGCAATCTAAATAGACACAGAATGTGGGAAATCCTGGTCCTCGAGGGCCGCTGTCCTTATGGTTTTAGGTGTTTCCCCGCTCCAACACACCTGATTCTAACGAACAGGATGTTATCAAGCTCTGTGGAAGCCTCATAATGACCCAGTCATTTGAATCAGGTGTGCTGGAACCAAGGAAACAACTCAAACCTTCAGGACAGCGGCCCTCGAGGACTGGAATGGCCCAGCCCTGGTCTAATGCGTAGCCTGGATCATCACACGGCTGCTTGACCAGCCCACAGCCAGAGGCGCTGGCCCTTGCTGATGATGTGAGACAGCGCTGCTTCAGGAGCCTCCAGGCAGCCCGCTGGCACTGGGACAGCGGACGCTGTAAAACAACAGCAGCGGACCACTGAGCGATCCATTAGACACTCCATAAAACCGATCCGTGCTATGAACTAGCGATCAGGCAGCCCATAGGGATCCTTACATGGCTTGAGGCACGTCCACACGGTCATTTCTAAAACACACGTGAAGCTTTTGAATTTTTCTTTTGACATGGGAGTTAGATGGCTCAGCGGGTTAAGGCGTTGGACACGTTGTGTCCTTATGCAAGGCACTTCACCCTACTTGCCTCAGGGAGAATGTTCCTGTACTTTATGTAAGTCGCTTTGAATGAAAGCATCTGCTAAATGAGGTATCATTATTATTATTATTATTATTATAAGCCGCTTTCAGCGTGAATCATTAGGACATTTGACACGTTAGCGAAGTGAATTCAAGACGCCCCAAGTCTTCCTCGTCGCCATCGGACAAGCGAGCTCTTCACGAGCCTCTAATATCACCTAAGCTCGTTCCAATGACAGTATCAATGACAGGTAATCCTCCTCGGAGAGTCCTCGGAGCTGGGGTAAATACTTTGCCAGGGACGGGGATGTAAGACGAGAGGCGCCGAGACACTTGCGTTAGTTCCAAATCGTCTGAGGGATAATGGGGGTCTGAATCAACTGAATGAACCAGCCACTGGAATGTGACATTCGCTGGGTTCTGCTGCGTGTTCCCCGATACGGCCAAGCGAACAGCGCCCAGTCGTGCTGGGAACGTGGTCATCTCGTCTCTCTGGCGTGTGGCTACGGCGCCGCCGATGGGACACATCGGCAAAGCGGAGAGGTGTGGGACCCCCACACAG
The DNA here is from genome assembly GCA_030340665.1 of Neosalanx taihuensis. Classification (NCBI taxonomy): domain Eukaryota; kingdom Metazoa; phylum Chordata; class Actinopteri; order Osmeriformes; family Salangidae; genus Neosalanx; species Neosalanx taihuensis. Next base: position 16,769,638 of record CM059291.1, on the reverse strand, counting down.
CCCCGCCCATCACAGCTACCCCCCCCCCCCACCCCCCACCCCCGTTTCCTTTTTCAGCAGGAAACAGATCAACATAGGACTAGCTGGCCCATTACGCACATCATCAGCAAGAACAACACACACCCCCAAGTTCTCCCTGCACACAGTACAACACACACATCTTACGGTGGATAATGTAGCCTTGGTTTTGTAATGAGGCTATTAAACAAAGTCATGCACTTTCTAACCATCTAAGGAGTTGGGTTAACAGTAACTAACTAAGAATAGTTTGGTCAGATCAGCTAGATTGACTTTAGTTAAGTCCTGTGGGTGGCAATGGAAGGAGAGATGGAGGGAGATGGCGGTAGCGATGGAAGGAGAGATGGAGGGAGATGGCGGGTAGCGATGGAAGGAGAGATGGAGGGAGATGGAGGTAGCGATGGAAGGAGAGATGGAGGGAAAGGTGGAGGGAAAAACAGAGAGATGGAGGATTAGATGGGAGGCAAGACGACGGAAGGGACGAGGAGGGAGACGGAAGGAGAGATGGGAGGGAGAGAGGTGGCTCTCCCTTCATCCCTGCACGATCAGCCTCCGTGCATCACGACCGCAGCTCCCAGATCAGACAAGACACCCGCCTCCCAGTCACCGCTACAATACATCACCCGATATTGCCAGTCAGAGACAAAGGGAGAGAGAGACGGAGAGCCTTGCAGCTGTGGTCTAAATCTCATTTCTGACAGCCCTGCAGGATAGCAGTGTGAGACTGTAAGGCTAGCGTTTATTAAGGATAAAGGTTTTTGAATGCATGAGTCAAGGAGATCCGCCACTCTATATCTCCACAGGAGAGAGAGAGAGAGAGAGAGAGAGAGAGAGAGAGAGAGAGAGAGAGAGAGAGAGAGAGAGAGAGAGATGAATCAAGAGATGGCATATATGACTGGTGGTGTGCTTTTTAAATAATGGAGTCAATATTATGTGGGCCACTGAGAGGAGAGGCATCTCTGATAGGGGTCGTGAGGTCATTTCCCTCGGAGACCGAGGAATCGGAGGGAATCATAAAAGTCATTTGCATTTAACACTGAAGAATGATGGAACAACTCACATCTCCCCTGTCTGTCATAGCTCCATATATATATATCCAATCTGCTTAAAATTTCATACAGCAATTATTGCAACTTAGACCTCCAACTGCCCAAAGACCTTGAAAAAAAAATAAACCTAATTGGATATCAGTGAACAGCATGATGTACATTTTTTCAATCACGTTTTCTGGGTTGAGAAAAGGAATGGCATATCCCATGATTTGAAAGGGAACTTGGCGGTCAAAATATGTCTTTAAGTTATTCATGTACTGACAAGGGACGTACCTGCTCCAACAGTTTCCTGTATCTCTGCGTGGCTTGTTGAATCAGATCCCGGACTGTCCATCCATCTTTGCATGGGACGACCACACCAGTCCTACCGAAGGTCACCGTTACTTTCATGGTCCCTCTTCATCCACCGCAGACAGGGCCTCTAAAGATCAGCTGATGAGAGCCCTGCTTCCTCCAGCTGATCAGAGCCCTGCTTCCTCCAGCTGATCAGAGCCCTGCTTCCTCCAGCTGATCAGAGCCCTGCTTCCTCCAGCTGATCAGAACCCTGCTTCCTCCAGCTGATCAGAGCCCAGCTTCCTCCAGCTGATCAGAGCCCTGCTTCCTCCAGCTGATCAGAGCCCTGCTTCCTCCAGCTGATCAGAGCCCTGCTTCCTCCAGCTGATCAGAGCCCTGCTTCCTCCAGCTGATCAGAACCCTGCTTCCTCCAGCTGATCAGAGCCCAGCTTCCTCCAGCTGATCAGAGCCCTGCTTCCTCCAGCTGATCAGAGCCCTGCTTCCTCCAGCTGATCAGAGCCCTGCTTCCTCCAGCTGATCCGAGCCCTGCTTCCTCCAGCTGATCAGAGCCCTGCTTCCTCCAGCTGATCAGAGCCCTGCTTCCTCCAGCTGATCAGAACCCTGCTTCCTCCAGCTGATGAGAACCCTGCTTCCTCCAGCTGATGAGAGCCCTGCTTCCTCCAGCTGATCAGAACCCTGCTTCCTCCAGCTGATCAGAGCCCTGCTTCCTCCAGCTGATGAGAGCCCTGATTCCTCCACAAGCTTGTCCCCCGACCCTGCACTGTTGCAGTCAGCATCAACAGGTGTCAGATTGTCACACAGCCCTCTCTCCTGCTGATTCCAAGCCTGCGGAAAATAAAACATTAAGTGATCTGACATATCTTTACATTCACATTCAGCAGACGCTTTTCTCCAAAGCGACTTACAGTAAGTACAGGGACAATCCCCCTGAGACATGTAGGGTGAAGTGCTTTGACTAAGGACACAACATCACATAGCCACAGCCGGGAAATCAAACTCACAACCTTCTGCCCATGAGACCAAACTCTTTAACCACTGAGCCACCTGACTCCTCTATTCCACATCTGATTTTAGGAAACAGTTATTCTAGCTAACTTTGCTATCTTCATACAGATACTAACTACATGCTGTATTGGCTTTGTTAGCGGATAATAATTAAAAAAATACATAAGAAATGAACTCAGCAACTCAGAAGTATCTAGAAAACCAAAGTTAAGTGTATTTTACCTCTTATGAGCCAAGTTTCTAACTTTTCTTTGCTAGCATGCTAATGAGCTAACGGATAGCAGCTTAGCCAGCTAGCTGAACTTTGAGATGATGGATCCTGGCATCGGACATCACTTCTCCAGACGGCTTTCCCCTGCACAGAATTCCTCTATTTCCAAAGGTTTTTGTCCAAAATGCTTATCTAACGTGGTGTAAATGTTAACGTATCATTGATTTAACTTCATAAAAAGAAGGTTGGTGATACTAGTTGATGTTCTTTGACTTTCCTGGCCAGTTTCTGCCCAGAGGTGTTGAGTTCCTGACCAACTGTCTGTTGGAAACTCAGCTTCACTTTTCTTAAAGGGACAGCGCACCAATTCCAACCAGGGGGGGCAAATGCATTTCAGAATCTGAATCTGTTTTTATTCACTATGCAAGATATTCAAACACATAATTTACTAAGGCAGGAGAGAGCAAACACAGAACATATATGGAACATAAAATAAATTAATAATTAATTAATTAATTAATTAATTAATTTAGTAGATGCTTAAAAGTGACTTAGAGCAAGTACAGGGATGATTCCCCTGAGGAAAGTATGGTGAAGTGCCTTGCCCAAGGACATCACATAGCCCAGGAAGTGAACTCACAACCTTCCAATCATGAGGCCAATGCCTTAACCCGCTGAGCCAACTGACTACCATAATAAGGGGAGATAAAAATAGAATTAAAAAATGTCATATAAATACAAAAAAAAGATAAAAGTGAGATAAAAGTGGGCACTTGTACATATGGGGGGAATATAACTATAGTGAGAGAGTATAGAGAAGAATATATATATATAGGACAGGGGGTGGGGGTGTATATACAACATAGTGCAAACAGTGGTGCAAAATCACAGTGGTAAGTTTGAGGGTGTCGTGTGCTAAAGTTATTGTGGATGAATGGTCTAGTTTCCATATCCTTTTCAACATCAAAAGGCTATTACAGCTTAAGTAGGGAGAGGATCTTGCCTTTATAATTAAATACGGAAAAAAACGTATGCAGATGTAGCTGAACTGCTAATTGATGGGCTCCATTTATTTTCTGGGTCATTGAATTCCAACTCTCCTAATGAGCCCCTGAAGAGAATGGGCTTTGTGCATGTGTGCAATATTATTTTATTTTTTTAAGTTGGAATTGCATTTAAATACTAATTTATGAATGTAGGATAGAGTGAAGCTTTGATTATCACAAAGATGCAGTAGAAAGTTATTTTGAAAAGCTTTTTAAAATATGTTTTATTAAAGTGTACACAAGGAGAATTAGCTCCTCGCTGGACAGAATCAATAGTAAATGCGTTTCTTGACTGCCCACCATTTTTATTGTGTGAGTAAAACATTTGAGAAGAAGACAAGAAAGCCACTTGAGGTCATTATCATGTGTGTTGCGAAGCTTCTTTCTCTGAGCCTCTTGATGGATTGGTCATTCGACCTTTCTTTAAGCTGGCCGCTCTCCATGGAGTTCCACTCTTTCCTCTGTCTCTCTTTCAGCTCTGTTCATTCTTATTCCTCCATCAGATAAACCCTTTCATCCCTCAGCCATTGTCCAACAGCTCCTCTCTTTCTCCTGGGTAAGGGCGGGGGAGGGGGGGGTGTCCTCTCCTGTCTGGATCGAACTGAAAGCTAGAGGGAATATTGAACGTTTACTGTCACGGTTGAACGTGTAAAACTTCCTCCTTAAATTGTGAGTGTTTCCATCTCCTTGTTTACAGGTTCCCTGGGCCTCCCAGCCCCACCTGTTTTCCTACTTCCTGCTCCAGTGATTCTGTTTCCCAGCCTCACTTTCCAACAATTATCGTCTCATCAGCTTCATCTGTTCTCCATTAGATCCTGTGCTATTAGAACTTTTCTTTCAGCTTTGATTTTGTTGTTGTTGGTGTGTGTCAAATTGTTATATTTGTGACCTAATCTAAACATCTTTGCCTACTTGTTATTGGTTACTCTTTGTGATTTAATAAACACCACCTTGACAGGTACCTTCACTTTTGATTCCTACAACCCATAATTTATGCACTTTACAAATCACCTGCAAGTGAAGTACGTACCGCAAAATCAATTCAGACAATTATTTCCCACCTGAACACTGTTTCTGATGTCATCTTACCTGACCCCAACACCGTGATACAAAATCCTCCTCCTGCATCTGTCTGGTCCATATGGTTGCTCAGCCCCCCATATGGTGCACACCTATCCTCAGCATGCATTCTCTCCGCACTCTGCCCTCCTGGTTCATTACAAACCGATGTAAACGGTTGTGAACCTAGTGGGTGTGAACGCATCCCTGCTGTTGGGCAGGTGGAGGAGAAGACCAGGGAAACTAATCAATATGTCTGCTGGACACGTCCTCAGCTGGGAGTCGCAGCAGGTGGGAGGCGATCATCAGCCAAGGCAGACGTCTTTAGGGGCATTGAACCCCAGGCTACCATGCCTTCAATATCAGGCTGTCAACTTGGAGTAATCTGCACTCTCATCCAATTTCACCATCCACTTCCATCTATCTTGCACTTCTGCACCGCAGCTATTCAGACTAACATCTTTGTTATGGGGAGATGCACATCCAAGATATTGTTCATGAAATGTCAATAGAAAGACATTGAACCTGCTGGTCTCACTGGTTGAAGCTGACAGCCGTAGAGCCGGCAACAGCGATCAATACTGTCCTTTCTATGGGCAGAGATTTCCATCAGCTGTTTTCGGCCACAGTCACACTTATATTTCTTGTCTCGTTGTCAAAGACGAGACCCTGTCGATATCCTCTAAATCCTGCCAGGTCTTGATTTTTAGTAGAGCCAACTATTTACACCCACAGCTGACATGGTTCACTGTGCAGTATGTCTTCTTTCCTCTTGGCCTGTGCGTGGGTGTTGTGCGTTGTCTCATGTCGTCTTGGTCTTGCATTATAATATTTCCGTGGTGAAAAGTACCAACAAGAGTTTGATGTTAGCTCATTTAGGTGAAGAATCTATTACTTATATTGCGAAAGAAATTCCAACTGAGACCTTTCACTTTTGACTCTGCCGTAGTTGTGTATCTTTTTCAGAGTGGGCTAGATCCACGGTGAACTGAATCTCTATAGCCGTAACTAAAGGCACAGCTGAACACGATCAACTTCACATTTATGAAAGGTCACTGACACTGCAGGGAACTGAAAAATAACGATTTGGCATGGAAATGCTTCGGATAACAATGCCATTAGTTTAACTTCGAACAGGCCTAAGTGTAGGAGAGCTGTTTGCGTTGCACAGAGCAACGCGCTTGGCCGTACATCAGGCCGGGAGTGATTTTTCCGAGGATATCTTTCTGATTATGTCACTCCACATAAATCCTCTATAATTTCACTCATTTCTTCCACTCTTTGCTAAGCACTGGTGTAATATTGCATTGTTCCCTTCAACAGAGCATTTCATTTCACAGCAGCGCCTTCAGATCCATTAACTGAACAGTGACTAACTCACGACAGGGCCTCAGCTCACCTGAGGCAGCGAGGGTTTCATACCTGTCTCATTACTCTGTCTCGCAAGTCGAAATAGACACTTGTGTTAGTTCACACCTCGCTACATTTCTCAAAAGGTGTTGATGAAGGGTTATAATTGCAGAGAGGATGCCAGTGCACCTGCAAGATCTGACCTCCACCTAATAGTTCAATTTGCACGAGCTGACACTTCCCATAGCTTCCGCACCTGACACAGGCGGGAAGTGGAGGTGAAACTTGTGTCACATTCACAGGGAGTGATTTTGAAACTACGTATACATGCTTGCTTGGGGAAAAATGTACGCAGCGATTGCAGATCTATTGAGCGTTACAACAAAGAACGATAACCACCCTACAGGTTGCAAACCCCATAACATGTTCTTCCCTTTAGAATGGGGGGGTTGCCGAAATGTAGCCAAAGTTTGGCTTGTCCGCCATAGACCTGTATGTTAACGACGGTGTCGTTTGTGTTTCTAAGGGTTTAGGGACTGCAGCGAGGCTATGCCTGCAGCTATTCATGTCTTTCATTATGCCTGTGCATTTGGTCAAAGGAGCTGGAGGTGAGGGTGTGTGATTCCCTGGATCAGCAAGAAAATCTGGGAGCCAGAAATGAAACAGTGACTCCGGGGGTCATCCTCTTAGCGTTGCCCTCTCCGCATCTCTCTCTCTCTCCCTTTCCCTCCCTCCTTCCTATTATTCTCCCTCTCCACGTCCCTCTCTCCCTCACCCTTCCTCCTTCCCATTATTCTCCCTCTCTCACTTTCTCCCTCTCTCTCTTCGTCTATCTCTTGCACACTTTATATTTCTTTCTCCTTATCTAGACAAATATAAGACAGAGAGCAATTGTCCCTCTCTTCATGAAAAGGATGAGAGTGGTGTGTGATGATTCTTCATGGAGGCTAGATCTCCCTCAGCTCTGTGCTCTATAAAGAGGCGGCACGGTACTCATCCAGACGCTTCCTCCAGACGAGATGGCGTTTCAAACACCAAACACACTCGATTATACTATGTAAATGATCTCATTTCATATCCATAACCATCCTGGCTCAACAGCTTGACCTCTCCTCGTCACACCCCAAAATGGTTTTCCTGTTCACATGAATATAAACGCTTGCAAACAGGCAAAGCGCTTGAATAGACTTTTCCAGAAGCGTGATCGCTTATTGATATGCAGTAGATCTGAGGGGGAGATGATCAGCTGAAGTATCAGGGCCTAGGTCAGGGGTGTCCAACCCTGGTCCTCAAGGACCACTGTCCTGAAGGTTTTAGATGTTTCCCCTGCTCCAGCACAACTCCACAGAGCTTGATAACGACGCTTCATTGGAATCAGGTGTGCTGGAGCAGGAAAACATCTCAAATCTTCAGGACAGCGGCCCTCGAGGACCAGGATTGGACGCCCTAGTCCTGCAGTGACTGTGCCAGTGAGTGATGGAGGAGCTGTGAGTAAGACCTGTCTGGTCCTGCTTTCCTGTAATCAGCTCCTCACACCAGCAGCCCGTCATGGGGCCCAGGTGTCAGAGCAGTTCCAGGGTCAGTGCTGAGCAGAACGCTGCAGCTCAGCAACACCAGGAAACTCAATATCTCTCACCAGTTACAACACCCATCCCCATCCACGCTCAGCCATACTCGCCTCTCTCCGTCTGTCCATCCATCCTTCCTTCCTTCCATCCATCCTTCCACCCTTCTCCTTTCCTTTCTTTCATCCTTCCATCCATCCTTTCACCCTTCTCCTTCTTTCTTTTCTTTCTTTCTTCCTTCCATCTATCCTTTCACTCTTCCATCCATCCCTTCTTCCCTCCATCTATCCATCTATCCATCCATCCACCCACCCATCGCTTTGTCAGTCCTGCCTTGTGATTCATGCTTCAGCGCAAGCGTGTTACCATGGTTACATTCACTTAAATTTCACTTCTCTCTCCTGTACTCTAGCCTTTTATAGTTTTCCATATCAGAGTATGGGAAATGCCACTATTCATTGCTTACCTACTCTACCATGTGTGCACTCTGTAGGGAAAGTAACTGAACAGCTGATAAAGCACAGTTGGGCTCCATAACCAGCATCTAAAGAAAGAATAGATAGCATAAACAAATGTTTCTTCTCTTTCTTACTCCCACTGTCTCTCTCTCTCTCTCTCTCTTTCTCTCTTTTTCTCGCTGTCTTTCTTTCTCACTCACTTATTTCTGGTTGTACGTTCATTCTGGAGCAACGCGACTCAATCTGCTTCTCCTTGTGGTAAACACTGCCCCCTACAGACAGTTTGAGTGTGCGACGTTGTAAAAAAATAAATTCAGGAGTCTTATTGATGGGATTCTAAGTGAATGGTCCGCAACACTGACCCAGATGGAGATCTGAACTAACATGAACATGTGTTACCCAGAAGTCCTCACATAAGACTTGGAAAGAAAATAAATAAAGAAAAAAAAAGTGAAAAAACCTGACAGACTGTTCAGACTGTTTCATTCATTAAAAGTGTAAATTAATCCAGCGGCTGTTGTTGGAACCTTGTTATGTTGTTATGCTTCTCCCGCGTCCCTGCATTCCCCTCCTGCTGAGGACAGAGCTATTTTGAGATGGTGGTGATTATTTGTCGAATAGAAGACGAAATACAAGAAGACATTCACATGCTTAACACTCTACTGTGCACGCGGAGTGAGAAGTTGAACCTAGATTGTTTAAAGTGCCGCTGGTTCAGATGATATAACAACTGCATTAAACATAAGAATAAAGAAATCGTTGTTCGGAGGACATGCAAACCGTTTCATAGGCCGTCGTTATGTTGCTGTAAAGAAAACAATGAGCCACATGCGGTCTGCATTGTACAAAGACATTCAAAGCGATCCATATCGCATATCCTGCGAATCACTTCGTCTACGTCCCAAGAAAGAAGCTTTTCACCCAATAACTGCTGACGCTCATTTTCCTTCTGCACCAAAGAATGTTTCAGTTGAGAGGTTTGGGGACCCCAACTTCGAAAGCTTTCACAACTGTCTGAGCCAGAAATACACAAGAAAGGTTTCTCTTTTCTATAAATTATATGGAGAGTTAGATAAAATGTCACCCAGCACAAAGGGTGCCAATGTACCCGTGAGGGCTGAGTGAACTTCTTAACCTGTAATAAGAAGGGGAAGGTATTGCTGCCCGGCACTCTTAAATCGAATTTTCTGCTAGCCTCGGTCAAACAGGTCATAGGATCGTACAGTTGGAGAAAATCTATTTTATTTGGCATGCAGGTCAGCTTTCGTCTCAAACTTTGACAACGATACGGATTCTGACCTTTTCCTTTGACGCTTTTGAACTTGATAAGACAGCATTTTCTTGTTGAAAAAACACCATCAAACAGACATCAATATAGTCAGACATGACTTGGTTACATTTGTACATGATTTACATTTGTACTTCCTATTTGTTGGCCACAGTACGTTTTATTGAACACCTCTCTCTGAAAATGTTCAATCTTCTCTGTGTTTTTAAAGTTTAAGAGGGAATGGGACTCCCCTGACCCCTGACCTTTAACTCCTGACCCCTGTCAGTCCTCACATTCCTCCATGTCACACACGGTACCGTGACCCATCTTTGTAGAAGCTTGCATAAATGATCATGTTTCCTGTGCTTTGTGAGTCAGAGGGTCGGTGTAGCCCTTTGCCCTCTCTGGACTCTGCCCTCCCACCCTCATGCCCTCCTACCCCTGCTGAGGAACCCTCATCCGGGGTGGCTCCCAGATGTTCACCCTCCTCCATCACCGTGAGCGATGGAGACAGGGGCCCATGACCTCACATCAAACACCTGTGGAGACTGGTGTCAGATCAGCGTGGCCTCCCTGAGTCCTGACCCCAGCCGTGAGGAGAGAGAGACCAGCGCAGACCCTGGATAAGTGTGCAGGAGCGTGAGCAGATCAAACAGAGTTGCTGTAGCTGCAGGATTAGGCCGGCAGAGTCATCCGTCTTGGTCAGAGAGCTGACGTGACTGCCGGCTTCTCCTCCACTGCTTTGAAGTTTGTAGAAGAATGACCTTGGACGTGATGGGAGTTTATAAAAGACAACAGGGGAAGTTTGAATGTCTCTCTCTCTCTTTCACCCTCCCTCTCTCTCTTTCTCTGTCTCTGTCTCTCTGTCACTCTCTCTCTCTCTCTCTGTCACTGTGTCTCTCTCCCTCTCTCTCTCTGTCTATCTCTGTCTCTCTCTCTCTTGGTTCTCTATCTTACTCAGGTCATCAGTGGGTTCCCAGTAAAAAGCAGAACAAAGAAAAGCAGAGTGAGAAGTGAGAGAGGAAAGGGATAGAGAGATGAACAGATTGCATGTTCTGTATTTTCTAAGAAGCCATGAAGAGAGAACGCAGGGAGGTTTTATTTTTTTTGTTCCACTCTTTGAGGAGAATTCCATCTCTTTGTCTTGGGAGGGAGGGGCCGGCCTGGCTCTGACCCATTCTCTCATTTATTTGTTCTTTCATCTGCACTGCGATGACTCCCTCATCAGACCTTGTCTCTCCGGTGGCAGGCTGGGGAGCACTACAGGCACGTCTCTCACTCTGACAATCCCACTGCAATTTATGTTTTATTTTCCTCCCCTCTCTCTCCGTCCCTCTCTCCCTCGCTCCATCCTCCCCTCTCTCTCTCTCTCTCTCTCTCTCTCTCTCTCTCTCTCTCTCCGTCTCTCTCTCTCTCTCTCTCTCTCTCTCTCCGTCTCTCTCTCTCTCTCTCTCTCCGTCTCTCTCTCTCTCTGTCTCTCTCTCTCTCTCCGTCTCTCTCTCTCTCTCTCTCTCTCTCTCTCTCTCCGTCTCCATCTCTCTCTCTCTCTCTCTCTCTCTCTCTCTCTCTCTCTCTCTCTCTCTCTCTCTCCGTCTCTCTCTCTCTCTGTCTCTCTCTCTCTGTCTCTCTCTCTCTGTCTCTCTCTCTCCGTCTCTCTCTCTCTCTCTCTCTCTCTCTCTCTCTCTCTCCGTCTCTCTCTCTGTCTCTCTCTCTCTCTCTCCTTCCATCTGAGCTCAGGGAGGGGAAGCTGAGGAACAGAGCGAAATGTTAAGTTGGAAATGAGCTGAATCGCTAAGCTGCTAAGCTGGTGAGAGTTTCCGAGGGCAGAAAGTTGCCATTTGAGATGAGCCTCCTAACATATCATCTAAAGGAGGTCTCCGGATGTAAGCTCAGCTCGAGAGTTTAAAGCCTCTTATTTATGCATTTGGCCATTGCAGACATCCTAACACTTTTCATATTGTAATTTATAACATCTATCATACACATATCATGGAATACACGTTTTAATTTCGAATGTCTTCATCCTAATCAATCTTCTAAGCTATTGCGTATTTGGGTGCGTATCTAAGTGTGTGTTGAGTCCATGTCTCTGGGTCAACGCTAGTGCAACAGCCCAAGGCATGCCGAAGAATTGGTTCTGGGCAGTAAAAGGTGACACAGTGCTGGGACAACATGACACATGGTCTGGAACAACGCCAGGCTTTCCTCCCTGACCTGGTGATGCTGATCCTGGAGATGAGATCCTCCTGTATATGACAGAGTTCTATCAGGAGAGGAGTGGGGAGAAGAGGGCTTTTATCCAGCAAAAGAAACTGTTTTGTTAACAGTAAACACAAAGAACGCCCCGGGCAAAGTGACCATGTGAGGATGTTACTTCTCGCCGCAGGATTCGTGAGGGGAAGCGGTGACCCCGGTGTTGGATTGTGACTGGAAAGCGAAAGCGGGCGGCACCAGTTTGGAAGCACTTTCCAGCAAACAAAAACCCGTCGCAAGAAGGCGAACGAACCAAACGAGTTTGTAAAGAACTTCACAACATCACTGCTCAAAGCAGCCCATAACCATTCATCCCCCCCCCCCTCCCACTCCCCACCCCTGCATAATTCAGTAATTCCAGCGTAGATTGGCTATAAAACTACGGAACTGGCTTTGAAAGCACAGGTAAGGATCATTTGGTCAGGTTGAACACCCTCCAGCTAACTTATAACACCCCACACGGCTGCGATGCATAATTCATAGGTCCATATGAGAGCGGAAAAGTGGAGAACAAGATGGAAGGGGAGCTAAGTATCTGGCTGGCTCCGTTGCTGTGTAAAGCCCTGTGTGCTTGTCACTGATTCGACGGAGCACCAGACCCATGAGTATGGTGTTGGTGCATCCATCAGTCAGACACACATTGCACAACAGCTGCCACTAATTAAACATTCATGCTTAAGTTCCTGTGAAAAGACTGCTTGGTGTATGTGTGTGTGTGTGTGTGTGTGTGTGTGTGTGTGTGTGTGTGTGTGTGTGTGTGTGTGGGGTTGCGTGTACGGGCATGTGCGTTTCGAGTATGCGTGTTTTGCGCGAGGGTGCACGTGTGTGTTCGTGGGAGTAACAAGTGCACGGCTGGATGATGAAGAATCCTGAATGTTGACTGAGTTATAATGAGTCTCTTTGGTATCATCTGTGCTCCTCAGATGTTCATCACAAATCACTGGTAGAAATCCTGTTTTTGGCTCTGTGTCTATAGCTATATATTCATCCGTAATCCCGTGAAGATGCTGAAAGCCGGAATATGCAACCGATGTTGACTCTCACTTGCTTCTTAAAGTTCTTTAAAGTTCACCGGTGAAGGGTTGTTGTTGAACTGTGCAGGAATGCGTCACAGGAAAGTTCCAGAAGCCCCAGGTGACTTTTGAAAGCTCCATAATCAGTGTTTTTGCGTGCTTGACATTTTCAATACACCTTCATCATAAGTATCAATTAGGATTTGTGGCTATTGTTGCTGTTGCGATTTAAGTGCATATTGATTGCTTGAGAAAACTGTTTAGAGACGTGAGTGGGTTTGTGTGTGTGTGTGTGGCTTTGTGGCTGTGCGTTTGTGTATACGTGTGTGCGTGTGCATGTGAGTGGGTTTGTGTTTGTGGGAGATGTAATCCGAGGCCTCCATTGGAGGTGAGTTACCATTAGAGTGTTCTCTCATTAAAAGCATTGAGCCACGCCAAGCCCTTCAGGCTCTGATCGCTGTACTCCCTCCTGACACAAACACACACACCACACACAAATACACCTCACACCCCTCCTGACACAAACACACACATACACCCTACACACACACCCTACACACCCTACACACACACACACCCCACACCACCTCACACCGCTGTGAGCTGCTTGTAGTCACAGCAAGTCTGCAAGAATAGAAACACTTCCTATTGCGCGAGAAATGGATTTGCCAAGCTGCTTCAGGTCCTGCAGGGGCCCGGAGCCAGGGCATGTTTCCTGTGGCTGTCTTTGTTAATAAGCAGACATCATCAGGGGGTCATGTTCCAGCTCTGTCCTTTACACTGGGACACTTTACTGCACCAGCAGACTGCAGGTGACAGCTACAGTATTATCCACTACAGGAACTGTTTACCTCAATCTGAGGGACCTGGACAGAACATGTTTATCGTGACAAAGGAGGTTGTACCATACAAGTGCTTTTACAAGGAGCGGCAAACTCTGTGTAAGGTCCAATTCAGAGGACAGACAGGAGGAAAGAGGCCAACATGAGGATGGTTCATGAAGACAAGGCTGGTTCTGGGTTCTCTCTCCGTCACTCCATCTCTCACTTTCCCCTATTCTCTCACTGTCTCTCTCTCGGTCTCTCTGTCTGCATCTCTTTGTCTCTGTGTCTCCTCTCATTCCATCTCCCTCTTTCTCTTGCTCTCTCTGGCTCTCTCTTGCTCTCTCTCTCTCTCTCACTATGTCTCTCTCTCTCTCTTCCTTTCTGTGTCTCTTTGTCTTTCTGCTTGCCACTCTTAGAATCCCCATTAATAACAGAAATAATCCTCCAGGGTTCTTGTCCACAACAGTGTCTGATTGAACCATCCAGTTTTTCCAGGTCAGCGTGCTCCTGCCTTGATCCCCAACAGACTTTCCCCAGTCCTCTTACCGTGCATGTACCTGTCTGAGTGTTCCCCAGAAAGACACAGCTACTCTGCTGGGGACGGCCTTGATTAGAATGAGATTTTTTTTGTTTGTTGCTGAAATCTCCTTGATTGCGTGAGATCCGGCTGGAGCAGGGCTCCTCTCGACTGTACCATGTGACTCAGAGAGGAAATAATTCCTGAAGGACTCGGGAGATTGAGTGCTGCGTCTGTTCTCTGAGGACTACGAGGAGCTTGAGAGAGAGGGAGGGAGGGAGGGAGGTAGGGGAGGGAGCAAGAGAGAGAGAGAGAGAGAGAGAGAGAGAGAGGGAGGGAGGGAGTTAGAAGGAGAGGGAGAGAGCGGGAGAGCGACGTGTTTTTTAACTTTTTAATCAAGCAGTCTACAAGTGAGGTATGACGTGCCAGTGCGCCTTGTTGCGAGTGTGTGTCTCTGTTTGTATCTCTGTGTGTGTGTCTGTGTGTGTCTGTGTGTGTGTCTGTGTGTGTGTCTGTTCAAACGGCCTTGTGATCAGCGAGTATCAGTCTGATCCATTCAGCAGAGGACGAGCTTTAATCCACGTCCCCAGCCACCCTGGTGAACCCTGCCATCGAGGCCCCCGGCACGCTCTGGGGCCCCCGGCACGCTCTGGGGCCCCCGGCACGCTCTGGGGCCCCCGGAGGATGCGACCGCTACAACACTCACCGCAAGTTCAGCCAAACACTCTGGAACAGAAGCGTGGGGCTTGTTAATGTTGAGCTCTGTGTATGAGTGAGTGAGTGAGTGAGTGAGTGAGTGAGTGAGTGAGTGTGAGTGTGTGTGTGAGTGAGTGAGTGAGTGAGTGAGTGTGTGAGTGAGTGTGTGAGTGAGTGAGTGAGTAAGTGTGTGAGTGAGTGTGTGAGTGAGTGGGTGAGTGAGTGTGTGAGTGAGTGAGTGAGTGTGTGAGTGAGTGTGTGAGTGAGTGGGTGAGTGAGTGAGTGAGTGAGTGTGTGAGTGAGTGTGTGAGTGAGTGGGTGAGTGAGTGAGTGTGTGAGTGAGTGTGGTCCAGTACAGTTGTTTGAATCTTTCGTCTTGGCTCGAGATAAAATCACCTCAGCAACTCTGGCTCTGATGGAGAGCGACAGAGCGGCAGAGCGAGGGGCCGGAGGAGAGAAAAGACACACGCAGAGAGCGAGGAGGGCGGGTGAAAGTCCTCTAGTCTTCTTCCACGGGGTAATGGAGGAGGTGTAATTAAGAGGTGGTGTTTTCACCCCATCTCTGATGGGGCCCCTGTACTTTCTGTTTGATTCCTTTCTTTTCATGCTCTGTAATGACATAACTCCCCCCCCCCCCCCCACCCCAATCACGATCCTTCCATTATCCCCGGAGCAAAGGAGCGAGTGCCCGCCACTCTCCCCCAGCGCACTCTGTCTCATTACTGCTCCCCGGCGCCACGCTGTGCTCCGAGCCACAGGTAATGGCTCCAGCACCACCAAGGAAATTGCAAATGTACCAAGATGAAATATTACCAGGCCAGTGAAATGGTGTAAATCAATGGTTTATGGAGACTGACCCTCATCTTCCATCAATGGCTTGCTCTCTTTTGTTCTCTCTCTCTTCACTCATCTCATCTCTCTCTCTCTCTCCGCTGCTCAGATGGGTTTTGATGAGTGTGAGTGCAGGCTGCAGGTTGAGCCTCCTGCCACTCCTCTTGTGCTCTTATCTGGGTCCTGGGGAGGATGATAATAGGGGTCTGAATAGCTTCTCCTCCACCCAGGCCTCTGGTCCAGCACTCCACACCCCCGATGAAAGGAGGAGGGACACGTCAGGGATGGACTGGATTACAACTCTCGTTGAAAAAAAGAGAAGAAGAATGGATTCAAATGAGATTAGGTCGGAAATGAACGGAATAGGCAATCTCTAAAATCGTGTCTTTGTTTGCGGAGAGTGTTGGGGATTGGTGGAGGAGGACAGAAAGAGCCAGAAATCAGATAAGGTCGGTGTTTGGTTCTACATCATGTGTACCCAGCACACACACACACACATTGTTCTTTAACACATACTTCACAGAATGCAGATCTAGACGATGCAACTGATACGGATCTTTGATGATATTCGAAGAGTTACTCTCTAAAGTGAAGAAAAGCTGTCCCAGAATGCATCACGCTTATTGTGTCTGTCTTTTTGTAAGCGCAGGTTGGTACCTTGGAAAGAAGTAGGCGGCCACAGGGAGTCCATCCTGACTTTCTGCCTCCGCTTGGCTGCAATCACACACCTGCCTGTCTCAGCTGGGGCAGCCGGCCTCAGTCCCAGCACACTGGGTCCTGCAGCTGCGTGAGGGGAGTTTGTGTGTGTGTGTGTTTGTGTGTTACTAGAGTGTGTGTGTATGTCTGTCTGCGGGTGTGTGTGTGTGTGTGTCTACTGCAGAGCGGCACAAAATGAACCGAGCTGTCCAACAGCGCTGGACATCTGAGCGCGCTCAGACAGCCGTGGGACGCTGTGCACATGCCTCCGTCGCCACGGGAACAATAGACCCGGCCCTGTCTCTGACAGGCCCAGTGGGAAGGGGATTGCTCTGCTCCTGATTGGATGATTAGGGGCAGCGGGAGATCCAATCAGGGGCTTTCAGGAAGAGTGGTTTGTTTAAGTGGATTGGCAGCTGCTGCAGGGGGCGTCGGTCTGGACGGCCCAGCAGGCAAACCCACATCTGGTCTCTATGCAACAGGCGGAGAGAGAGAGAGAGAGAGGGGGGGGGGGAGAGAGATAGAGAGAGAGGGAGAGAGAGAGAGACAGAGAGAGAGAGAGAGAGAGAGGGAGAGAGGGAGAGAGACAGAGAGACAGAGAGAGAGAGAGGGAGAGGGAGAGAGAGAGAGAGAGAGAGAGAGAGAGAGAGAGAGAGGGAGAGAGACAGAGAGACAGAGAGACAGAGAGAGAGAGGGAGAGGGAGAGAGAGAGAGAGAGAGAGAGGGGTGCAGGGAGAGAACGGGAGGAGGAGAAGGAGGGACAAAACATGGCGAAGGAAAGGGTAACACGAGGGAGCAACAGGAGGGGGGGGATGAAGGGGGGGTGGGGGAACGGGCGACTTCTTTCCATCTGCCAAGGAAAACGGAATAACCATGGCAACGGGGGGAGAGAAAAGCAAAGCGGCGCCGTTTATCTTGTTTTCCGACCAGATCCTCTGTCTTCTCACTTTAGTTTTCCTCTAAGCAAACATCTGTCGCTCCCCCTGTGGAGAGGAAGTGTGCTGCACTGTTTCCATCTTTAATGAGGAGTTTGACAGACAGACCCCCCCCCCCCACCCCACCCTCCCCACCCCCCTTCTCCCGACAGCGGGGTGGGATGGGGGGGGGGGGGGAGCGCTGCTACACCATCCCAACAGCCGTGCCGAACAAACGATCCCCATGTTCTCTAACCGGTCAGCTCACCAGGGGGGGCAAACGGAGACACATTTCCCCCCTGTTGAGGGTCTTTTCATGGGAACGAGCCCCCCGTGTAGAAGGGCACTGTGAGCACTTGTGTTGTTCCTGTTACAAGAACCTGGTCCTGTGTGTGTGTTTGTGTGTGTGTGTGTGTGTGTGTGTGTCAGTGGGGTATTGCGGTTCATTGCTGAAACTGCTCTAAGAACACATGACTTTGTCTCTGTAACAGAGGCCAGCTAGTAGTTGCTATGTGACTAAACCTACCCCTCTGATCTCTGAGGATGCTCTAGCGACTGACGCTACATTTACATTTCTTCATTTAGCAGACGCTTTTATCCAAAGCGCCTTACAAGAGTGAGCTTTACAAAAGAGCTTCGGTCACTGATCATAGCAACGTGATAGACCCTGAACATAGCAGGCTTATAGATTATGAAACATACATGTATGAAACATACAGAGGCTAGAGGATGCAGCCTGCAGCCTCCTTGTTAGAGTGTCAGTCTCCCATGCTGGAAACCCTGGTTCAAGGCTCGCATGGTGCGGAGTGAGTGAACCTGTAGTTACACACCCAGCTAGGAATCACTCTTCTCTGTAGACCAGAAACCACAGAAACCTGACCAACATCCGACACACGTCGCATTACCTCAGAGACAAACACAAACACACACACACTCGTATAGTGTTACGAGACTTGGCAATATGAAACACCAGTGTGGTTGACGATTTAGCATTCGTGAAGAAAAACTACTTGCTCAACATTACAAAGACTTACACGATGTTGCAGTGGGTGCATTACAGACTGCATAAACACTCCACAAAGAATTCACATATAGAAAACTGACAGAAATTAGGTGACACTATCAAAACATTTGGTTGGTGTTGAAATGAATATGACATTACGTATGTGCAAGTATGCGTTTAAGACATATAAAGCTACAGTCCTCCTCCGAGAAATATGAACTCTGGTAATTGCTGATATGAAATTCATGGGGCGATTTCAACCTTCCTTCCTGTCTACCTGATCTAGCCTGGTACAAGTAAACAAAGCATGTCATGCATCTGGTAGGGGGAATTGCTGCATGGTAAATATTTATTAGCCTTTAATGCTTTATTCATTGCTCTAATCAGACCAGATATTCACACTTCCTCAAAGAGTAAAGCATTGTAATTAAGGTGAGACAGTGTCCCCCCACACACACGCACAATGATACGCAACACGCACACGCACACATGTACACAACGGACACAGACACGCTGAAACCAACACAAACATATCTAAAGGTTATCTTTTGCCATTCAAATGACACGGAACAAAACGGACACCTTTCAGGCTCTGACTGAAGGGTAAAGATTGTTGTGCTTGTGGGGTATTGTTGCTGCCATTACAATGTCCCGTCATCTGAATAATGTTTTTTTGTTGTTAAGATGATGTTGTTGTTGCACTCCGTCTGGTAACTAGGCCCTTAATCGTCTGCTTCATTTGCGATGTGCACTTTTTGCAGACGCAGTGAAAACCCTGTTCAGCAGCTTTCTATGCTGCTCTCTGATAGGAGCTAGCTGAGATGTCTTGTTCTGCTCCCGCCGTGAGGCAGGGCTGTGGCCAGAGGGGCCTGAGGAGGAGAGGCGACCCTGTGCCGAGGGGCTGCCTGTGCAACAGTGCCACCAAGTGGTCAGAGGCGTGCACGGCAGATGCGGCAGAACGTCCCCTTCTCATCCACCTTTTAAAATCTGCCTACATGCAGCGGTGCTGAACCTGGGTTGTGTAGCCAATCTGTGTACACAGGTCAGATATACACAGAGAATCCCCCCCCCACTCCCCCAACCTGACACCCCCCACCCACCCCCTCAGGGTGACACCAGAGACCCCAGAGAGAGAGATCAGTGACGCCCAGGATTCATTGAAGGATCCGAGAGACCAGGAGCACTAGAGAGAGAGAGCGAGACCAGGGAGAGACCAGGGAGAGACCAGAGAGAGACCAGGGAGAGGGCAGAGAGAGACCAGGGAGAGACCAGAGAGAGACCAGGGAGAGACCAGTGAGAGACCAGGGAGAGGGCAGAGAGAGACCAGGGAGAGACCAGAGAGAGACCAGGGAGAGACCAGTGAGAGACCAGAGAGTCCAGGGAGAGACCAGAGAGAGACCAGAGAGAGACCAGGGAGAGATCAGGTAGAGTCCAAGGAGAGACCAGTGAGAGACCAGAGAGAGACCAGGGAGAGACCAGAGAGAGACCAGGGAGAGACCAGTGAGAGACCAGTGAGAGACCAGAGTGAGACCAGGGAGAGACCAGGGAGAGACCAGTGAGAGACCAGTGAGAGACCAGAGAGAGACCAGGGAGAGACCAGAGAGAGACCAGAGAGAGACCAGAGAGAGACCAGAGAGAGACCAGAGAGAGAGCCAGGGAGAGCCATTCTACAAGCCTGCCTGTGTCTCCCTGTTCTTATTGCATTTGCTGAAAGGCAGTCTGGGGTGCTGCCTCCTCCATCCATCAGAGCTGATTATGTAATTTTAGGGTAATTGCACTCCCTCATCCACTCACCCCTCCTCTCCCAATCTTCTTGTGCGTGTGGATGCGCCTGTGTGTGTGTGTGTGTTTGTATTTGTGTTTGCCTCTGTGCATGTTGTTTGGGTTGAACATACTATATGTGTGCAGATACGAGCATGTGTGGGTGTGTGAGTGTGCGTGCGCGCGTGTGTGTCATCCCTACTCTGCACTAACCGGCAATAATAACTCTGTTTATCAGCGACAGAGAGCCATATGCATATCCGCCCCTGTTCCTCAGCCAATCAAATTAGAGGCCCACCACAATAAATCACTGACAAACTGTTTATTAAACAAAAAGGCACAGATTGAATTATTAATGACAGAGATTAATTTAGGCCTGGGCGTGTGCTAGGGAGCACACCCCGGAGGCGCAAGGGGTTGTGGGTAATTTGACATATGACTTAGCTACGTGGCGTTGATGCAAGGCAGGAGAGGAGGTGATATAAAATAAACACCATCACTAACGAGCTCTTGTCAGCAAAGTTTCTTTATGTTACTCCGGATTAGCATAAGGAAGTGCTCACAGCCATACACAGCAGGCCAATTAAGACCGTTCCCATTCCTCGTCAAGAACTAGCAGGTCTCTCCTCCTTGTTCTTCTCTGAGATGTCTCCTAGTCTCTGCATCCATCCTTCCATCCATCTTTCCCTCCCCCTTCTTTCGTTTGCTGCTGTTAAACCAGTCACCCACCCAGAGGAGAAGAAAGCTTCCAGCTGTTGATGGGGCAGAAGGGGCTCCTCCCCAACTGAAATTCAACATCAGCGGGGAACAAAAAAGAACAACCAGACCCCGGAAAACAAGCTCCCGGTGTCTTCGTGAGGACGGAAGATGAATGTGCGTGGAGTTGTCTGAGGTTCTCTCATGGTTCGGTTGGGGGCGAGAACACCATCGGAACAAACATAAATGTAAATAAATGTAGTCAAATCCTACTGCGAGAGTTCTTTAACCACCTGGTCCTCTGGAACCAGCCCTCTCCTCCTGCCCTCCCATCTGCTCTCACTCACTCATCTGGACTGCTCCATATGTATGTGTTTGTGTGTGTGTGTGTGCCTGTGTGTGTGCCTGTGTGTGTGCCTATGTGTGTGTGTGTGTGCCTGTGTGTGTGTGTGCGTGTGTGTGCCTGTGTGTGTGTGTGTGTGTTTCACAGAAGAAAAAGCCATTCTGCCTGTATGTGGACCATTCATCTTTGGGGGGTATTTTCAGCAAGGTCTAAAAGCCTCCATCTCTGATGAGGAAGTTATTGTATTCGTTGTGATTGACTTCCCGCATGTAACACTGCTGTTTTTCTCTGTGACACAACCTTCTCTCTGCTGGGGTCTGAATGTTCCAACAGAAAGCTGGGAACATTGAGGAGATGTTCTCTGAGTAAAAGAAAGCAGTCTTAAAATGGCTTCTCGTCAACAAAAGCTGTAAGCCTTAAAATGAAAAGGCCTTATATGGCAAAGAAAGTGTGTGTGTGTGTGTGTGAGAGAGAGAGAGAGAGAGAGAGAGAGCGAGGGGGGGGGGGGGAGAGAGGGTGGGGTGGGGTGGGGTGAGAGAGGCACAGTTCATGTACTCTCCAACGGTAGACTAAATGTCTGGCTCATACCAGTTCCTCACACTTTCTGGTATTCCTGCTACACACACGCACACACACACACACACGCACACACACACACGCACACACACAGACAAACACATTAAAGTACATAAACAACCACATTCCCTACACACTGTAAATCACGTACACTCTTGTGGAACTGGGCATGGGTGTAAAAAGGGTCAGTGGAAAGCACCAGAAAACCTCACATACTGGACTCACTTCCTCTTATCCTTTCTACCTCTCTTCCTCTCTCTCTCTCTCTCTCTCTTTCCACATCCTGTTTTCATATTAATCTAGTTCACACCCTCTGAGTAGACCTCCAGTGTTTGTGTAAGGGTTTGCGGTCCATTAGAGCCCCCCACCATCCCTGCGTTCTCCTCCCAGCGAGCGGCCCCTGAGAGAGGGCCCTCCTGTGAAGAGGTCGGGGTCTGCTCACTGCTGGATGGAGGGGCCGTGCCCACAGCACTCAGGAAGGCCTCCACACTGCACACTGCACCCGTCCTGTGGACAACCACCACACACACACACACACACACACACACACACACACAACCCCCCCCCCACACACACACACATCATACACATACACACACACACACATCATACACATACACACACACACCACACACACACACACACAACCCCCCCCCCACACACACACACATCACACACATACACACACACACACACACAAACCCCACACACATCACACACACACACAACCCCCCCACACACACACACAACCCCCCCCCATACACACACACATCACACACATACACACACACACCACACACACACAAACCCCCCCCCACACACACACACACACACATCACACACATACACACACACACACAAACCCCACACACATCACACACACACACACATACACACACACACACTGACCCACTCACTGTGTGCGAGTGCGTGTGTGCGCTTGTGGGTCTTTGTGCGTGTGCAGATGGGAGTGTGTTCGCTCATATATGCGTGTGTGTGTGAGTGCATTTATATATGATCGTGTGTGTGTGTGTGAGTCTTCCAACGTGGTCTGTAGGAACATAAATTCAAACCCTGGCGATGCTAAAGAGGACGCATCTCTGTGACCTGTCAAGTGCTGCACATTAGTGCCCATTACAACTAATGAAGATTTCCGGTCATTTCTTTGGCCTGTTTGCTCTCAGCGCTTTTAGTTTTCGTTTTCATTATGAGCGATGAGAAACGTATTCAAAAGTTGACGTCTCTTCCACTCAGACGAGAGCTGTGGACAATGTGGTGCTCAACATTCATTTCCTCTGCTTGGCTAGTTAGCTAGGAGAGGGATGAAGCTGTCTTCACAGGGATTATCAACTATAAACCTTCACTTCAAAGAAAGAACTGTCCCCAGAGACCAATCGCAGGCCTAGGGAGGGCACCCCGTAGACCAATCAAATGCCAGATTTGAGGATCAGAGGAGCGAAGAATCGCACGGACAAAGGACTGGAAAATCGTCTCTGCTAAGACTTGTCCTAATTACCTGCTCACAGTCCTCAGACTCCCCCCTCCAACATCTGCACCCACCAGGCTGGTATCCCCACAAACATTCGCAATCTCCAAATCATCGGACCTCCTCCTCTGCTCTACACCGGTGTGGTCTGTCTAGATCTAGGCGGTCAGCAGTCACAGCCCCACTTTGGGCCCCACTCTGTGCCTGAGGAAGTCTGTAAAGTGACATGGGCTGTAATTCAGCAGTAGTCAGCAGAGAGGAAGACAGATGCACGTCTTGTCCAAGGGGTGTTCTGTAAGCAGGCTTGAAATTCAAAGAGCCCGGCTCTTCAAGCCGTAACAAAAAGCTGCCATCTTCTCCAAATCTAATTTCACACTGTTCAACAACCTCCTCCTGGATATCTAGTGTCATCTAGCTGTTTGCTGAATTCATTCGAAATGAGCACGGAAGTTGGCATAGACTAGACTGAGAGACGGAGGGAGAGACAGAGAGAGAGTGAGTGAGAGAGAGAGAAAGAGACAGAAAGACAGAGAGAGAGAGACAGAGAGAGAATGAGTGAGAGAGAGCGAGAGAGAGAGAGAGAGAGAGAGAGAGAGGGAGAGAGAGAGAGAAGAAATAGTTAAAGCACAGGTACTGGTAAACACATAGCTGTTAATAATGGAACACAAAACTCGTAGGAAAAGTAAACAAATCATATATAATCCAAAAATGCTGTCAGTGGGCCTTATTAAAACACAAAGGGGTTATAGTTCAGCTGGGATTCGATGATTTGTGAGAATGGACTGTTGCAAATCCATGGGAAGCCAGTACACACACCCAAGATTGGGTGAAAGAAAGAGAGAGAGGGGGAGAGGGAGACAGAGAGAGAGAGAGAGAGAGAGAGAGAGAGACAGAGAGAGAGAGAGAGACAGAGAGGGAGACAGAGAGAGAGAGAGAGAGAGAGAGAGAGAGAGAGAGAGAGAGAGAGAGAGAGAGAGAGAGAGAGGAAAGTTTCTGAATGACAGTACCTGGCGAACATAAGAGACTGAGTGTTGAGTGTTACACCACTTTTCCATTTTGTTTACAATCCAGAGCCCTTGATGAAAGAGTGTCTGCATCCAATCTAGAGCACACACACACACACACACACACAGAACCACGCTCACCCACACACACCCTCTGATGCCTCCGGGGCTGTCAGGGTGCAGACAGGAGGGGCTGCAGACTTCAGAGATACATGGACCCTCAGCACTTGTCAGTCAACAGGCTGGAACATGGAGATGCTGTTTGTGACCCTCAGCACCCCAAGGAGGTGTGTGTGGAGTGTGTGTCGGTGTGTGTGTATGGTGTGAGTGTGTGTGAGTGTGTGTTTGCATGTGCGTGTGTGTATGGGTGTCTGAGTGTGCGTGTGATTGTGTGTGTGTGTGTATGTATGTATGTGATTGTGTGTGTATGTGTGTGATTGTGTGTGTGTCTGTGCGTGTGTGTGTGATTGTGTGTGTGTGTGTGTGTGTGTGTGTGCGTGAGCGTGCGCGCAGTGTGACAGCTCGGAGGATCCCTCAGAGCACACGGTGACAGTCACAGGGAAGTCATTATTGAGCTGCTGAGGGTCTCGGAGGCGAGGGGCAAGCTGGGCGGCACTCGTGTGCCAACACACACACACACACACACACATGCAAACACAGCACCAAGACACGCGTACACAGACACACACACACACACACACATGCAAACACAGCACCAAGACACGCGTACACACACACACACACGCCACACCCTTCATGGAGAGGCAGAAAGCTCAGATCTCAGGTGGCTGTTGTGTGTTGGTTTGATGGATAGAGAATGAAACAGGAGAGTTGTTCCGTTGGCCTTGAGGTGAACTCTCTGTAGTCGAGGTGTCGTGTGTGTCCATGTCGGGAATATCAATGGCTGCAGGTCTGCAGGCTGGAGACCTGGATGTTTGGACTTTTCATTCTTCATCCAGGGAATAGAACAAGCCTGTTCTGGTGTGTGTGTTTGTGTGTGTGTGTGTGTGTGTGCTGAATGTGACTTCTGCAGGTCTGAGAGTTTCAGGTGTGTGTGTTTGTGTGTGTGTGCGTGTGTGTGTGCGGGATGCGACTTCCGCAGGGTCTGAGAGTTTCAGGAGTGTGTGTGCGTGTGTGTGTGCGTGTGTGTGTGTGCTGGATATGACTTCCGCAGGTCTGAGAGTTTCAGGAGTGTGTGTCTGTGTGTGTGTGAGAGAGAGAGACCAGCATCTCTCCTGGGGTCTTCCCTGAGCCTGCCACAAGACAGTTAATAAACACAATACCACACACTCACTCTGGCACAAACACAATACCACACACTCACTCTGGCACAAACACAATACCACACACTCACTCTGGCACAAACACAATACCACACAC
The DNA here is from genome assembly GCA_030340665.1 of Neosalanx taihuensis. Classification (NCBI taxonomy): domain Eukaryota; kingdom Metazoa; phylum Chordata; class Actinopteri; order Osmeriformes; family Salangidae; genus Neosalanx; species Neosalanx taihuensis. The sequence continues at coordinate 16,744,317 of CM059291.1, read as the reverse complement.
AGACACTGGAAAAACAGCCACACGCACATGAAAAACACACACGTGCACACGCACACACAAAACGAATAAACAGATGTCCTTTCTGCCTTATCAAACAACTGCTTTTTTTATGCGATAATGAAACACCTTCCTTCCTCCTTCATGTCATGTTTCCTGTTTTATTGCTTTCTAATTCCAGGTTGCCAGGTATGTCCGCTTCCCCCCCCCTGCCCCCCCCCCCCCCCCCCCCCGTCGGCTCTCATTACTGCTGTCTTTGTTCTCAGGCTCTGCTAGGATGGAGCGCACACTAAGAATTAAAACAGTCATGAGCTGTTATCAAACGAGCAATCTCTGTGCTGTGATGGTGGGAGGGTGGGGGGGCGGACGGAAGGATGGAAGAAAGGAAGGAAGGATGGATGGATGGACAGCAACTACTAGCTAGCCTCCATTAGGCTTGTGTTTGCACATACACGGGCAGGTCGGTGGTTGGGGGGGGGGGGGGCGGGGGGGAGGTAGCTGCGGATGTAGAACCCACTGTTGATGCAAGGTCAGCGAAGGCGTCCTCATCATCATCATTCCCTCACCGTCCCCCTCGTCTGTGGCGGGGGGCGGGGGGGGGGGGGACAGAGCGTGGTGGGTGTTGCTCCTGGAGGCAGAAGAGATGCAGGGCTCCAGTCTCTCTGGTCATTAGTCAGCGCTGCTGCACCTCCTTGCATACAGAGGAGCTGTTTAGCTGGACCTTCCCTCCTTCTAGCCCGGAGGCTCATCTGTAAAGACCTGCGATGCCGCTGTCAGGAAGGTGGGGGTCTGGATGGACGGGGGAGAGGTGGAGGGTGAGAAGGGGGGGGTCCTGGAGGTCTGGATGGATGGGTGAGGGGGTGGAGGAGGGAGATGGGGGTGGTGGTGGGGATGGGGGGGGGCGTCCTGGGAGTAGATGGATGACGAGGATGGGGCATGTTGGCTGACTGATGGCCCTCACACGGTCGGGAGTTCAACCGGGGCCCAGAATGAAACCACACGTACACACGGAAAAACTTGCAAATACACACACACACACACACGCAATTCATCAAGCGAGCTTCCTCATTTAGTAGGAAACCCACACAGGAACCAAACAGCCATTTAGATTCGTGGTATGCACACACACACGCTCTCTCTCTGTCATGCCAACCATAATCTGCTTGTAGTTCTCTTGAATACATATGCAGGTCCATGCTGAGGCACAACACTGATGATGTCTGCTAATCACTGCCCAGAGACACAGAGAAGAGCTGGATCATTAGAGAGCCTGATGGATGTGAGCTGGTGGGCTGCGCCTCGTGGAACGTAGGGGTGGGGTCAGGCTTCGCTGAGGCGTGAGCCGCAAGGAAGCCCGTTGAATTCTTGCCCTAAAAACCTCTTCATACGGAACGTTCACCTGTATCATGTTGCTCAGTGATATTTCAGCGTTTTATTAGGACCTCCATCTCTTTTTTATGAACTCTTAATCGCATCACACTTGATGAGGTATAGATGCTGGCTGTAATCCAGACAATAGCTAATTGTGAGCACTAATAGACTAGACTCTTATCTTATCTTCTTATCTTATAGCCATACTGGGGGTGGGGGTGGGTGTGTTGGAGGAACGGCATGAATATGGTAAGAGCCCAGTCTGGGGCGCAATCTGCCAGGAGGACAGTACTCAGATCAGCCAAGCAAGGCAGGGGAGAGGAGTTAGAGGTAAGTGTTCCTGTTTGTGCTCTGCATGTGTGCTTGTGAGTCAGTGTGGCGATAGATACTCACTAGTGCCGCAAGTGTAACGGCAACCTGAGGTGTGTGCGAGAGTGTGTGTCTGTGACAGAGAGTGTGTGTCTGTGACAGAGAGTGTGTGTCTGTGAGAGAGAGTGTGTGTCTGTGAGAGTGTGTGTCTGTGACAGAGAGTGTGTGTCTGTGAGAGAGAGTGTGTGTCTGTGAGAGAGAGTGTGTCTGTGACAGAGTGTGTGTCTGTGAGAGAGAGTGTGTATCTGTGACAGAGTGTGTGTCTGTGACAGAGAGTGTGTGTCTGTGACAGAGTGTGTGTCTGTGAGAGAGTGTGTGTCTGTGAGAGAGTGTGTGCGTCTGTGACAGAGTGTGTGTCTGTGAGAGAGTGTGTGTCTGTGAGAGAGAGTGTGTCTGTGAGAGAGAGTGTGTGTCTGTGACAGAGAGTGTGTCTGTGAGAGAGAGTGTGTGTCTGTGACAGAGAGTGTGTCTGTGACAGAGAGTGTGTCTGTGAGAGAGAGTGTGTGTCTGTGACAGAGAGTGTGTCTGTGAGAGAGAGTGTGTCTGTGAGAGAGAGTGTGTCTGTGAGAGAGAGAGTGTCTGTGACAGAGAGTGTGTCTATGACAGAAGGTGTGTCTATGTTTCTGTGAGAGAAAAAAAGTGTGTGTGTATGTGTGTGTGTGAGGGAGAGAGAGACAAGAGTGTCTGTTTCTGTGAGAAACTGTGTGTGCGAGATGAAGTGTGTGTGTGTGTGTGTGTGTTTTAGGGGTGTAGAGAGGGTGTTAGAGTGTGAAGCTGAGGCAATCAGCTGCCTCTCTATACGCTCATAACTTCCTTCATTAGCAGAGCTGAGCTGTGGTTAACACATTCACACTGACACACAACCATGCAGGGGGAAGAATGGGACTGTGTGTGTGGCGGTGTGTGTCTTCCGCACATGTTCTCATGTAATGTATGGTGTTATGTGATTTGTGGTGTGTGTGTTTTATAGTTCACTATAATGCTGTACACTCTATTAGCTATCTTCTGCTGATGTGTCTCATTCCTTTTTAGTATGAGTGGGTGGTCTGTACATATGGCTACACTGCCTCTGGCAAAACCAGTCACATAATACAATAAAACTCTCCCTCTCACTCTCTCTCTCACACACACACACACACACACACACACACAATAAGATCCGTAAGCCGCAGCCCCTTCTCACAGACTCGCAAGGTCCTTTGGAGCAACAGAGAGAGAGAGAGAGAGAGAGAGAGAGAGAGAGAGAGAGAGAGAGAGAGAGAGAGAGAGAGAGAGAGAGAGGGGGGGGGTCTGACAGGGCTGTTGACCTCAAGGTGAGCTGTAACTCTTGAAAGAAAGTCAAAGATTTCCTCCTGAGTCCCTGAAGACTGGATACACAGCAAATAAAAGCCCAAATCAAACTGAGAACCTGGCCTTTTCTCTGTGGTGGAAAAACAAGCGCATTCACCGCTAATCTCCTGATCCATATCACCATCTAGTGGTAGAGAGTTTCAGATTGCTGTGAGAGAGTCTGTGTGAATGTCTGTGTTATTCATCTTGCTCTCCTTTGTTAAAGGGCTGAAATATATTTCCAGAAACGGTCGTTTGACCTTGTCCTCCGAATAGCGTACTGGAAAAGACAACACATGTAAATATCTCCATTTCCCAGTTGCGGAGCCTCAAAACGAGGCAAGCTCGATGTTGTTCCAGAGACACACCCGGTCGACATCTCCCACCAGAGAATTTAGATCCATCTCCTCCAGCCCCTGGATGATCAAGGCTATCTGTTCTCCCACTGACAGATGAGCCAGTCAGGTGGTTGTCCTCCCTTCCTGCTGCTGAGCCAAGGGTAATTTTGGGAGAGAGATATTTCACGGCGGCCCTGACACTCAGCAGAGGGAGGGAGCGAGGCGGGGGCTGAGCGAGGCAGCTCTGATTGATTTACTGATGTAGTCCTGAGGTAAAGCTCAGGCATCGGGGAACTGCCTCGACGCACAGCGCTTCAGGTAACTGAGGGAAGGGCCGGCGTGGAAATATCCAGCGATGGAGCAATCATCCGTCAGAGGGAGGGGTGGCGAAGGGAAGGAGGTAAGGAGGGAGGAAGGCAGGCAGGGAAGGAAGGGGCAGAGGCAGGGGCAATAAGGAGAAGACGAAGGTGGTAGATAGACGGAGACAAGCAGGGAGGTGGGAATGAAGCGGGGGAGAGGGAGAAAGGCAGGGAGGGGCAGAGGGGAAAGGCAGGGAGGGGCAGAGGAGAAAGGCAGGGAGGGGCAGAGGAGAAAGGCAGGGAGGGGCAGAGGAGAAAGGCAGAGAGGGGCAGAGGAGAAAGGCAGGGAGGGGCAGAGGAGAAAGGCAGGGAGGGGCAGAGGAGAAAGGCAGGGAGGGGCAGAGGAGAAAGGCAGGGAGGGGCAGAGGAGAAAGGCAGGGAGGGGTAAGGACAGATAAGGTACGTAAGGAGGAAGGAGGCAGGGCAGTCACAGACTCCTAATTCTGCTGCTATGTCCATATGTTCTTGGCAAAAACACCATTTACCGACAAATAGAACATTTCAGACAGCTGTCCTCTCTACCTCTGCTGTTGCCCTCTGCTGTACATCTTCCTCTCTCTCTCCCTCACTCCCACACACTTTTTCAGCAACTCTCTCTTTAACCAGGGCTCGGGGAGTTCAAGGTCACGATTGTAATTGAAGAAACGAACAAGGAAAAACAACAAGGAGAGGAAGACACCAACGAGCTGAGTGGTTATCAGTGAAGCAGCCCATGGACTGCCAGCCTTAATCAGCTCAGCTCAGTCCTAAGAGAGTTCAGGTAATTCCTGTGTGCCGGCGCAGGGTCACCTTGTGAATGTCTGGATCATCATGTGGAGCCAGGCTGGGAGAGAGGGTGGGTCTGCCTGAGTCTGGAAGGCAGGCAGAGAGACCAACAGGCAGGAAGACAGGGGGACAGGCAGGCAGGCAGACAGGCAGGGGGGCAGGCAGGCAGGCAGGCAGGGGGACAGGCTTGCAGACATGGGGACGGGCAGGCAGACAGGGGGACAGGCAGGCAGGCAGGCAGACAGGCAGGGGGGCAGACAGACAGACAGACAGACAGGGGGACAGGGGGACAGGCAGGGGGACAGGCTTGCAGACTGGGGGACAGGCAGGCAGGCAGACAGACAGACAGGGGGACAGGCAGGCAGACAGGGGGACAGGCAGGCAGGCAGACAGACAGACAGACAGACAGACAGGGGGACAGGCAGGCAGGGGGACAGGCAGGCAGACAGAGGGACTGGCTGGCAGACAGGGGGACAGGCAGGCAGACAGACAGGCAAGCAGACAGGCAGACAGGGGGACAGGCAGGCAGGCAGACAGGGGGACAGCCAGGCAGGCAGACAGGGGGACAGGCAGGCAGGCAGACAGGGGGACAGCCAGGCAGACAGACAGGGGGACAGGCAGGCAGGCAGACAGGGGGACAGGCAGGCAGGCAGACAGGGGGACAGGCAGGCAGGCAGACAGGGGGACAGGCAGGCAGGCAGACAGGGGGACAGGCAAGAGGGATGACAAACTGACTGACACACACACAGTCAGGAAGTCAAGACAGACACAAAGACACAGAGACAGACAGAACAGTTTTTCATTTAACTGAATGCATCTTGAGCCATTGTCCGTGGCTTGAGCGGAGGCGGCCTGTGTGAGTATGTGAGTGATGGATGGCACCACATCCTGGCTGCTCTGGTTTATGGATCCTGTTGATTTACGAGCCTGCGGGTCGGAGTAATGAATCTGGCGAGCGCATCGCTCCGCTCCTCAACTTATGACTCCATAGCTCCTCGTTAGGAGCGAGTGCCGGGGTAATGATCTTAATCAATAGATGCTCACAGCCTAGTGCGGTACGGGATGCAATCGATAAACACACACAGACACGCACACACACATACACACACGTGAGGATGAATATGTAAGTAGTGCTGAGATGAAGCCAGGTGCTTTGTGATCTCCGCTGGCTGTCTTGAGTTCCAAACCAACCTCGGTTAGCAATCACTTACGCAACATTCAACCAAACCTAAAGCCTCTCCCATCACATCCATATTGTCGTACCACCGGGCTGCCTGTGGGATGTTTGTGCTGGGTCAACTACCAGGCTGGGTTCTCCTACCTGAACAAACAGTGAGTCCAGCCTCTTCCCTTAGCGGACCACCAGGAACCGGTCAGCACACAGCTGGAGGTTTTAATGGATTTGGAGGATGTGTGGAGTCTTTCTGGTCATCTCGACCGTCACAGCGGTTCCATACCTAAGCTCGGTAGAAGCTGTGTTTGCTGGCTGTGTGCCAACTCCTGTTCCACATCACACACTAGGAAAGAATCACAACGCCCATGGAGATATGAATGTGTTTCTCTAACACTTTGTCCGCCTTGTCCCACAGGAATGTCCATGAAATCAACTCTTCATCATGAAGGGACTCCAGAACACATTCAGATCGATACGTTTACATTTAGTCACTTAGCAGATGCTCTTATCCAGGGCGAAGTATGGCAAGTAGGGTGAAGTGCCTTGTCCGAGAACACAACGTCACGCTGACACAGCCGAGGTTCAAACCGGGGACCTTCTGATTACTAACCAGACACACTAACTGTCTGTGCCACACGACTTCCCATTTAATTCAAGATCTTTTAAAATCTTGATTTTAAGCGTTTCCCTTTTCTTCAGAAGTACAGTTGCTGAGTGAACACAGAGAAACAGTTATCTGGTGGAGTCAACCATACCTAAAATACTATATATACAGTATTTATTTGTCACTTTCATCATGAACTGCAGGATATACTCGCCAAACTCTTTTAATCAGTTTGTGCAACGGCTGTGCTGTTCTCAGATGGAACAGTTTTACAGTCAAGCATCTTGTTTACTTTATTCCAGCACTTAACAATCCAATCAAACAGCATACAGTATTTTATCATCCAATAACCTGCCCTGTTGTGACTTTAAACAGCGCCACGCCCACTCCCATGAGAAGCATTCACATCTGATTGGAGCACTCACTCATCAACAAATTAAGCCATCACTGATCGGCCCAGGGGGAGTGAAACAAGCCAAAAGAAAATAGGTCCAATGAATCACTGTGTCTTGGTATTGATTTCCCTCTCTCCAGAGTCTCACACTAGCTAGCCAGAAGATACTTTAGCACAGACATACGACTGTGTAATTATCAACCTCCATCTTAATGGAGAAGAATGTAATGTGGTGTTGGAGCTAAAGGGAGGCACATGGCTCGGAAGCATCTGGAGCGTTTGTCTTGTTGTCTGGGTGATTGAGGAGAGTTGAAGCCAAGCCCAGCAGCTCTGTGAGATCTCCATCCTTCAGAACGTGACCAGAATGTTCTAGAAGCTGGTGAGACTCCAGATAAGAGCAGAATAGTGTTTGAAGGCCTTTGAATGACCGAGCGTTTGTTTGATCAAATTTGTCCCCCCCCCAAAAAAAAAGTTTGCCACATTCATCTAACAGAACTTCTGAACATACTCGTAACTTTTTTGTGCTTGAATCTGTACAGTTGTTTCATGTCCTCCTTCCGCAACTATCTAGAAAACTAGTTCTAGTTCTAGTTTAAATCTAGTTCATTGAGGCTAAGGTGCTCTTGAACGATGAACAGATGACATTGGAATATTTACATTACGGAAATCCTGAGTGAGCTGCAATCCATGGAGCATTGCTGCCCCCTGCTGGAAAACTAAGGCAACAATTTGATTGGAAAACGTGTGTTCTCTCTTCTTCCTAAACTAAATCCCAGGTGGTGAACCCAACCACGACCAGACTGCTCCATAAGGTCAGAGCGGTAACCATGGAGATGGTTGCTAGCCCGGCCGCAGCGTTGGGCAGGGTGGAGTTGCTGAAGGTTTTGTCATGGACGTAGGTGATCATGCTGAGCGCCCCTGCGAACGCCTCTTCACACGCCGGCTGGATCTGGTCCTCAGGGAGTTTGTGTCCAAACTGGCCCTTGTCCCTCAGCTCAAATGTGTAGGAGAAAGGGATGCCCACCAGCCTGGCCCAGTCCCTGGAGGAACCTGAGTTAGGGTCTGGGGGAGGGGAGAGAGAGAGGGGAGTGGGGGAGGAGAAAAAGATAGTTCTGGGGTCTGGAACTTTATTATGCACTGGTGTGAGTGAGAAGAAATGAGCCCAGTCCTGGTTGAGACACACAGACTGGTCGTGTGTGGTCATGTACGTCAAGGTGAGATTCATCTTACAGAGGACTTGTGGAGAGGTGCCCACTGTGTAGTCCAGGCCATGGAGAGCCTTCATAGCCATCGCAGCATCTTTACCCACTTTGACCTGTAGAGAGAACAGATTACTGAGGCCCCAGCTGCTGTCCCCTACTGGTATTTTCTCCTCAGATTGCAGAAAAAGGTTTGAGAGGTGGTCGAAAACCTTTTCTACAATGAAACACTCCTGTACGAATGAGGGTCTACACCGACACATTACTCCTCAGAATGAGCTCCCTCATTTACATGTAGTCATTAGTCAGAGCGACTTACAGCAAAAGTACTGGGACATTCCCCCTGAGGCAAGTAGGGTAAAGTGCCTTGCCCAAGGACACAACATCATGTTTGCACGGCCGGAATTCGAACCCGCAACCTTCTGATTACTAGCCTGATTACCTAACCACTCATCCACTAGACTCCCATACCTGACTCCCTCAATATTCCCCCTCCTCACCAGTTCATCGTGGTTGGGGGCCGCTATCTGGGGGTGTCCATAAGGCAGTAGTAGCAGTTGTCCGTGAGAGTGGATGGTGAGGAAGAGCAGGATCTGGTCGGTCCTGTTCCCTACAAAATCGGTCACAGCCTTGGCCTCCTTCTCTGAGACAGCTGCCTTGCCACAGTAGGTCTGCGCGCAGCAGTCAAATGACACTCCTACCACTGGGGGGCAGTAGAGATACACATTTACGTCAACAGCCCACCACTCAAACCTCAACCAAACCTTTATTCTGGTACTTTGAGACATTAGTGCACCATCAGCTCCGGATGAAAATGGCCAACTACAATATGGAGGAGCTCCGGAAACAGTACGGCTGTTGAAAGGCTCAGTCAACCTCAACTCACTTCCCCAGTTGGCGTAGAAGTTCCTGTTGAGGTCGACCCCGAAGCAGCTGCAGCCCTCTGGAGGGAGAGACCTGGACTTCCTCCACAGGCGAGTCTGTGAGTTCAGAACCATGTCACAGCTCAGCGGCTCTCACAGATATCACACAGTCACACACTGAGAAAGGGATCAATGCAGCAATGAAGAAACAAAACAAGCTTTGATACTATTATTATGCGTTTGAGATTGAACCAGTGTTTTTAGTTTGACCAACGTACTTCCCTTTCATGACAACCCTGCACGAACACATGACTCACACTCTCATTGGTCCAGGAATACATGTAGCCATCCGCATTCAGGACAGGAGTGACATAGATATCCAGGTTCTGGAGCATCTGACGGATTTTGGCCTCTGTTTTGTAGCCCTGCAAAATCTGTCCAAAAGATTGATCAGTGTTACTGTTACAGAATATGTGGGGCTGCTGTCTCAGTTGTGTGTGTCTTAGAGAGACGTGATCTGTGTGTTTGTGCACTTTGCATCCATCTAACCTCTTTGACAAACCACTGGCAGAAGGCAGGAGCAATCCACTCCCGAGCATGGATGCCACAGTCCATCCATATAGCCTTCTTCTTTCCAACCTCAGGGTGCTTCACTCCTATCTGGTACCACATACAACACAAGCTTACAACAAGAGCCACTTACAGCAAGTACAGGGACATTCCCCCCTGAGGCAAGTAGGGTGACGTGCCTTGCCCAAGGACACAACGTTATGTTGACACAGCCGGGGTTCGAACCAGGTACCTTCTGATTACTAGTCGGACTCCCTAAGCGACTGTACCACATGACTCCCCTCTCTACCATGGACATCATTTCTAGTTATTCTTTTTACCCGTTCGTTCATTTAGAAGCTAACGCTACTTATCAAGATCACCTTAAGCATTGTGATGTTCCTTCCCTCAAAGGTGTGACCGTAGACGGAGGAGGAGACCAGGTCAGGGTTCTCCTTCACCATCTGGTCCATCCATGAGGAGATCTGAGGGACACAGAGACACCTGACTGCATTCGACTGTTCAGTACTGTCATGAGTTATTAACTCAGAATAACTTTTATTACATTCCTGTGCCAGTTCAACCATAAATAAATGTCTTTCTTACCTCTGACATGGGATGATACTTGGTGTAATTGTAATTCCGTGGGGTATCGTTGTCCTCAACGACACTAACAAATACAGTAAGTATAAATGAATACAAATATTACCACAAGCAAAGGTAAAACTAAATCATATTCAGTCCAATATCCATATACTGTAGTCAGGTAGGTTCATTGTATGAAATAAAAAAAAAACTAAGTAAAGGGCAAAGAGCAAGGGGTAAAGTGCACCATCATAAAATACATCCTCATTTGCATGTTGTTATCTATGTATTTGCAAAGTACAAACATGAAACAAAAACACATTTAGTTTTGTCGATCGGCTCTTTGATGTTTTCTGATGGTTTTGTAGGAATCTGAATACTTAACGACTCAAATTGTATAAAAAATTGTCGTCTTATCCTCAAAATAGCCAAGTTGCCACCTGCAAGGAACAGTTTGACAGGGATCAGAGATAGTTTCTCGGACTTAAGTCTGCAGACTCACCTGTCGGAGGTGCTATACAGCATCAACTGTACGATCAGAAAGATGAAAAGTTTCCTAGAGTTTAACATGTTGAAGTCCTCTCTTCATCCCAACAATGACTGCTTTAGACTGCTGTCAGATAAGACTGAACAGGGGGAAAAAACATGACCTGACCCACTCATCTTTTTATGATTGCTGACTGGGCAGAAAACAATAGGACGCAGTCTGTCATCTTCGCACAGACGCAGAGTTGGGGCCGCAGTCCAACACGGGGGGGTCAGATGGCTCAGCGGTTAAGGCATTGGGCTTGTGATCGAGTTCGATTCCCGGCTGTGCCAACATGATGGTGTGTCCTTGGGCAAGGCACTTCACCCTACTTGCCTTGAGAGAGAGAGAGAGAGAGAGAGAGAGAGAGAGAGAGAGAGAGAGAGAGAGAGAGAGAGAGAGAGAGGCTCTCCCTCTCTCATAGGCTGTCCCTATGAATAAATGGTGTCATTCATTCACTGGCCCTGACCTGCATGTATCTCTTGTCTGACAGACTCACGTGTTTCCTTCTGCGGACAGAATGGGCGCAAGTTGACCCGAGTAGTGTCTGAGGGAGTTTGGTGGAAGGAATTAATGTGATCTTCGCCAAACTGCAGCCACTGTTGAATCTTTTTACTCTGGGATGATACAGCCAGGTAGTTAAACATTAATATTTTAGGGTTAAATGGGAGCGGCGAACACTGTCTGTTGCTGCAGGCAGTATTTTCAACATGATGGAGAGGAGAAGGACGCTATTTTACGGTAAGAAACTCCACCAAGTTGTAAACACACCTTCTTCTGCAATTACCGTTTTTAATTATTATTATATTTTTTCCGTTTCAGCTGCTGTTCCTCTGAACCCCTGCAGCCGTTTTTTTAAATTTTATATTGTATGTGTAGTTGTTGGCCAACACATGCACTACGTATAGTGAACTAGTAGTTGTAATAGTATGCAAATTGAGTAAATACAAATAATTAAACGTTAAATAAATAATACCAAATCCGATGTAAAACTGATAGCAGCTGTGTGTGTCCAGGGATCAGGGTGAATCCAGGGGGAGTCAGCCTGGCCTGGAGCATGTCTCTCAGGAACAGCAGGACTGGAAGGCCTGGAACAGCCCCCAGGTGGACACTGGACCAGGTTCTTCAGATAGGGAGCTCCAAGTGTTCCTCTCCCTGAGGAACCAGGCAGATAAGGACTCTGAGGTGAGTTGAAGCAAGGTGTATGCATGCTCTTAAACAGGGACAGCTTGGTGGGTGTGCATTGCATCCAAAGAAACCCTCATATAGACCAAATGTATCTTCCCAAATACCTAAATGTCATTTTAATATTTCTGGGCATTTGAATTATTACACAATAACTAAGTTATCAGTCCAAACATTATGACAGAAAATGTCCCAGTCAACAAACCATCAGAATCTCCTAAAAAAAACATGAGCATTTACTAGGGTGCACTTACACACTCGATAACTTACAAACCATACACACGCAGACCACATGCTTCTTTATCAAATCATTCTCTGATTTAGGCCAATCTAAGGTAACCTAATAGTGTTTGGTCACCTGACATCTGAGCCATGAACTTCATTCATTTAGTCATTCATTCAAACATGACTGCATATCTCAATATATATTTACCAACAAAGGTAAAACCCATAAAGTCATCTCCAAAAAAGGTATAAAAACAAATACTCAAATTGTTGTAACTCATCGCTGTATGTGAAATTATAGAAGATTAAATCATATACTTAATTGTCTGCAGTGGCTTCATCATGAGTGTAGGAAGCCATATGTTCTGTATGACAACAGCACACAACATTCCCAAGCACAAAATGACAGACATTAAATCGAGAATCCCATGGCACATTCACAACAAAACACACCCTCAATTACCAAGCCTCCAGCGCATGACTGCACACGTCAGAAGGAGGTGGAGCCAGAATCCTGCCCGGCGTTTCAGCTGAGGGACTCAGCCATAGAGGGAATCTCAGCCTGGAACAGGAGCAGCATTGTGCTGCCCGCTGTCTGTCTGGGCTGAGATATAGGTCAAGGTTTCACCAGGCCTGGCCACCTTCTAGTGCATCTGCCCCATCTGTTGTTTTCTAGTTGTCTCTCTAACTGTGTGTGTACATTGTTGTTGTTGTTGTTGCTTTATTACTCGCGCCACAAGTAGAGACTGTCCGGCAGAGGCTCTGTCCTACTGTCCGGCGGAGTCTCACCTTAAACTTGTAAAGTGGTCAGCTGAACGCACTTAGTGGTTCTCATGATGTATGTTTCGTAATCTATATGCCCGCTATGTTTGGGGTCTATCACGTTGCTATGCTCAGTGACCAAAGCTTTTTTGTAAAGCTCTCTCTTGTAAGTTGCTTTGGATAAAAGTGTCTGCTAAATGAAGAAATGTAAATGCACGTGTGTGTGTGTGTGTGTGTGTGTGTGTAAGGAGTGGGAGAAGCTAAACTACGACATCCACACTCTGAGGTGTGCCAGACGAGAGGTCAGCACCAGATGGAGGAAGATCCTGCAGCAGCTTGGTGAGAGAGCATCCTCCCTTCTCCCCGCTTCCTTTAAGCCCCCCCCCCCCCCCCCCCCCCCCCCACACACACACACACACACACACAGTCATACCTACACAGCCTGTGTGTCTGCGTGCCTCCAGGCTACCAGCGGGAGGTGGAGTCCCTGCTGTGCGTGAACAGATCGAGCACCCTGAGTTCCAGGAGCCTGGTGCAGGCCAAAGAGCTGCTCTACACCCTCACAGAGGACACCAGCCTGTTTCCACGTGGGGTCCCCCCGCAGGACAGATACCTCTTTGTCATGGTACACACACACGTACACACACCGCTGACGTACCGGGGCTTTAATAGCTTAACAGGTGGATAAAGGAAGGATTGTGGTTACCGAAAAGAGTCCTCGGATTCTGTTTATGAACAGAAGCAGGGATGGGGGGGGGAATAGGATAGACGTTACTTTTGATGAACAGGTCTCTTAGATGCCAGGTGACGTGACTTTTCGCTTTTATTTGTTTTGTTTTATTTGTTCTCTTTCTTTCTTCTCTGTTTTTCCTCCTCAGGATAGACTGGTGTCTCTTGATAGTGCTGAAGACTTCATAACCCTGGCCAAGCAGAAGTACCCAAAGAGAGAGGTGTGAATGGGGAGAGAGGGAGTAAGGGGGAGAGAGAGGGAGAAATAGAGAAAAGGAGAGAGAGAGATATTGTGTGCGTGAATGAGAGTATAGAGTATAGAGTGTACGTTGCATTGTTTTTTTATGTCTTACCTTAGTGGAGTTCTTTAGCAAATCCACAATCAACTTTGTATACTTTTTTGTACTAAAAACAATTATTTATCAAATAATATGTTTGAATTGCACATGTAACACATTAATTATTATATAGTCCAATAAAATATGACATTACAATTTACAATGACACTCTAACTATTGTTCATGTAATCGTTGTATTGAAGAGACATCTGTTAAATTCCCAGCAGGGGGCAGCAAATACCACAACTCTAGAGAAACAACCCTGCCAACCTGTAGAGTTGCAGATGAGTCGGGCAATGGGAGTCATGATCAGTAATACACAGCAATCATCCTTATCTACTTATGATCAAAATACTTTCATTATTTATTGCAATGTATACAAAGTATACTAACTTAAGGGTACCAACAATTTCTTCAGTCCCATTTTAGGGTTGTTGTTTGACATTTGATCAAATTCGCTTTTTTTTTCTCTCTCTCTTTTTGTGTGTTGTTCAAGTACACAAAAAAGAAAATAAACATGTGTATCGCAAAACATGTGTGATTCCAATACTTTTCTGTGAGAAATACTTCATTTTCTGGAAAAATGTCAGGGGTGCCAACAATTTTGGCCATGACTGTATAGTTTCTCCCTGGCCCAGTTTAGGGGGCTGGAAACAGATGTGGAACCAAAAGAGGCGAGGCCAGGGGAGAGGGGGGAGCTTCATCATGGGGGGACCAGCTCCCTGGCAGGGCTTCCATGCATTGTGGAAAGCTGCTGGCTGCACCTTGTTCTCATTACCCCACTGTGTGTGTATGTGCGTGTGTGTGTATATGTGCGTGTGTGTGCATGTGTGTGTGTGAGGGGGTGGTATACACATGTGTGTACTTGGATGACATATTGTATGTGCAGGAGTACTTGAAGGGTTCATGACTGAACTAGGGATCGGGCCCAAGTGTGTGATTGTGTGACCTGAAGACGTCAGCTCCTTTCCATGAAACCCTAGCTGCTCCCCAGCACCTCTGCAGACAGCCCTGGCTTTTAGATTGGTTCAGTTTCTCTGTTACAGGGCTGATCTTCAGTCTGACTGGACCTTTCTGCTCTGACCTGGACTGGGGGGCCAGGCTGGGGTTGATACAGGGTCTGGGGTTGATACAGGGTCTGGGGGTTGATACAGGGTCTGGGTTTGAGACTGGGCTGGGGTTGATACAGACTAAGGCTGATACAGGGTCTAGGGTTGAGATGGGCTGGGGTTGATACAGGGTCTGGGGTTGAGTCTGGGCTGGGGTTGAGACTGGGCTGGGGTTGATACAGGGTCTGGGGTTGAGTCTGTGTCTGGGGTTGATACAGGGTCTGGGGATGATACAGGGTCTGGGGATGATACAGGGTCTGGGGTTGAGTCTGGGCTGGGGTTGAGACTGGGCTGGGGTTGATACAGGGTCTGGGGTTGATACAGGGTCTGGGGTTGAGTCTGGGCTGGGCTGGGGTTGAGACTGGGCTGGGGTTGATACAGGGTCTGGGGTTGATACAGGGTCTGGGGATGATACAGGGTCTGGGGTTGAGTCTGGGCTGGGGTTGAGACTGGGCTGGGGTTGATACAGGGCCTGGGGTTGATACAGGGTCTGGGGTTGAGTCTGGGCTGGGGTTGAGACTGGGCTGGGGTTGATACAGGGTATGGGGTTGATACAGGGTCTGGGGTTGAGTCTGGGCTGGGGTTGAGACTGGGATGAGGTTGATACAGGGTCTGGGGTTGATACAGGGTCTGGGGTTGATACAGGGTCTGGGGTTGAGTCTGGGCTGTGGTCAGGACACAAGTCGGGTAAAGGACTTGAGCATAACACACATCTTAATAAAAACAGCCTAGATGCAGTCTAAACTGAGCGCACTTAGACTCCTTTGAGACGATGCCATTGTGCCCTTACAACTACACAGATGTGAGATTCCTCCTGAAGAAAGACATGCAGGAAATCCAGTCAAAACAGGAATGATTTATGTCTCATCCCAACCTTCACATACTGTTGTCAGCATGGAGGGTCCAGGCTAGGCCAGTCTGGTCTGAGGGAGGCAGCTGATGAAGACACCAGACCAGAGACTTAGAGAGACGAGAGACCAGTAGGGAAGTTAGGAGCAGAGATGGAGAGAAATACCATTAAACCAGAATAGGTCTTCCAGTCTGGGTCTCAAAACCACTATTCAGCCCTTTTCGGACCAATCAGAAAACTCTGGCCAGGAACAGGATGAAGGCTACGAAAAGGATGGCAGTCTGGGGGTCACATGACCTAACCATTCCAACTGCTCGACTTCCTCTAGTCAAATATTTCACCAGAGAATACGAGGCACAGAACTACAATCAGAGAACTACAGTTGCCAGATTAGAACTGACTACATTGTCGATTTGAACTGTAACAGATCTTGTTTACTCAGCAAATGTCTGCATATTCTCCAGCTTTGCAGCCCTCACACGCACACACCCATACTCACTCTGGGGACTGTGTGTGTATAGAGGATGGTTTTCTCATCATACATATGGGGTGTGTTGATGTATCTGACAGACTCTTGCCACTCCTGTCTGTAGGTCTCTCTTCACCCTCTGGTTCTTTTTATTCCCTCTATGTCTCCTTCCCTGTCCTCCCTGAGGCCTGATCCTAAATAGTTTCTCCCTCTCTCCCCCTTCTTGACCTTTATATCATGCATACAGCCTTCTACACTATCTTAATGTTGCAACCTCACTCCCAGTGCTCTGTGATTTTCTCATACCCTCTGGCCTTCCTCCCACCCCTATCCCTCCCTCCCTCCAGCCTCCCACCCCTATCCCTCCCTCCCTCCAGCCTCCCACCCCTATCCCTCCCTCCCTCCAGCCTCCCACCCATAACCCTCCCTCCCTCCATCCTCCCTCTCCTTGTCCTTTCTACAACCAGCAGGTTGTATCTCCCTGCTTCACGTGACTGGATGCACGTGTGGTCAGAGCTGCTTACAACCCTTACCCTCACTCCTGGTCCTTAGGCATGCGTCTAACACCGTGGTCAAGCTTTGACCTCCCAGACGGGGCGTCATTCCCAGACAGGTCGTGGGATGTTCCTGCTGGGGTCTGTGCGCCGCCCTGCCCCGTGGAGGGGGGGGGGGGGGAGGTACCCCATCATCTGTGTCTGCGGGGTGATTAAAGTGTCCCTGAGGAAGGGTGCGTGACACCATGCCGTCAGACCACCTCATCTGTTTGGTATTTAGTGTAAACAGATTGCTGTAAAGAGAGCGAGAGGAAGATGGAGAAGTGGTTTCTTTCAAAGAAATTTTCCAGAAAAACCTGTCCTCTTCTCCTCCTATTCCCTCTCACAAAAACATGCTCCAGTATAGAAGACCTTTGTGGAGAAGTATTAGAGAAGGGTTCGACCTTGCAGTAGCAGTAGACTGCAGACTGTTCAATGTGGTCAATGGAGAGGGTTTCATAACTAGCATTCATATAGAGTTTGACAGAATCTTCCCTCAACTTTCTCAGTGAGATACGCCTCAGGGATGGATGGATCTGTGTGTTTATGGTGGCAACACACCAGGCATGGAGGGATTGGAAGTGGGGTTGTGGTCAGGGCCGGCTCTAGGCATAGGCAACATAGGCGGTCGCCTAGAGCGCCATTGGCTGGAGGGGCGCTGCAGGGGCGCTGGAGGGGCGCTGCAGCTTTAATCGATAATTAATAATACACTTTTGTTTTGAAAAATTACCGGATGCTGTCGGTTAAATCCGGTTAAGTCTGCAAACGATTAAAAAACTGTCCTCTTTTGGAATCGCTCGCGCTCGCACCCCCCCCCCCCCCAGCTCGACAGAAAAAGACAGGGCTGAACTTGGGTCCGGGGGGGTGGGGTGCTGCGAGCGATTTCCAAAGACTGGGGGCGCGCGCAGTTAATCTCGCCTAGGGCACTAAATTAGGTAGAGCCGGCCCTGGTTGTGGTACCACACCAGGATACATGGATGATGGAGGTAAATTAGCTGGTGGATGACAGTTTCATCCCATTATAGATACTTGGCTCGATTCCTAGCTAATTACCTTTAGATTCCTCGCTTTTTTCTCCAGCTGTTAGGTTCGAGGATTATAGGCACGTCTATCTTGCTTATAAACATGACAACTTATAGTGTAAACACACTCCTATAGACCTGAAATAGCAATTAACGTTTTTGAAAATCTCCAGATGTAAAATATGTAGGGCTGCCTTGGTGCAGGGCTGCCTTGGTGGAGGGCTGCCTTGGTGGAGGGCTGCCTTGGTGGAGGGCTGCCTTGGTGGAGGGCTGCCTTGGTGGAGGGCTGCCTTGGTGCAGGGCTGCCTTGGTGGAGGGCTGCCTTGGTGGAGGGCTGCCTTGGTGCAGGGCTGCCTTGGTGGAGGGCTGCCTTGGTGGAGGGCTGCCTTGGTGGAGGGCTGCCTTGGTGGAGGGCTGCCTTGGTGCAGGGCTGCCTTGGTGGAGGGCTGCCTTGGTGGAGGGCTGCCTTGGTGCAGGGCTGCCTTGGTGGAGGGCTGCCTTGGTGGAGGGCTGCCTTGGTTCAGGGCTGCCTTGGTTCAGGGCTGCCTTGGTGGAGGGCTGCCTTGGTGGAGGGCTGCCTTGGTGGAGGGCTGCCTTGGTGCAGGGCTGCCTTGGTGCAGGGCTGCCTTGGTTTAAGGCTGCCTTGGTGGAGGGCTGCCTTGGTTCCGGGCTGCCTTGGTTCCGGGCTGCCTTGGTTCCGGGCTGCCTTGGTTCCGGGCTGCCTTGGTACAGGGCTGCCTTGGTGGAGGGCTGCCTTGGTGGAGGGCTGCCTTGGTGGAGGGCTGCCTTGGTGCAGGGCTGCCTTGGTGGAGGGCTGCCTTGGTGCAGGGCTGCCTTGGTGGAGGGCTGCCTTGGTGGAGGGCTGCCTTGGTTCAGGGCTGCCTTGGTGGAGGGCTGCCTTGGTGGAGGGCTGCCTTGGTTCAGGGCTGCCTTGGTGGAGGGCTGCCTTGGTGCAGGGCTGCCTTGGTGGAGGGCTGCCTTGGTGCAGGGCTGCCTTGGTTCAGGGCTGCCTTGGTGGAGGGCTGCCTTGGTGGAGGGCTGCCTTGGTGCAGGGCTGCCTTGGTGCAGGGCTGCCTTGGTGCAGGGCTGCCTTGGTGCAGGGTTGCTGTTTCCAGAGGAGACCCTCATCTCCCTCCTTGTTTCTTTTCTGCTGTATGTGAGAGAGCGAGCACCAAGCACGTTCCTGCACGTCTGTGCATTTGTGTTTTCACAGTTGGCTAGACATAGTCAGAGACAGAGCCATGACAGAGGGGGGGCTCAGGAAGAGAGGGGGGTGGGGGGCGTGGGGGGGGGGAGCAAGCACAGCCTGTTATCTTTGTTCTGAGGGCTTGTCACAAGAGCGGCAGACAGTGACTCACACCTGTGTTTCACCTGGCGGAGGCTGGAGACGCTCACCTGTGTGTGGGCTTTCCACATACCAGCCAAGCGACCCAGCACGCGTGTGTGCACCGCCCCCCCCCCCCCCACACACACACACACACACACGCACCATCTGCCCCGACTGCTGCTGTTTTCCTGGATACGCAGATACACATGGCTCATATACTGGGGTATTATTAGTGTAAACTGCTCCCATGTGTAGTTGTTGATGGACATGAAACATGCTGAGAGGCTTCGACTCCGGAGCCTGAGTGTAAACATCACTAGCAGGACAGATTCAGGGCTGGGTCCATCTCTACAGCCACAGTACCACATGCTGGGACTGGGCTATATATATACTGTACACTACTATCCCTCCAAGCACATGCTGATGGAACAAGGTTTGGCAGTGTGTGTGTGTGTATGTGTGTGTGTGTGTGTGTGTGTGTGTGTGTGTGTGTGTGTGTGTGTGTGTGTGTGTGTGTGTCCGTCCAGTTCAGTCCAGAGCCATTAGGGTTAAGGGAGGAGGCATCAGACATGCAGACCATCCCAGGAATAGAACCCTGGGTTTCTGAACCCATGAGCTCCACCTCTGAACCAGCCCAGACTCCTCCATGATCTCACCTGTCACATGTCCTTTGAGTGGAGGACAGCTATAATTCTAGAAGAATCTCAACCTCATGTGGACCGTCTGTGGAAAACTCACCAATTTTCTAATTATATATCTGCACAATGTCTAACAAATGGCTTAGAATTTTGTCTCCATTGGCTTATTTTTGTTAGTTATTTTCTACATTGGGCACGTTTCCATCATGACATCCTGTTTTTTTTTCCTCCTATGTTTTTATATTTTGTCTGTTAACTGCGTGTTATCTCATGTTACCTGCCTAGGGACTGCTGACGGAAACTCTGCTACAGTCAGGCCCATTTACAGCTGTGGCAATGTTTAGACATGTTTATTAAGGTGCACTGTCCCTGTTAAATAAAATAAAAAATACAATTGTCCTTTTACATGTATTAACTACTCCATTGAAGTGTTTACTTTCTGAATGGGTGTGGGTTCCACCAGACAGGGGAGCCTCCTGTGGCCCCCTGTGGTCCAGAGGTTGACATCTGTTCTGGGGGGGGGGGTGGGTGTTCTTCAGGGCATCAGGACGTGTTCCTGCCTCTGTGTGACTAACAATCCATGAATCCACTCTGCTAGTCCGCACCACCACGGCTCTGACATCACCCAGCAACAGCTGCCAGCCACACACACTCCCCCATCAGGAGGTGTGTGAACGGAGGAGCCTCTCTTTCGCTCCGTCTCTCCCTCCCTTTCTCCCTCTCTCCCTCTGTCCCTCCCTCTCCTCTGTCTCTACTTGTCTCTTCCTCTTCTTGGTCTCTCTTTGTCTCTCTCTTTCAAACACACACACTCCATCTCTCTGCCTCTCTCTCTGCCCCCCATCCTCTGTAGAGGAGGAGATTCCGTGTCTCTGTTCATATTTCATTCATCACTCTGCTCCTGGGCTGCTGGTTTATTATCCTCCACAGACAGCAATCAGGACCCACTGATCTGATTTCATTATTCATCAAGTAAATTGGCTTTTACTTTCCTTTCCTCGTGGCCTGCTGACACCACTATACTACAACAATATTTATGGGAATGACATCAGCCTGGCCTGCAGCTTTTGAGGCACACACACTCTTTAATTGTGTGTGAACGTAATGCGTGTGTGTTTGGGGTATGGCTGCTGTGGGTAACATCTGACACAGCAGTCTGGAACCTTCTTTCATGCTGGTTTCCTGTGGGGACACATGGAGCAGGGGTATGCCCCGGTGTGGTTTGGGGGAGGACGGTGATGTTGGAGATGAGGGGTGGAGAGGATGAGGGGAGAGGGTGATGTGTGCTGGCAGTGGATGAAGAAGAGGAAGAGGGCTAAGACCATGCCTAGACCCAGGGAAGGAAGGAGAGGAAGAAACGGACAGTCTGCAACGGCAATTACGATCTCTTGAGAACGTTAACGTCAGAAGTATTCATGAAAAGTTCTCGCATGTACGTAAAGGGTAGGTGAGGCTGAGTTTGGCCCAGAAGAGACTATGGAGATGTCATACAGTGAGAGATAAACAGGAGTTGTTGTTTGTTTGTTTGTTTGTTTTTGCGTCCGTTTCCAGATAGAGAAACAACAGAGGATAAAGGCCCTATGTGCGTCACAGGGGGCCTCGAAGGGTTAACCCCGGCCTCACCTCCAGCCCTCTCCCAGCACAAGGCTGGATCTTTCTCCTTATATGGTGTGCGTGTGTGTGCTTTTGGATGTGCACGCGCTTTTCTGTGTGTGTGTGTGTGTATGTGTGCGGGAGTGTGTGTGTGTGGAGAATGAGGGGGCGATGGAGACAGACGCTACACTCCTCTCCCCCCGTTATCTCTCAGCCTTACGCCTACAAGGGAGGACGGAAAAGTCCTGTTCCACAGCCCCAAAGCTCTAGAACCTTCTGGGTTCTCTATGTAGAAGAGGGGGTTTGAGGAATACAATTCCAAACAAATTGTCAGATCACAAACCGGCATGTCCTCTTAGTCTCATGGTTCTCCTGGGGAGTTGCAGGAGCCATGTTCGCCTGGGTGAGGCACAGTATATATTGACCTAAGACATAGTCTCTTCAGACACTGAGCCTGCCCTGGGAACTGAGGGGGCTAGGATAACATAGAGGGGATGTGGAGTTTGTTGTTACTGTGTATGATTCATATAAGCCAATCATGAACCAACCACAACACATTGTCAAGGCCCAAACATTCTCAGCGATGTAGGTAACGCTTATGAGAAATATATATTGTATGTGGAACACATATCAGAGATATTTACTTTCTTAACCAGAAAATACACTAAATAAGGCTGTTAATACCAAGCCATGAAACAATGTTTTGTTAAATAATAATAGGAAATTGCATTCTGTACCTACTGTCCAAGCTCAATGTAAAGTGGCAATGAGAGAAGACTTGGTTTACCAGCTAGGATTTGTCCTTCATGGTCCTTCATATCTGAGTTGTAAAGGCTGATGTGGAGATAGGAGGGTCTGGCAGACTTCCTTTGATAGTCTCCAGAGGGAAGGTTCTAAAGGGGAGCTGAGGGCCAAAAACCAAGAACAACAGTCTAGAAGAAAAGTGGCTTTGAGTTGGGTCCAGCAAGTTTGAGATATTGGAATTCTAACGCTACGATCTGGGATTTTTAATGTGGTGGCTGTTCATGGATGTTCACATGCATGTACAGGCTCACTGATTGATTCACACACACAAACACACTTGCACCCACAAAAGGACACACAAAAACCTGCACACACACACACACTTTTACCACACGCTCGACCCCAGCTAAGAACTCAAACAGACTTGTGTACAGTGCATGACCACCAGAACGCCCCAGAGCCCAGTGATGACGTTCCATTAGATATGACTGCCTCAACATTAAACACCAATGTTATGACTGCCGACAATGGCTGCATTGAGGCAGCCAGACCACATGAGAGTCTCATTGCTGCAGCGCTGACAGGTAAATGACTATGCAGGAGAGCTGGTGACCTCTTCTGTCACTGCCAGTGACTTGACCTCTGCTTCCTGCTCATCATTTCACTGACTAACAGACATGCATCAGCTGGATCTCAATCGTCAAGGAGAGAGGACACAAGGGCTGGAAGACTATTGGACCTCAGCCATGGGCTCTTGTCCTTTCATCCGCACCAGAGAAGCCACAAGAGGAAAGGTTTTCTGTGAAAGACAGAACAGTCCTCCATGAGCTGTCTGTTCTCATCGCATGTCTGCCTGTGTTATCTCAAGTGCTGACTCAACTCCTGAGTGGACTGTGATTTGGGGGCAGAGTGATTATGTTCATTAGGGGCCATAGTGGTTCTTGTTGTGGTCCCGTGGGGGAGGGTAGTCCTTTGTGTGTGTGTGTGTATCTGTACGTGTGTGTGACAGATAGCTTCCTGCTGTAGTTTCTCTCCACAGCTAACGTCGCAGAGTTCTCCTCGAACTATCTCAGCACGTCATTGTTCACAGAACGATAAACAGAGCAGGGAGAGAAGTGCATGCTGGGTAGAGGCGATGAAGAGATGTCTTGTCAATGGTAAACGTTGCTGGGTCTCAATGTAACATGATCCATAGGTTCTTTCTGGGTTGTAATACACTGGCATCCTTAACATGTATTCCTCTGTCATGATGAGAAGGTCACATGAGTTCAAGTGGTTCTGATAGAGAACGCCTGTTTTTCTTGGAGAACCCCCAGCAATGGAAACATTTGGAAATTCTTCAACGTCCTCTTTACTTTTCAGTGGTTCATCTGGAGCATGGGAAAGACACACAGTAAAATATTGACGAAGCCTTAGGGGATGGGAAAATAATAATAATAAATAATAATAAACACATCTACATAGTCACATTTTGTCTGGCACCTCTACTATCTGCTCATCAATAACCTTGGTGTCCGACAGGGACTGGCCCAGAGGATGACCCAGAGCTTGGGACAGCAGGACAGCTGGGATGACCCCAGGATGGAGAGTTGAGGACAGCTGGTGGTCTACAGACTGATTTGTGTCACCAAGACTGTCCTGGTAAAGGAAACGAACCATCGAGCCTTGTTTATTATTACAGGAAGTGGCCAGAGAGAGGTCCCAGAGAGAGAGAGAGAGAGATAGAGGTCCAAGAGAGAGAGAGAGTGAGAGAAAGATAGAGAGTCATCAAGGGAGAAAGGGAGAAGGAGGAGAGGGAGAAAGAAAGAAAGTGAGAGATCTGTTCTTTGCTGCCCAGAAACCCTAATGAAGAGCTGTATATAGCATATTTATATAACCAAAGTGCTGCCTCTTGAAATCATGTTACAAATCAAGTTTTACTTTAAGTATAACAGAAACATTCTCTCTCCACTGAGGACTTGTCTTCAGGTGTGCCTCCCTCCAGTAGGGTGCATTATGTAGGCTTGTCTGGACTGGATAGCTGCCGCTCTGCCCTGCAGTTTATGTGTTGGGAGTGTCTAAAGACGGCATGACAGATATGAATTACGATTCCTAGATCAAACCAGGACACTCAAGTGGAGGGGGCTGAGAAGTGAGGAGAGGGTGAAGAGTAGAGAGAAGGGGGGAGAGAGAGAGAGAGAGAGAGAGAGAGAGAGAGAGAGAGAGACAAGGAAGGAAGGAAATTGAAAGAGAGAGTACCAGTAATGTGTTTGGTTTGAGCAAGTAAGACTTTTAGTAATGTGCTTTAATAAATAGATGTCACCCTGGCACCTTGCTACCACCATAGCACTGCATTCCCAGGGGAAGCTGTGGAAATTAGTACGGCCACTGTCATCCACCCATGACGACTGTCCATCACTTTGAAACTGATCCCAACGCAGCTTTAGTGTTTCATGGCTGCTTGCAAGGTTGCAGTTGCGGAAGGGGATGAGCTCCTCCCAGATCTGTTACTCAGGTAACTGTACACTTGGGTCTCACGGCAGAGGTTATATACTCTACTATATACACTGAACTCAGATCTGTTCCCAGGAGAATTGTTATTCTTATAGGTGTTGGGATAAGGTCTTGACAAGCAAACAGTTCAGATGCATATGTTGGATTTATATATTATGTCTGTGTGTGAAATCTCATCAATTTGCACCAATTTTGCACCAATTTATTTGTACTCTTCTTTAGTTAGTTAGTCTTTAGTTTCTTATTCATTTTTTGCATGTTTGTGTGCCTCCTGTTTCTTATGTGTTATTGGGCAAGTGTTATCATGGGGGTGTCTGTCGCATAAAGAGAGCAGGAATGCCCCTTGGAGGGGCACAGAGAAGCAAAACAAACACACCCCAGCGTGTCTGATCACATTTCCTTTCAAAAACCATGGGGCTTTCAATATCCTGGGTTTACAGCTTGAGTTACACACTCAGTGGTGGAGGAAAGGAGCGAGGGAGGAGAGGAGGGAAAGGTGAAATGAAAGGGGGGAGGAAGGAGAGGGAAAGGGAGGAGGTATTCCTCTAGTCACCACCCATACCCATTTTTCCTTTACGAGGCTAGGAGAGATGTACCCAGCAGCCCAGAGGGTCGTGTCAGTTCAATCACCGCAGCTCCTTCATGCACTGTAGACCTGATCCTGTCCCTGTCCCTGTCCCTGTCCATGTGTCCCTGTTCCTGTCCCTGTCCCTGTTCCTGTCCCTGTCCCTGTCCCTGTCCCTGTCCATGTGTCCCTGTCCCTGCCCCTGCCCCTGCCCCTGCCCCTGTCCCTGTCCCTGTTCCTGTTCCTGTTCCTGTCCCTGTGTTCCTGTCCCTGTCCCTGTCCCTGTCCCTGCCCCTGCCCCTGCCCCTGCCCCTGCCCCTGCCCCTGTTCCTGTCCCTGTCCCTGTCCCTGTCCCTGTCCCTGTTCCTGTCTTGTCCCTGTCCCTGTTCCTGTTCCTGTCTTGTCCTGCCCTGCTCACATCTTCTCCCAGACAGGAGAGCCGGTGTCTAAAGACCCTGCAGCAGCTGACTGATCAATGCTCTGTCTGCTGGGATGACTTGACTGGTTGCAAAGCCCATCAGAAGCGCACAGCTGTGGAGAAGGACACACATACACAAACACATTCAGTGTGTACACACACACGTACGCACACATACACAAAAGCACTCATCCATAAGCACAGACCTGTGCATTGTGAGGGCAGATTGAGATCATCATGACTGTTAACCTGAACTTGACTCATCAGTTGACTGTAGAACCCCAGAGACTGTACGGATCTGACACATGATTGTGTAACTAGACGGATATCCAGCTGTACATAGCAGACCTATACAGAGTGGAAGACCCACAGTTGGATGGCCTCTCCTGGGTAGTTAGACAATCATTTGCAACCTCTGTGGTGGTTGTTAGGTAACCAAGTCTCCTTGGAGTTCCAAAACAGCTGTGTCACGACAGCAATGATGATGATGATGATGATGACTTTACCTGCGGTTCCATGGCCTGTCTTTTAGTCCAGTTGTATGGAACCATCTAGAAAATACCCAGACACACTTTTTTCGTTCTTTCTCCCCATTCCGGAATTCTCAAGGTCTCGTTCGTCTCATTGTTCTGCATCATGTGCATGTTACGTGAAATGTTTTGTGAAAGAGTGTGTTTATGTGTGTGTTTGTAAGTTGTTGCATAAGCTTGCACTTGGATGTGTAAATGCTTGTGTGTTTATGTGGCTAGTTCAATTGGTGGGTGGGGAACCGTAAATAATGTGTATATTTTTGTTTTTGTCACATCATTTTATGTCAATTTGTGGGTTTCTGTCGACACCTCACAGCCAACCTGCTTAAAATGGCAATTTACTTCTTTTTATTGGGGACTAACAAAACCCAAAACTTGGACACAACACAACAGCAGTATTTGTTCGTTCTTCGGAGAGAACACTAAAAGAACGTAAACATGAGAGCAGGAGAAACAGAAGATGGAGGTGCAGAGTGAGCTCCGTCAACTCATGTTGCAGAGGTGGTTCAAGTCTACCCTTTGGTGCGGAAGTGTCTGGAATATTCCAAGCCATAATGTTACCATGGGAACACAAAGATTTCATCCATATATCGTGGAAACCTTGAAACACTCTTTCATCCACCCACAGACTAGGTGTCTTACAGTAGCTAGTGCTAATCGTCCAAAACGGCTTAAACTGTCTTGGGTTCCTGGTTGGAGTTTATCTAACCAATCAGACCACGCTGCCCCAGAGACACCATCACACACAGACAGGAAGTGAGTGGAAAACAAAAGATGATGAGTGGAGTCATTCCAAAGATCAGGAGATTGCGCCATAAATACTGTAGTGATAAAAAAAACTCCTAGTCTGAGACAACTGCCAACGAATACGCATGCTTCTCCTGTGCATGTGTAAGTGTGTGTGTGTGTGTGTGTGTGTGTGTGTGTGTGTTGGGGTATGTGTGTTTGTGTGTGTAGACATAATCTCCAGAGATACCATCTCCCAGTTGCCTTTTATCACCAGGGATTAGGGGTCTCCCTATCAGTTCAGCAGGGGTGTTGCAGATCCTCCATTGCAGATCTCTTCATGCATGAGCGAGACATACATCTTGAGGAGTTTCTCCTCCCCGGGTTCCCCAGGTACTCCATCTCCAGCCTCCCCAGAGGAGGTCAGCTCAGCGGCTCCCCAAACCTGCTCTGCTCCTCTCTGTCTGACTCATCCCAGAGACCCAAGCTGCTGTCTGCTCCGCAGCAGTCACCGCTCTGGAATTCTCCCCCTGTGTTATGGCGTCACCATGGACACCATCCTCCCCCCTATCCCCAAAATGAATTACTGCGTCGTATAGAAATGAGACTTTGATTACTGGCTTCGGAGAATTTGGGGCCTTTTTAAGTCATTGGAAAACCTTAAATCCCAGAAGGGTGCTCACTGTTGTCATTTTCATTCAAAGACAGTGGAACGGACATGTTGCTTTTTTAGTTGTGTTTCGCTCAGCAGTAGGTAGTGAAAAAAAGCCTCACTGCTGATATAAATCCTTCTTGCATGACAATTTCATTTAAATGAGGCCGTAAACCGGCTGAAGGTCAAATGAAGGACAGGGAGGCTGTCTTCATTCATTGTGAGGTCCATGTCCCTTTTTTGACTCCACAATGGTCACTGTCATGACCCCATGAATCTTCACCGTTCCCTGCCTCTATCCAGCTCACATGTTTGAAAAGAGTGTATCTGCCAAAGGAAATTCTGTGTTTGTATATCCTGCATAGCGAATAAAATGTATTCTGATTCAGATTTTCAGTTCGTAACTGTGGTTTTCTAAGCATCTGTCTTCAAAATGGACAACATTTGTTGAAAACGCAAATGTTTCCGCTCAAACTACATCTGTGTGCTGTCCTACTGTATGCCACAGAAGTTCTGATGGACTGTATGGAGTGACACTTAACATACCCAGTCCTTATCTAAGTTAACCCACAGTGAGAATTCCCTGGGTACCTCTGTTATCTCTGTGACCCCCACCCTGTACACTCCACCAACACCCCCCCACCCCCCCCACCCCCCCCACTCACCAACTGCCTTCCTTCCTTCCAGCTCACGTCCCAGGAGAGTGACGCCCTAGTGCATTATGGTCCGTCTGTGGAGATAAACCACATGTTGCAGTGTTGACATCAACTGTCTGTTTGTTTACAGGGGGGTCGAGGGGGGGGGTCAAATGGATCTGAACATCCTGACTGAACAAATAATGGTACCCAAGCGTTCTGTCGGAGGTGGAATCAGAAATGTGTACTCTACCAGCAGTTTGCTTTCAGAAAGCAGCTGTTTAGTCTCCAGGCCACTGGCTCAAATATTGTTATTATGTAACCTCTCTGTGTCCATTGAGTGGGAAATTAGAACCAGACTACATAGAGATTAGAAATCGAGACACAAAACTATATCACACAGCCTTGAAAATGTAAACTTTTATTGTTTGTCTTTACGGTACTGCTGGGCTAGTACTCGGAAGGTACCCAGTTTGAATCCCGGCTCTGCCAACATGACGTTGTGTCCTTGGGCAAGGCATTTCACCCTTCTTGCCTGAGGGGGAACGTCCCTGTACTTGTAAGTTGCGCTGGATAAGAGCGTCTGCTAAATGACTAAATGTAATGTAATCTAGAGATGGTTTGGCTGCACTCACACAAGGTACCTGAAGGTATTATAAATTGGTCTACATCACACTAGAGAGAACTCATAACGTTTGATGGAACAGATAGTCAATGCACCCAGCAACGCAGGCAAGCTCTATCTAAACCATCTTGGCATCGCAGCCATTCTCCCATCTTGGATGAGACGTTTCATGCCGAGTCAGCATTCTCGCCTGTTCTTCAAAAGCTTTTAGAAAAACATGGAAGTTTTCTGGCAACTCCTCCATCTGGTGTTACAACACACAGTGTGGATCTGTGTGAGCGTTCCCAGGCTCAAACCCAGGGCTGATATGGCGATCCAGTTTCAGATTGCCGGAGGTCACTTCACAGCAGTCTAGAGTAACCGGGGAAACGGCGTGGGTGGGGTCATCCAGCTGCAGCCCCTTGATGACTGTCCTCGTCCACTTCCTCGTTCTACGGCACCAAGCCTGCTCTGTTCTAGGATCCTCACCCCTTCCTTCTCTGGACTCTCTCTGTGACCCTTCTATTTTTTTCTTTACTTGGGCCTTTTCTTCACCTCCTCTCTCTTTCTGCTTTCCTCTCCTCAAGGGAGATGAGGAAGGAGGTCATGGGCTGGAGAAAGATGGAGCGATTAGAAAATGACTCAGACTTCTTCATCCAACCACACAGTCGTCAAACGGCAGACTACAAACTGTGGGTATGATTTTGCCATTAAGAAAAAAAACACAAAGGACGATAGTCAATAAAGCTCTCGCACAAACACGCATTGTACTAGAAGACTTCCAGGACACTTCTCCAGAAGATCCATCCCAGTTGAATATCCGACAGTTCCTCAGGCCCTTCGACCTCACAACTTCCAAGACAACCTGCAGTACAGTAACGCTCTCACAACCCATATTCCTCCTCCACAGCTCACTTCCAGTAAGCTCTGTGTTGTTGAAGCATGTGTACCCCTGACTCAGATCGCAGGTCCTCAGGCCTGAGGTCTGCCAGCACTACTCAAGTCTGGAGCCGATCAGTGTGTCATTGCCCACAGCGTCGTCTGATTCACTTTTAATGGAAGAACCTTGTGGGTCTCAGCAATTCAGGAAGCCTCTAGAATGTTGGCAAACTCGAACCGAAAACAAACCACAGAAAAAACACTTTGTCCACAACCTTGTGTAGGTTCAAACTTGGGGTTCCCCAGGTTTCCTCTGTAGCCCTGAGGTAAATGTTACATTCGATAAATAACTGACGTGATAACTGACAGTGGAGGTCTATTACATTATGATTAAGAGGGAAATGTTGACTTAAATCCCCCGTGCTTGGAGTGTCGACTCCTGCACCTAACCACAACAGAACACTGGGAAAGATTTGCACATAATGCAGATTAGCACATACTCAGGGCAGAGGGGGAAGGGGAGGGGACAGGGGACCTCATGGGTAAAAAAAACATCCAGGCTAAAGAAACTCCTGGCTCACCCAGACCACTGCATGTCTGCAGGATACGTTGATCCCCATATGAGTCATCTGACATTTTAGAAATCTGTTCTAATTCCATAACATACGTCTCACGGTTGTATACATTTGGATTTACCACAGGTACGGCATGTTAGCATTGCCACAGAGGAATCACCTAAAGGTCAACAGTTGAAGTCTTTCCTCTGTAACATATCACATAGAGGGAGCTAGCTGTCAGCAGTTTATCCACTACGCAGAGACATCTGGAGGGTTTGGAAAGGTTGGAAAAAGACCAACAAGGTTTAAAGAATAAAAAGAGGTTACATGTACTTTTATGCCTGAAGAAGACAGGTGTAGATCACCTCTGGAGACAGGTCAGAGTTACAAAGATTGTTTTTCTAGAGAGCCGAGCTCTGCGTATCCTTTTTGCAAGGTTGCATTGCTTCGTGATAAACACCGCCATGGTCATTGAACCCTAGGAAATGTCCATACATAGTATGTGTGTCAGTGGGACTTGATGTTGAGGAGACTGAAAGGATGATCGCCACAAGATCTGTAGAGAAGTGGAGGAGCTGTTCTTCAGGGAGGACTAAGTCCCATTAGTCTTATCTCAGGACAGACAGATAGAGTTACTGTGAATTGGCCTAATTGGGAGCATATGTGTATCCTGACGCCAGCCGAAGCTCCTTTGTGTGTGTGTGTGTACGAATGTGTGTGTAAGCAGTAGAAATCCTGCCCTCTATTCTCCTTTACCAAGCTCTGAGCTTCTTACTTCTTACTTCACTTCTTAAAAACGAAGTGTGCCTCCAGGCTTTCTAAGGCAGTGCAAACTCAGAGAGATCAAGAGATGATATGTCTACCATCTTGGATGATGTAGTTCTGAATGTCTATGAAGCATCTAGTTTCTGTTCAACCATAAAACTTGTGGATTCAAGTTCTCAACCGCTTACAGTCTTAACTGCACTTAGGTCATAAAAAGGAGACGATGGCTTTACAGGGTGTTTGTTTTGTGTGTGTGAAATAGTTTGTTGAGAATGTGCAGACACACATTTCAACATCATCTTTATTTATTGTATTGCTGACCTATAAACGTCGACGTCCTTCGTCTGATATCTGGTGGGAGGAGCTGGCTAGAGAGGCAGAGAAGGACCCATTGAATGTTTATGAGGCCAGTAATTATCACTTGATTTGATACGATAATTAAGTTCGTTATCGATTGTCCTTATAGACACGGTCTCAGTTGAAGCATATAGTCCAAACAATCGGTTTGTTTTAGGTGTTTAACAGTTTGCAAACAAACTGTCGAAAATATATATTTGACTAATTAATTTGAATGTAGATCGATCCAATGTAGCATATCTGAAGCCTGGTTAAACTTGCACTAGTTTTCCTTTGTCTGTGGATGTCTTGAATCATGTTGATGGTGGTTTGCTCCTCCTAGAGGCACCTCCTCCTCCCTGCGGAGCCCGAATAAAACCTCTGCTGGGCCTCCAGACCTCCTCTCATCGAGGCTGGGAGGCAGTCAGGGGGGCTTGTGTGTCTGGCTGCTTGGGAGACGTTTAGTCAAAGGGGAAAAGGGAAGCACTTTCAGATTAAGAAGGAACATCGACCCACAGTGGATTTTCTACCCTATTGTGTTTTACTTGTGATATTTCACCATGCCCAGTGTCCCCTTTACCCGGGTGCTGCTGGTGCTTTGTATCGGCAGCGCAGTGACCTGTCTGCCGCAGGGGACTGGGAGAAGCAGGCGGCAGGTCTCCAGTAGACCTGCTGTATCCTCGGTGTCTCAAGGTGAGTCACTCCTGTTCGTTTACAATGGCAGAATTTAATGATTGTACTATTTAGCTTGTTTTGTGTCACTAGAAATGGCAGAATACAACTTTATGATTTTACTAGTTTTTTTTTTTTTTGGGGGGGGGGGTGTCTCATTGGAAATGGCAGAATATCGAATAATGTATGAAGTTGGTTGCAACATAGATATTACATTTACTATTTATTCATTTAGCTGATTCCTTTATGCAAAGAGATTTACAGCAAGTTCAGGGACATTCTAAATCTATACATATATTAATTTAATATATATACATATAATCTATAAATATATACAAAATATGTTTTGGCATTTGCCTACCATGGCCTGTGAAATATATAGTCACAAAAACATATTTGTGCTTGAGGCCATGTCACATCCAGCCTGCTCTCTCTCCCCAGATGGATGCATAGAGAATGGGCAGTTCTATGAGCTTCATGACCAGTGGGAGAGATCCTATCTGGGCAGTATGTTGATCTGCACTTGTCATGGTGTGGCAGGGATCAAGTGTAAATCGAAACCTGAAGGTAAGCTTGTATTTTCTAAGTCACACACAAAACTACACAAACCTCCTCCAGTTGTCCACCAGCATTTCTACTTCATTGTTTGGAAGCATAGCTGTACAGTAGAAAGTATCGAAAATAGAGAGTGTGTCTATGACTCTCTCTCTCTATCTCTGTGTGTAAGTTGTGTTTCTTTATCCCCTTGTTGGAACTGTGCAACCACAGCTGTGGAAACCTGCTTCGACAAGATCAATGGGCAGTCTTACACGGTGGGGGAGACGTACGAGAGACCCAAGGATGGGATGATCTGGGACTGTACGTGCATCGGCTCCGGCCGAGGGAAGATCAGCTGCACCATCGCAAGTGAGTGAGCCACCCGCAAACAAGCGCAACCCCTATTACGAACCTCCTGCCGTGCAGCTGTGGCCTGCTTGTGGTGTGTGTGTGGGGGGGGGGGTTCTGTGCGTGTGTGAGAGTGAGCGTGCGTTAACGCCCGTATCTGCTTTGCCTGTCAGACCGCTGTCATGAGGGAGGCCAGTCTTATAAGATAGGAGACACCTGGCGAAGGCCTCATGAGACGGGGAACTACATGCTGGAGTGCGTCTGTCTGGGAAACGGCAAGGGGGAGTGGACCTGCAAACCTGTCGGTGAGTTCATCACCCCGTCTGGGAACGATGGAGCTGGAAGTTGTCTCTCCCCCCCCCCCCCCCCCAACTGGCCTCATTAAAATCAACCGCTGTACTCTTCCATCTCCTCCTTCCCCTCCCCCCACTTCCTGTAGCGGAGCGTTGCTATGACAACACGGCGGGGACCTCCTACATCGTTGGCGAGACGTGGGAGAAGCCGTACCAGGGCTGGATGATGGTGGACTGCACCTGCTTGGGCGAAGGCAGCGGCCGCATCACCTGCACCTCCAGAAGTACGTACCACCTGTGACCTTTCACCCCCCCCCCCCTGACCTCCAAGCTGGACTCTAACCCTCTCTCACCCTGTCAGTCTGTCTGGCAGCTTTGTAGACAGGACCTGTTTCCACAGATGTTTTGAGAGTGCGGTCACTGTGATTAGCCATACTGTAGACCTAGTCATTTTCCATTTAGATGAGTTATTTTCTCTCTGCATTCTTCTTCTATGCTGCCTCCAAACTCCAGCTGTCTTCCAGCGCTGTCGCTCCCCAGAGAGGGCGGCACCATAACTCAACTGGCACTAGGACCTTCTCACAGTGGTTACACCGCCCATACCAAAGGAAAACTGTCACTGGTGTCTGTTAAGGATTTAACTAGTCTGTGGTGGAAAAACAGAGCAGTCATTCCAATCTGGAGTCATTATGCACTTCCTTAATGAAAGCTTATTATGAGACATATGAGACTGAAAGCTTCCAGATTAAAAATCACCACTTTTAGACCAGGGGTGGATCTAATCAAGGTTTAGAGTCAATTCTTCAGGTCTGTCGCACCGGGGAAGAATCTCACGTCATGTACTTTGGACTTCAGAACCCAAATCTCCAGAGTAACGGGTAGAATCAAAGAAACTGTTTTTTAGATCCCCGCTAATCATAACTAGTTCCGTGAAACCGGCATTTATCAAACAGCTTTTAGCTTGTGAATTTAAGATCTTCCCCCTCTCTTTGTCACCTCCCTGCCAGACCGCTGTAATGACCAGGACATGTTGGCGTCCTACCGTATTGGAGACAGCTGGACCAAAAGTGATGACCGAGGTCACCTGCTACAGTGTCTGTGTACTGGGAACGGGCGAGGGGAGTGGAAGTGTGAGAGACATGCATCGCTCCACACCACGGGTCTGGGTGAGGCCCCCACACACACACACACACACACACACACACACACACACACACACACATACACACACACACACACACACACACACACACACACATTACTATCAGCATCACCAGTGTAGCAGAGTCTCCACACGACCATTCCCTTGTCAGTGAGACACACTGACGAAACCAGGGTTATGGATTTCCAAACCAGTGCTGAAAGGCCAGGCAGGCCTTGGAGTAACTGGTTCACAAGTCTGAACAGAGGATTTATCCCCAAAACAGACATTTAATGGATTACAAACATCTCACAAAGACAATACTGCTTATTGGACACTAAAAGGATTGGAACTGTGTGAATTTCTCTTTAAATGTGTTTTAATGTAACTTCCTGCCCCTTTGTTACAAATAACTCATTCTTGGTATCCAGATGTTCGTGCAAAACTAACATTTACATTTCTGAATGTTACATTGTTAGTTATTGAAGTCAAGAGCTTCCACTGACATTTGAAACATACACACTCAAGACCCTTTCACACCTACATGCCAATCCCAGCATGGGACCATCTTCAGATAAGGAATGACCATCTTCAGATAAGGGGAGACCAAACCCCCTTACTTTACCTAGTATAAAAGTACCAAACCTAGAATTCTTCCCCCTCTTTCGTCCGGATCATTCTGAGGATCGCAACCTTGGAGTGATCTGTTATATTGAGCAAACCACCATTCAACTGAACCAAGGACCATAACGGAAGTTAAGGAACACTTCCTTTTATTTCTTGGACATCACAAGGAAGATCAACTCTACCTTTCTTCAACGGACAAAGTAACTGTAACTGGCTAATTTCTTACGCGTAGACATTGGCATAGTGTGGTGAAATGACTTGATTTAAGTTAGTCTTCCTGTCGTTAGCATAGCTTAGCATAACTGTCCTTTGTCTACTACTAGGCCAATACTCCCCCTTTCTCCTTGTCTTCCCCTGTCTGTTTTTCATTTGGTTTAAATAAACCCTTTTGTATAAAATTCTCGGTCATCGGATCTGCACTAATTCTAAGGAACTACATGACTTCAGGTTATGAGACTGATCAAGAGGCTATTATATACTTTATTCATCCAAAAGGTTTTCCTCAATTCCTTTACAAAAATAGAGGTGGTGCCCTGTTTATTAGATATTCAACAAGATATGAGATACATCCATTCCTTTCGTAGCATGCTTGTGAACCAGGTTCACACACAGTTACACCAGTCTGAAAAAGATGACACACTGCTGGTTTCACTGAGATCTAGTTACCAGTCTCTGCTAACAGGCTCTATCTTTGGAATCTGTTGAGGGATTCAAAGGGGGGGGGAAGTCAACCCAAAGTAAAAATCAGACTAGTGACTGGGAGTTTTGGTTGCATGAACCGTGTTTGTGCCATCGTGAACGTTCCAGGCACCGGCTCACGTGTGGTGACCAACATCCAACCAGCGGTGTTCCGGCCAGAGGGTCTGCCAGAGCTGGCCCAGGAAGGAGCCTGTCGGACAGACACGGGGGCTGCCTACTCCCTGGGCATGCGCTGGATCAGGAGCCAAGGCAGCAAGCAGATGCTGTGTACTTGCCTGGGCAATGGGGTCAGCTGTGAAGAGTGGGGTGAGGAATGGTTCTGGATGTTTTCTCTACTGTCTCACCAGCTGGGGCCAAAAAGAAAACAGGTTTTCCCAATATTTGACTGTGTTGTCGTTTCTTCTAACAATCCTGAACGAAGTCTCACGAGTATGTGTGTGTGTCTGTTTGCAGAGGGTCCGTCCCCGGTGTACGGAGGTAACTCAGACGGCCAGCCCTGCGTGTTCCCCTTCGTTCACCTGGGAAAGACCTACTACTCCTGCACGTCTGACGGGAGGCCCGACGGACAGCTGTGGTGCTCCACCTCCTCCGACTACGACGCCGGGCAGAAGTACTCGTTCTGTACAGAGAAGAACGGTGAGCGGCTTAGTGTTCCTGGGTGGCCCGCCTGGGTCCAAATCCCTCAAGAGCCTCTCCTCTGAGTCCTCCAGGCTTATGTAGAAGAAACAGGATTTCCCATGCGCTTATGTTAATCACAATCAGTAGAACTAGCGCATGACTAGTTGCTCTTGAATTCTGTCTTCATGGGAATAGTATTCTGTACTGTGACCAATGTCCATTGTTTTGGCAAGAAGCAGCTGCATCCAGTTAATTGACTAAACATCATGTTAAGTAGAGGATCACTGCCAACGTGGCCTTCAGCTTACCGTACTGTTGCTAGTGGCTGTTGTTTTTAATTGCAGAGAGTTAAAAGGTTGATCCGGTGTAAAAACCTGCCTGTTTTCACAGTCATGGTGTCGACCAGAGGCGGGAACTCCAACGGTGCCCTGTGCCAGTTCCCCTTCTTGTATAACGGTCAGAACTACACGGATTGTACGGCCGATGGACGGCGCGACGGCATGAAGTGGTGTGGAACCACCTACAACTATGATGGGGAGCAGCGGTTTGGCTTCTGCCCCATGGCTGGTGAGTAGGAAGAGAAAACCCCTCAGAGGATGGAGTTTAGGATAACTATTAGTAGTTTGATTGCTGGACTTTTAGCCCTGAAATAATATACTGACAAATAACCAGTACTTTAAAACCAGGGGCTTGAATTCTCTGTATTCTCTCATGATTCTAACAAGCTGAGACTTCAATGCTGCCATGGTTGGTAAGCTTGGCTCCACTGATAACTTGTGGAGGCTTAAGATAGGAGCTCACACTCCTTATCAAAGCCTGTATGCATGGGGATCAGGGTGGTGGGTGTGTGTCGTTTTAACGGCAGAGTGCCAATGAGAGTGGCATCCCCAGGGGGTCCTTTTGTTTTTCCATTGGCTGCTTAAAGAGGAAGAATTTCAATTGTAAGGACTGAAAGGAGAGAAGGGTGCGAGATTATCACCCCTTTTACCTCCTCAGGCTAATCAGATTATCGTGGCACCTTCTCTTTTTGTCTCTCCATTTGTCTCCATTTGTCAACACTAAATCTGTCTGGCAGAGGTCACAGAGAAAGCACAGCTGTTCACAATACTGACCAGTTACATGGCCTAAAGACAGTGTTTAACAGTGATTTGGTGAATGAGTAAATTACCATGGGAAAGGCCTCTGATTGGTCATAAAGAGGTAATGGTGATGACTGGTCTCACAGCTGGACCGGCCTGGGCCTGCAGCCAGATCTAATAGAACTGGTCTCGGATGAACAGACCCAGATATTGATACTAGACCCTTAGACCCAGATTCAAGTCCTGGTCCCATACCTTGATTTTGACCCTAAAGGCCTGAACTTGGACATTTGCCAGATGGTGGTCTCCTAACGACGATTGGTTCAGACCTAGTCCTCCAGATCCAGAACACTGACCCAGACCCATGTCCAGCCCAGAGCCAGAGAAAGCTACAGACAGGGGGTGGCTGCTAGCCAATGTCTCCCTGGCAGAGTCAGGTATGGCTGGGCTCCAGAACAGCTGCAGTCAGCCTCTTCAACTCCTCCACAGATGTGGATACTCCCCTTACAGGCCTATCCTATCAGGATACAGGCCTACAGGCACACACACACATGCACACAAATGAGTAACATGTAAACCTCACATCTCTTTTGTAATTAATTCACCAATGCTCAGAGGGACATGAGGATATGTATGTCTACACATGAAGCTCAGATGTAGCAACACGAATACACACACGCATATTTGTCTGTCTCAACCATGAGCAGTGAATAGTAATCTCCTCAAATGTTGACTGTTCCTCCTACATTTACATTCAGTCATTTAGCAGACGCTCTTATCCAGAGCGACTTACAGCAAGTACAGGGACATTCCCCCCTGAGGCAAGTAGGGTGAAGTGCCTTGCCCAAGGACACAACATCATGTTGCTTCAGCTGGGAATCAAACTGGCGACCTTCTGATCATTAGTCAGATGCCCTAACCAATCAGCCCCCCCCCTGATAATCAAAGGAAATGTATGTGTGATGTTCCATGATTCCAGCCCATGAGGAGGTGTGCACGACCAGTGAAGGGGTGATGTACCGCGTGGGAGACCAGTGGGACAAGCGCCATGACGTCCTGGGTCACATGATGCGATGCACCTGCGTCGGGAACGGTCGGGGGGAATGGAGCTGCCTGGCTTATTCTCAGCTCAAAGGTGAAAGGTCACAGCTGTCTAGACCCAACACATCTGACTCGTTAGGAAGTCACTTGATGGCCCACAACACTTCTCTGCTTTGCACTTGACATGTTTTCAAACAGCGTTAGAAATGTTTGTGTGTATGCAGAATCAGGTAAAACTCTCCAAGTTTTGTGGGATTGTACGCGTGTGTGTGTGTGTATTTAGTGTTGTACACTTAACTGTGTATGCTGATTGTGTCTCTCCCTCCTAGACCAGTGTATCGTAGACAGCTTGACCTACGAGGTGAACCAGACCTTCACCAAGCTCCACGAAGAGGGATACATGATGAACTGCACTTGCTTTGGACAGGGTCGTGGGCGTTGGAAGTGTGACGCCATTGGTAGGTTCAAAAATGAATTGTATTCATCACTGTGTAGAGCGTCTGCTAACATTACAGATCCTGTAATGTTTGGATTTGTTTTCAGATCAGTGCCAAGAGCCGGAGACTAGAACCTTCTACCAGATCGGCCAATCCTGGGACAAGCTTATCCATGGCATCCTCTACAAGTGCTATTGCTATGGCAACGGGATTGGAGAGTTGAGTTGCGAGCCGCAGCAGTCTTACCCAGGTGAGGACACGCCCCCCCCCCCCCCCCTTCCCCCCCAGGTGTGGCCTGATTACTAACCTTTTGAGTTTACTTCCTGTCTGGTGATTCTATCTGTGTGTTCCATTCACGGCTTGATAAGCAGTGATTTAGGAGCTGAGTTTTGGGTGTTCTCAACCTGTAACTGGCATCCGCAGCTGTTTGCTCAACAAACAAATCCTCTGGGCTGGTCTGTGCCATCTCTCTTCCGCTTGTGTACGTTTCTGATGGACTAAAACCAATCAGATGAAGCTGCCACGACTCAGAGCTGTTAAAGCTGCTCCTCCGGTCAGGATTCCATCTGTTGGAGCCCTGCTCACAACCTGGCTTTGAAGTGTAGCAGGAAGGGCTGGGTGGTGGTGGTGGAGGGGGTGAGGGGGGCGTTGGGGTGGGGGAGCATTTCCTCCACACCTCCCTCCCAGCCCTTTGTTCTCAGCCAGCCTGCACAGCTTCATCCAGAGCGGCTGAGACCTGTATTGCGGGTGGCGTTCCTGCCTGTGGTGTCGTCTTGAGAGGTGACGGGCTGAAATTCCGCTGCCGTGTTAGAATCCACTCCTACCTGGGCATCGTTAGAACCTTCCAGACAACGTGTCTCACGCTTAGAACAGCTTGCAAAGCCAAGCATGTTTACCCACTTGTTTCTGTGTCACTTCAAATGAGCTGCTTGTTAAACTTGTGTCATTGCCAAAGTACTGCAAACTTTGACTGAGGTGACACTTTTCTTTCTCCTATTGTTGTTGACCTAATTTGAGGTGAATTTATAAAAGGGGCCATTTGATTTCACCGGCCACCTGTGTTAAGACGATGGCTTTCTTTAGTACACAGATGTACCCGTGTTCTCAGATAAACCTGTGAGTTTGAAAGAATCGAACAGACCGAGAGAATGGGTGAACCACTGCAGCCTTCCAGGCTTGCTTTGTTTGCAGGTTACAAGTGAACTTCACATTATGTTTAAGTGGAGGGCACCCCTGTCCCTGTGCAATAACCTGCCTTAATAGCATCCAGCTGTGAACTAGCTGGAGGGGGGTGGGGGGGGGGCTGGGAGAGGAGGGGATGCTGGGAATCAGAGCTGGAGAAGGCTGAGGGATACTAAGGAAAGTTGGAGTTTACAGGGAAACACTGGTATGGTGGTGGAGGGGGGAAGGTGGAGGGGGGAAGGTGGAGGGGGGAGGTAGGGGGGAGTAAAGCAGACTTTCGAGGGACCAAACTCAATGTTAACCCCCTTTTCAGTCTGGGAGCTCTGCAAATGTAATTGAGAGAAATTGGGACCAGATTTTGAAAAGGGTGTTTCAGGTTAACGGAGTTTCAATAACAGAGATTTTGTCCTAGTCCCTTTTGTAATACGACATTGTTTGTATTTTAAAATCTGCGGATTACTCTATTACAGTGTTCTGTATTTGGCTGCTGCTTTGTGTAGTTTGCTGATAGAGTTGACTAGCAGGGAGTTAAGAGACTGTGGGTCTTTCTCGTTGCGTGTTGAAGCTCAGGTAGGAATCTGCCATGGATGTGCTAGTTTTCCTATTCAGTCTCGTCTAACAAAACTGCAAGACTCTCACTTGTGTTCCTGTCGAGCTGTGTCTGTAACAAAAACAAAAACCTGGATGAATAAATAATCAATATTTGAGTATGTTCTGCTGACATTTTGTCACATTTTAGTCATGTTGGGCTCTTCTCATGAGGTAGTTTCTCCTCTGTATTCAGAGGATCCTTTCACAGGAAGCTCTGTGTCAAAAATAATAATAAAAGACAACGTCCAGATTGCTTTTCCAATGCTTTTTACAAATCAATATTTGGTCACGACTCTGAACCATCTTCCAGGTGGTAACCGCCCTGTCCAGGTGATCATCACAGAGTCTGGCAACCAGCCCAACTCCCACCCCATCCAATGGAACGCCCCTCAGTCCGCTCACATCACCCAGTACGTCCTCAAATGGCGACAGAAGAACACCAGCAGTCCGTGGCGTGAGGTGAACATCCCCGGGCATCTCAACTCCTACACCATCTCCGGGCTGCGGCCTGGCATCACCTACGAGGGTCAGCTGATAAGCGTGCTGCGATTCGGGCGTCGTGAGGTCACGCGCTTCGACTTCACCACCACCTACGGTTCCTGTGAGTATGCAGTCTGGCAGAACTCTGGGTTTGGGATGTTTTGGACGCTTTTATCCAAAGCAACTTACATTAAGTACAGGGACAATCCCCTTGAGACAAGTAGGGTGAAGTGCCTTGCCCAAGGACACAACATCACATAGCCACAGCCAGGGTTCGAACTCACTACCTTCTGATCGCGAGGCCAACGCCTTAACCTGCTGAGCCATCTGACTCCTCCTTCATGAGGATGTGTATCTCTAACCCTCCTCCCTTCCTCTCAGTGGCGACGTCAGAGGGAGAGACCACCCA
This sequence comes from Neosalanx taihuensis, assembly GCA_030340665.1. Lineage (NCBI taxonomy): Eukaryota > Metazoa > Chordata > Actinopteri > Osmeriformes > Salangidae > Neosalanx > Neosalanx taihuensis. The sequence goes on along the minus strand of CM059291.1, from coordinate 16,703,060 downwards.
GCTCCCTCCGGTGGTGGACACTTCAGAGTCCGTGACGGAGATCACATCCAGCAGCTTTGTCATTTCCTGGGTGTCTGCATCCGACACGGTGTCTGGCTTCAGGGTGGAGTACGAGCTCAGCGAGGAGGGAGGACAGCCCATCGTCCTTGGTACGTCAACGCCCGCGCCTGCACCCCGTTTTCCCGCCCCTCCCCCGGGAGGGGATGTCATCCTAAGAGTGTTGCTGTCAGACGTGCTCAAGGAGATGTGTGTGTGTGTGTGTGTGTGTGTGTGTGCTTCTAGATCTGCCCCACACCGCCACGTCTGTCAACATCAACGAACTGCTGCCGGGCAGGAAGTACACGGTCAACGTTTACGAGGTCACACCTGCTGGAGAGCCCAACCTCATCCTTACTACCTCACAGACCACTGGTGAGTACACACACACACACTAAAACACACGCACACAAACAGACACATTTGGAAACACACAGTGCCTAACTCCCCCTTCTCTCCCAGCCCCTGATGCCCCATCTGACCATGAGGTGGAGGATGTGGGAGAGACCTCCATCCTAATCAGCTGGGACAAGCCCCTGGCCCATATCACTGGTAAGCACTTCCTCCAAAACCTCATTTCATCCAATCGCAGACCAACACATAACTAACCTCCGTCTACCATCGCTGATGTATACCTAGACAGGTGAGCTTTAAGCTGAACCTGTGTGTGTGTGTGTGTGTCTAGGCTACCGTGTGGTATACACCCCATCAGTAGAGGGCAGCAGCACAGAGCTGACCTTGCCTGACACCGCAACCTCTGTGACCCTGAGTGACCTTCGACCTGGGCTGCTCTACAACATCAGCATCTTTGCTGTGGAAGACAGTCTAGAGAGCGAGCCTATCTTCGTACAGGTCAACACAGCTGGAGACCCACTGCCAGGTATCTCCAGCTCGGTCACATGAAGAGTCTCTTATGAAGGTCTACACACATTGTCGTGTCTAAATCCTTCCGTTGGCCTGACTGGAGCTCAGAGTCCTCAGTCTGGAGTCAGTTCTCCCATGGAAAGTCATCTGGAAACATAATGCTCCCATTATGTGTCGACTGGAAAGAGTTCTGCTAGGTTTCTCTTTTCAGGCCAGAGTCAGAGCCAACATAGCACATGCTGGAAGCTACAGGCATTTGTGTGTTTCATCAGTGTGTGTGTGTGTGTGTGTGTGTGTGTGTGTGTGTGTGTGTGTGTGTGTGTGTGTGTGTGTGTGTGTGTGTGTGTGTGTGTGGCCAAATACGGTGACGATGGATTTGTGTGTAGCTTCTTTGGATCTACCCAATGACTAATTGTTGAGTGATTGGGACACAAAAAAGGAAGATATCTCTTTCTTTCCCTCTCTCTCTCTCTCTCTCTCTCTCTCTCTCTCTCTCTCTCTCTCTCTCTCTCTCTCTCTCTCTCTCTCTCTCTCTCTCTCTCTCTCTCTCTCTCTCTCTCTCTCTCTCTCTCTCTCTCTCTCCCTCTCTCCGTGTTGTCTTTTTCTCTTCCACCCTCCTTTCCGCTCTCCCTGTTTTCACTCTCACACACTCTTTTCGTGTCCACCTCCCCCCCCCCCCCACCTCTTCCCTTCCTGTGGCGGAGGCTGGGAGGATGTTGTGCTGCAGCGGCCTTGCTCTGTTTCTCTCATGCGGCCCAGGAATGCATCGACCTCTCATGACCTCAGCTTGGTCCAGGGTTCCGTCTCCTGGGTTTGATGTCTCAGTTTACTCAGATGGTTCTGCCGTCGCTCGTCCTCTGCCTTTTGTGGGTCGTTGTTATCTGTTTGAAAGCTGCTCAAACAGCATAGCAGAGGGGAAAACACCATCGCTCCATGGTTTGTCTGTGTTGGGAAGGCTTTCTCTGTCAAACTAAAAATGTTTTTATTGCTGTCATCCATATTAAACTGGGCTTCACATTCCAGCTGGGAGGAATCCTGGGGAAAATAAGAGGAGGAGGAGGAGGGGGGGGGGGGGGGTCTCGAACACACGCGGTTCAAAAACACAGCTTTTCCATAGGAGGTCGAACCGCTTTTGACATCTTTGTTGGTTCTTCTGTTCTCAGAGGAGACGGCTGCTCCCAAAGATCTGCAGTTCTTCGAGGTAACCGACGAGAAGATCACCTTGACCTGGACGAGTCCTGCTGCGGACGTGTCTGGCTACCGTGTCACCGTAGCCCCTGTAGGAGAGGATGGGAAACCCCAGAGAGAGATGGAGCTGCCTGTTACTCAGAATGGCTATGCTGAGGTGACCCACCTGCAGCCTGGGACAGTCTATCGGTTTAGCATCTACACCCTGAATGGTGGGCAGACTAGCCAACCACTGGTGGGGGAGCAGGCTACCAGTGAGTACACAGACAGCCACACACACACGCAAATGCAAATCAGATGCTGATTTGAGCCACACGACTGACATTCTCTTACCACACACGAGACTGTGTGCCGTTGTTGCTAAATAGTTTCCCCTCAGGGATTAAAGTATTCTGAATCTGAATCTGAAAAGCACAAACACAAAAATGTAAATTTTGGGACTGGTCATGTTTAGTGACCTAGGAAGATTAACTGTGCACTTAGGCGCAGTACTGGGACCATGAAGAAAAAAAGCTGCGCACACACACACACACACACACACACACACACACACACACACACACACACACTGCAGCACAGCCACTAACCAGTGTCTTTCTGGTGCTCCAGAGCCCGACTCCCCTCGCGACATCCACTTCAGTGACGTGTCCGAGGACAGTGCGGTGATGCTGTGGTCGGCTCCCAGGGCCAAGGTGACGGGCTACCGTCTCTTCCTGACCGTGGAGGGTTACAACCCCAAGCAGCTCCGCCTGCCCACCCGGCTGACCCAGTACACCCTGCTGAACCTGCGCCCCGACAGCCTGTACACCGCCACGCTGCACGCTGAGCAGGACAACAACCTCAGCGAGGGCGCCTTCGCCACTTTCTCCACCAGTGAGTGTGAATGGGAGCGAGGGGCGGGTCTCACAAGTTCTCACAAGAGGTTTTGATTGGTTTATTTCTAGAATATAAAACGGTTTTATGTATCGTTAT
>CM059291.1:15172500-15285000 GCA_030340665.1 Neosalanx taihuensis | reverse complement strand
CTATCTCTCCTCTCTAGCTGTCTCTCCTCTAGCTGTCTCTCCCCCTCTTCTTTTCTCTGCCTCTGTTTCACACTTCTCTCTCAGAGCTCCTGGATGGTAGGGCTGACTATAAGAACCCCTCTGGTCGTTTGCGAGGCTGTTGATTCTGGCAGACCACGGCTCTTCTCCGAGCCCCCAGTCAGACTGGAAACACAAGCCTTTTCCACTCCTCACCACCTGTGTCGGGTGTCGGCGAAGCCGTGCCATTACAGTAATGGCTGCTGTGCGGTCTTGTCCACTCAACAAAAACAGTTCGGCAGCTATTGGAAACTCAATCCTGGGGTAGTATGGATCTTGCGGAGGCCGGGGTAGTGTACTGTATGATCGTGAACAAAAGAGTTGGAATGTGTGTGTGAGGATTGGAGTTCCGTGGCATCTGCTCAAGGATGGCCAGTCTTCTTCCTCTAGCTCTGTGTTTGGGTGTGAGGACTATGGTCATGGTATCATCATGAGGATGGAGTCATTTCACATTCACACAGTGGACCGATACTGGGCCTGCTGGCGCTCACCCGGTCAAGGGTCATTGGAAGAGTATAGTGTCATGTTGAGAACATTCCGGGTGCGTTGCGTGCTGCTGTCTTGTTCTTCGCGTGGACCGTAATACCTTCCATATGGGTAAGAAGCAGAGCTGCGGGTCCCAGATGGACTGCAGCAGCAACCAAAATCCAATCAGTTATTTTGATGAAACCCAGAAGCCCTCCCCCCACCCCCATCACACACGAGCACACATGCACACTCGTCAATGGATGGAGATTGTGTGTATGTATGTATGTATGTATGTATGTATGTATGTATGTATGTATGTATGTATGTATGTATGTATGTATGTATGTATGTATGTATGTATGTATGTATGTATGTATGTATGTATGTATGTATGTATACACACACACACACGAGATGGAGGGAGAGGGAAGTGAAGAGTATGTTGGAGTCAGGCAGACAGACAGACAGACAGACAGACAGACAGACAGACAGGAAGGCTAACTTCCTGTGCGTGTTTGTGTTCGGTCAGTCCTATTCACAGGCACTAGGCAGTGTCCTGGTCTGCTATTCCACCACCTGTCCTTTTGTTGTCATGTGTCTCTGTCATATAGTAGCAACCTCTCCATCTTCCTGTCTCCACACACACACACACACACGCACACACATGCACCTAATTGTCTCGTTGAAAGAGATGCCTTCTACAGTGGCACGCTCTCTACCCCTAAACTCTCCATTCAACCATATCTGCGTCTAATTCATCAGCTCATTCTCTTCAAATCAGGCCTACTTTTGGCTCAGTAGGAATTAGCTGGTGGACATCTGTTTGTCCTAGTGGCATTATAGGCCGATGCTCTGTAAGAACAGAATGGAAACAAATAGACTGAAAAGAAATAGAAGACTTCTCTAGCCTAATTATTTATACAATTAAGGAATGAGCTAGTGTACACGCCAAGGAGAGTGGTAGTGAGTTCAGCTTGTATTAGAGGGGGGTTCCCCCCACCAGCCAGCCCTGAGGGAGTCAGCATGGAGCTGGGGAGTTCACAGCCAGCCACCTGGGAGAGCCGTGATACCCACCCCTCACCCCCCTGTGCTGGGGGGAGCTGAGCCACGTTAAAAATAAACTGTCCCACAATGCTCAGACACACTGGCTCCTTTGTTTGGACCTGCAGTAGGAGGTCACAGTGTGAGCTGGTTTACACACACACCCAGGAGGTGGGCCTGGTCACATGCTGACCCAGCATTGGCTGTGCGTGTGTGTGTGAGACCACACCTCTCTTGTCTCAGGCCAGAGTGGTCTTCTGTGTAAGGCACTCATTTAGAAGACCCTTCTATTCAAAGTGACCCGGGGGGGGGGGGGGGGGGGGGGGGGGGGGGGGGGGGGGCTACCTCTTGATCTTGTCAGTTGCCCCACAGCCAAGCTATCCCCATCCCAGGCTCCAGACACCAGCCCCCCTGCTAGTGTGGCCAGGTGCCCCACAGGTGCTAATCCTCTGGCTGTTTTTCATCTTCCTCAGACGAAAAGTCTGAAAGGGCAGCTTATTTTGAGAAGGGTAAGTTGATCCTAAACTCATACTTGTCACCCGGATGGCCACGAGATCCCCAAAGTATTTCCCTGCAAACAAGCAGCAGACCATAGCATCAACAGTGTTAGCGCTGAACGAACCCAGCTATCATAGTACGGGAGTGTCATAGTACGGTCGTTGCACAACCAGGCAGGGTAGCCGTTCGTTTCTCTGCTCCCATTCAACACGCACAGCTCAACCTATTTAGGGCCGGCAGTATGTAAGATTGACACGGCAGGGGGAAGTCTCCCCTGGGCCCTAGAGGAGCTCCGTTAATTACCATGTCAAGTCACACTGTGATGGAGGCAAGACTCTGGCTCTGAGCCTCTGGATACGGCCTCAGATGTGAAACCCCAGTCTATTTATATCCTGGATGGATTACCTCCTTTTTATCTTTTCTCCCTGTGACCAGAACCTTGACACCCAATGCTTGGTGGGACTTGGTGGACCAGCGGTCCCCAACCCTGGTCCTCAGGGCCCACTGTCCTCCATGTTTAGGTGTTTCCCTGCTCCAACACAACTTTTTCAAACGAATAGGTCATTAAGAAGCTCAGCAGAAGCCTGATAATGACCCTTTATTTGAACCAGGTGTGTGGGAAGGAGAAAACATCTAAAACATGCTGAAGAGTGGACCCTGAGGACCAGGGTTGGGGACCACTGGAATAAACCGTTCAGTGCTGTGCCCCTCTGCTGTGCTCCGCAGCAGCAGTAGTAGTAGTGGCTGAGTGCTGGCTGACCCAGTAACGTCTCACACACAGCCAGAAAACATTAGCCTTAGACAAAGTTAGCTGCAAGGTTGCTGTCAGGGGAATTTCCAGCTTGCGTGTCTGCCTGCCCAAGATAGACTCAATTTCCCATCATGCTCTGGTGCCCATGCAGGGCAGGGATCCCTGAATAGAGGGCTCAGCTACCCGCATCTGGCCAGCTCTGGGATAGTTGTGTGGTTGGGTTTCTGGGTAAACGGTGAGGTGGTGGCTAGAAGAGATGGAAGGAAAGACGAACGGTGTTTAGGGTTTCCAGAGAAGGCATCAGGCTCAGGCTACGTGGTCCACAGCTCTGGAGCGCTGGTGTGTGTTAGTGTGTAGTATTCAGTGTGTGGGTCCTGCCTTCCAGGTCAGTGGTTGGCTGTTGGTTCCAGCACGGTTGTGTGTGTGTGTGTGTGTCTGTGTTAGTCAGAGTAGGGTGGGCTGGCTAAACTTTGATCTTCAATGACAGCTCTTCTGCAGCGAGTCCCTCTCCGTCCCTCTGCGTCAGCTCTTAAGGATGTGTGTCAGTGTTTGTGTGTGTCTGTGTGTGTGTGTGTATGCGCAAAATAGCGAGACAGAGAGAATGCCTGGAGTTTGGTGAGATAGTAAGATCATTTTAATAGCTTGCTTGCATTCTAAGGTTCCCTTGTTCGTCGAGTAGAGAGCAACTCAGCCTTTTTTTTTACGAGCCTTAGCTTGTTCCAACAAGGCTACAGTATTTATTCTGACAGCTAAAACCACTTCATGTCGTTCAATGGAGGCTAAGTTTCAGGCCTGACCCTGTGAAAGGCTAGGGGAAGCAGATATACCTTAGCTTGTAGTTGATCAACATGTTTTGTTGTCTGCAAGGTCCTTCAGAGCACTTCAGTTGACGGGCCCATCTTATCAATGTCATGGATTTTTATCCAAGCGGATGCTATTGCCACGACCTTCACAGTCGATTTCATTTAGACCAAACAACGAACAGTTAAGAGAACACCAGCCTTTCGTGTTCTGGCCTTTTATGTCATGTGGCTGTTGTGTGTGTGTGTGCGTGTGGAGGTGCGGGAGTGTGTATTGCGTGTGTAGCTGTTCTTTTCAGTGAAAGCAGTCCTGTTAACACCTCCCAGCCTTAGGCTGCTCCTTTCTCAGTATCACATGCTGTTATTGTGTCCTACAGCAACATAATACTGTAGACCTGGCCTGGTGCCCTGCACACATGCACCCCCCCCCCCCACACACACACACACACCCACGCACACACACACACACACACACACTCACACACACTACTTTCAAGCACTCTTTGCTTCAGAGGATAACTTAATAGATGTCAGGTGGAGATCGCTAGATATTTCCACTGAAAACTCTTGACTTGAAGCCCTTCCAGCATCATGAATCACTGACCGTCCTCAGAGCCTGTGTGTTTGTCTAACTGTAGACGCCCCTGTCATTCTGTCAATTAAAAAAATATATTTTAGCGTTCAGCGGAATTTGGTTTACTAGATCTGACCGCGCTCCTGCCTCTTTGCGTGACAAGCTCCCCTGTAACCACAGCCCATCAGTCAGTGCTCTTGAGTGGGCAGAGAGAGGCGTGAGTGGGGGTGCTCAGGGCCAGGAAATCTGTGGCGGAAGAGGAGAAGACAGGAAGTGAGAGAATCTGTCTGGGGCTGCCGCTGCTGCTAGAACATTGACAACCTCAGACGTTTATTTTATTTGTTTGAAGAAAGCCTAAGGTTACAGTGCCGAGTTGAATGAAGACTGCCAGCCTCTGATTGGCTGTGAGGGGGCGTTTTGTGCTTATTAATGTGGGTTCTGACCTAAGAGACAGACCATGTGACTAAGTGAAGGCTCAAAAAGCGAGTCACATGAGCTGGAAACAATGACCCACATTCCGAATTACACTGGAGTAGGTGTGACTAACCAACTAATCAAGCTGGAGACATTTTGTTTTACAAATTGTCTGAACTAGTTGACAAAACATTGTGATTATAGGAAATTCCATTACATTTGACTCTATGGTTGTGTACATCTGTGTGTGGGTGTGAGAGAGTGTGTGTGTGTCGGCTAATTGGCATAAAATAAATGTATAGTGGCAAGGGTTAGGCTAACACAGACCCACATGAGCAGGGTGATGAGTGCCACCTGCTGTACTGCAGATGGATGGTGAGGCCAGTTGTGTGGGCAGCTTCTAAGACGAAGGGAGCGGGGCCTGCTGGTGGAGGGTGAGATTGGCGATGAGGGAGACTGGGAGGTGAGGCGCGCTGGGAAGGAAGCTGGAGATGGAGGGAGTCTGGGGGTGTGGGAAGGTGAAGAGGCAGGGGATGACTGGGCTTTGAAGGCACGGGGGGAGGAGACAGGTCTAATAGTGTGCAGCCTGATTCACGCTACACTGCAGTCTGCAGCTCTAGCCCGTTTTGCAGGTGCTTTTCCCTTAATGAAACCATGAAGTCCAGCACCAGAGCAGCTAGCATGCAGTCAGTGTTCTGCAGCAGTGGCTTCAGGGGAGCAGTCAATCTGTACAGTAAGCCTGTACAGCTGAGTCTGCAGTACACAGGCCTCTACTGAAGAAGTGGATTGAAATTTGGCTTTGACTCGAATCCACATGAATTACTGTCATGCCAGCTTTAAATTAATTACATTTCTCTCTCTCTCTCTCTCTTTCCCCCCTCTTCCTCTCAGGGTGATTTAAACAGCTGTTCTCCCAGGAGGATTGTGGACCCGACTGGACTGAACCAGGCTGCAGAACTACACCAAAGGTAAGCAGGTATCCCCCATTATACATGTCTGTGGGCGCCGCATGAACCAGCCGCATGAATCAGTTCCACGACCCAGGTTTCCATGCTTTAACCGTATAATCAGACACACGGTTTTGGCACCTGAGAGAGAACATGGCTCTCTCAAAACAAGATATTCCCGACAGTTAGCGTCACATGAGCGGGATAAAGCGCTAGCTGCGGTGTTGATGATGGTGGGTGCCGACCACACGTCCACTGCTCATGTTACTCCTTGGTGTGTCACTGTCTCGGCTGTCCAATGCTGCCGTTCTTTCCACTGAGCCGTTTCCAGTCAGAAATAGACGCGTGGCTGAATGGCGTTCTATCTGGGTGGAAAGCTGGAAGCCCCCAGGGCTTGGAGACTTATGATCCCCATCGCGCCGCACCACCAGTGGAGCTCCGAGCCCCCCCGTCAGACACACGCTAAGTCCTGGATCGACTTGTGGCTTTCAGGGGGGATAGCTGTGGAAGTGAAACCATGTGGGGAGCGGGGAGGGATGGAAACATGTGGAGCTGCTTTGAGGACGGTTGGGAACGACTGCTGGGCTTCTTCCTCATGGGGACGCTGCTGTAACTGCTGCCCTGTTATCATAGCGTGGGATATGGGCTGGTGGTACGTTCTGTACCCCCTTCTCTCTGTGATTACCCACACACACACACTCTTATCCACACATGCACACACAGTTCATCTCCCTAGGCTTCATTAGGTAGTTATTCCATTGGTTCATCTTAGTACATGATACAAGAGGTAGAGTGAATGTAAAGGAGCATATTGTTACAGGTTTGGCACTACAATGTAGACTCCCAAACCACCTCCTCTACTGCCTGCCCTGCATACACACACAAACACACACACACACACACTGTACAACGACCGGACCGGCCTGTCTTCACTCAAAGATAATGAGAGGGGACACCAGGAAGTGATGTCATCACCATCTGGGTGATAGCCACTCCTGACCGCAGCCAGACATACACAGTTCTCTCTCTGTCATACGTATTCACATGTCACCTACAGGATGTCAAGACTGAACCAAATTCTTACTGAGTGTGATCACATCTGTTACACCACAGCATCACTGGTGTATTGCTGTTTCATCTCACCAATTACATTGTGTTAGAAAGCAGATCCTACCACAGAGTAATGAAGGTCCCTCTGTTGCTACAGGTCTGGAGTTTCCATTGTGTTGCTATGGGTGTCTCTGGGCACTGAAATGACAGAGTACAAGCACCCAACTTTTTTGGGGGTCTAAATCTAGCCCACATCACAGCGCAAAGTGGGATATTGTTTGTGTGTGTGTTGTGCGCACGTCCGGTGTTGGTGTGTGTGTGTGTGTGTCTATATCGGTCTCCGGGCAAGTCCTGACAGCTTGCTGTGGAGCACAGCTGCTTTGTAACATGAACCTGGTAGTAAGGAGCTCAGTCTGCCTCCCACCCCCCTCCCCCCCCCACCCCCCCCTCCCCCTCAACCCCCCACCCCAGCCCCAGGAACATCAGTATCCTGCAGCCCCAAGGAAGAACCCCAGCATCAGCTCTCGTTGTGTTCGCTCTTCAGTAATGTGTTGACCATCTGCTGTACAGGGTGCTGTGTGTGTGTGTGCTCTATCCTACTGGTGGAGAGTTGGGGGCCAGAGCTCCAGCCTCTCCCAGGCCGGGTGAGTCATACCCTGGCCAGGCCCCCTCCACATCGCTATTGTTCTGCCGTTACACACTCTTGGCTGGGATCTGACCTTAACGGCACTGGAGCTGGGCTTCCATCAGGACAGGATAAGTTGGGGGGGGGAGGGGGGGGGGGGAGGCAGGAAGTGATGTCATGATTTCAGCAGGGCCTCGGGATGGGGAATTTCTCTCTGAGCGAATCCTCTCTTTGTCGCTTCTCTCCTCTCTTCTATTTTCTTCTCCCTTGAATCTCCTCTCCTTAATTTATCTATTTTTTCCTGGTTTTCTCTCACATGAAAGATCAGAACACTAGCTTTGACAGACCAGCCCTAGGCCTCCTCTGATTCCATTAACCTTTCTATGGTTTCTCCTGAAGGTTGGCATGCGTGCTAAAGCCAGCTGCTATGTCTCTCTACAGTACAAGAGGCCTGGACCCTCTGGGTCCATGGGAAGCTGGAAGCTAGGTTTGCCAGTGTACTGTGATACTATGAACATGGAGTTAACTGTACGTTGTAGGATGGAAACTACTGGAATCAGCTCTGTTTAAAGGCAAACAGGAGGAGGAAGAGAGGGAGAGAGAGAGAGAGGAGGAGGAGGAGGAGACAGAGAGAGGCTGAGAGAGAGAGAGGCTGAGCGGGAGAGAAAAGCTGAGAGAGCAGTATTGATTTATATGTGTAGTTTGGAGTCCTTGGGTTACAGTGAGAGAGAGACCATGTAGACTGCAGTGTGGAGGACGGCTGAAACTCACTGTCTCTTACCAGATCAATGACAATCCACTGGAGGGACACGCAAATGCACGATAAGGCTTGTTACTGGTAGAGGTGATAAGCCGTCGATTTGGAAATGAACGCTAGCTCTCTCTCCCTCTGCCTCCCAATCTCTGTTTTTCTCTCTCCTTTTATCCATTACCTAATGGAAGACTGGATGTCTGGCTCATTGAGTGCCCTTGGCCTGCCTGTCTGCGTGTCTGTCTACCTGCTTGCATGCTTATCACCAGGAGAGTCAGTTATTTCATAGAAGCCTATGCGTCACAACTATTTCTAACACATAACTTCAGTTCCTCAATTTATAAGATCATCCTTTATTTGTCCCGCAGTGGGGAAATGAAAGTTTGCAGTCCAGCCTCATTTAGAGGCTGGAAAGAGTTGAGACAGATGCGTGCGTGAGTCCACATGCGCCAACCGCCCTGGTCTGTTAAAATGGACCTTTGTTTTCCTAGGGCAACTTCAGGTCTTAGTCAAGTCTAAGGGCCACCATCATGCTATCGCCGTGGTAACTTGTGTTGACCCCTTGACCCTTGATCTTTTTTGCTGAAGTGTACGGTGGACAGAGCAGCATGGAACAGCTTCTCTGCAGAGCCCCAGGCTGACTTGGCAACCCTCTAGCATTGAAGGCATTAGTCAGCCCCCTGCACACGCTCGCACACACACACAGACACTATAATTGGCGGTGCAGTGTGAATCCTCGGGCTCATTGTGACACTGCCAGGGCCGTGGGGGAGGTGACGGGTGAGGGAGCGGGGGGAGGGGGGGGGGAGGGGAATGGACGGAGGGGAAACGAGAATGAGGAAGGGAGGGGCGGGTAAGGTGGAGGGGGGGGGGGGGGGGGGGGGCTGGGTGCCACCAGGCATGCTGCTTATTTACGGTGGCTAGTTGTGCGTGAAAGATGACATTAGAGCTGCCTCTCTCAGGCTGGCTGCAACAACAGGGGCTCTTTATTACTCCCTAACCCTGCCTTTGTCTCTCCTCACTCGCTCTCTCTACTTGTCTCTCCCTCCCATAACACTCAGCCATGCGGCTCTTTTATCCAGCCTGACTGACAGGGGACAAGTGCTTCTGATGCTGGATTCGATTTGTAATTCAAGCCAACGTGGCGTTCAGAGTGTGTATCGAGCTTGTATGTTATATTCAGGTTGAAAGTAGTTGAAACTTCCTGACGTTGAAAGAGTCAAGATGTGCAGAGTGATAGACGTTGTTTTCGGTTGTTTACGCTTGAGGAGAATCTTTCGTCATTCCGAACGAATGAAATGTTTTTCGGAAGCGAGTGATGATTCGTCGTTTGGGCCACACATGAATGAATGTGTGTGGTTTTTACTGTGGTTGGAGTCGAGAATTAGCTGCTGCTGTCGTTGTTTACAGAACATGAATCACCTGCATCCTGAATGTGGCTCCAGGAAACTTTCCTGTCAATACACGCATATCTCAGTACGCACACATCTCAATCCACCAAGGAGTCCTGTGGCTCAGTCGATTAGGGTGTCGGGTTAGTAATTAGAAGGTCCCTGGTTCAAACCCCGGCTGTGCCAGCATGAAGTTGTGTCCTTGGGCGAGGCACTTAACCCAACTAACCTTAGGGGGAATGTCCCTGTACTTGCTGTAAGTCTCTCTGAATAAGAGCGTCTGCTAAATGACTGCATGTAAATATAATGCACATCTCTGTCCACACATACAATACACAAGCAGACCAGTCCTCAATATAAACACTCACACGCATACAGATGCACAAACACATGGGCAGACACACACACACTGGACATCACGGGTGGGTTTTCCTCTGCAGTGTGACTGTGGTTGATTCAGCAGATGGTCTGGCGTCCAGCCTCTCTCCTGACCCCTCCCACCATTCCGTCATGTTGGAACTACCAGAGGTCACTCAGTTGCAGTGTGGAGGTCCAGCCAGGTTCTCACAGCTGAACCACACCCTCACAGACAAACCGTTTCCCTCCTTCCTCCTCTGAATGGACCTCTTTCATGACTGAGAGCAAGGCTTTTGGCATTGGATAAGAGGCCTTGTTGTGTGTGCGTGCGTGCGTGTCTGTAGTGTGTCTGTGTATCCGTGGTGCGTGTGAATGTGTGTCCATCTCAAGTGTGGAGAGTGACATAGACTGTCTAAGAAGCTGCCTGTGCTGAACAGATCATTCCAGTGGGACATCGAGATCGAGGGAGTAGCCTAAACTTTGCCTTTGTTTAAAGTATCTTCACATCCGACCAGATTGGAGAACGTCTGAGGGGGAACTACAGGCCGTCTCCTCCCATGTGTTTTGGGAAAAAGGCAGAGGAGGAGAGCGCACTCAGAGAGACCTCTGAGATTCCCCCTTTCAGCCAGACTGTTTACCTAGCAAGGTGGAGACATGGAAACTGGAGGCTGCAGCTCAACGGCAAAACTGACGTGGTATAATAACACTCCGGCCATTATGAACTCACATGCTTATTTGGAAGAGGAAATTAACAGTGGAGGGAGACTGTGTGGGTGTGGGGGTGTGTGTGTGTGGGTGTGTGACACTCGACTGCAGCGTGGAAACCTGGACTCATCATCAAAAGCCTCCATATAGACCTGGTGAGATGACTGGGAGACAGAGAGGGTCTTATGAGAACCCAGATCCTGCATGACTACTGAGGAAGCAGGACTGACCTGGCAAAGGATCGGAGCAACTAACCAAGCCCCAACCCTAATCCTCCTAAACTAGTGCGGCGAGAGGAGGTCCCAGAGGAGCCTCAGAGCAGTACTACAGGGCTTTGTACTAGTACTTGACCAGGACTCGAGTAGTACTGGTGCAATACCAAAGCAGTAGTAGGGAAGTACCAAAGCAGTACTAGGGAAGTACCAAATCAGTACTAGGGCAGTACCAAGCAGTACTAGGGCAGTACCAAGCATGACTAGGGCAGTACCAAATCAGTACTAGGACAGCAACAAATCAGTACTAGGGCAGTACGAAACAGTACTAGGGAAGTACCAAAGCAGTACTGGTGCAGTACCAACGCAGTACTGGTGAAGTACCAAAGCAGTACTAGGGCAGCAACAAATCTGTACTAGGGCAGTACCAAGCAGTACTAGAGAAGCAACAAATCAGTACTAGGGTAAAGCCAAAGCAGTACTAGGGCAGTACTAGAGGAGCAGGCTGCAGGTGGAATGGTAGAGCAGGTAGGTGTGGTCAGGTTCAGGAGAGGTACAGGGTGCAGGTGGGACAGGTGCCATTTGACACTGAACCCTCAGGCTTCCCATATCTCACGCCCTCCTCCCTCTCATACTTGTCAGCAGCTCACGTGAATGGACTGGAGCTAAGATGAGGTCCCTTCATGACATGCAGGTGTGTGTGTGTGAATGCGTGTGTGAGCTTGTGCAAACAGCTGCGTGTGTGTTCATGACATCAACGGAGGTGCGGATGACGGAGGGAGAGACGGACAGACAGCCAGTGAGGCAGCGTTCATGTCAACGACGTGAATGCTCATCTGTTTTGGCAAGATATTTCTGTGTGAATCATCTGTGCTGTTGAACATGCAGATATTGACCAGGGAAAGCCGAGGAATTTCCAGAACCCGATCAAACACCGCTCAAACCTAAACACAACGTCACATCTCATGTCAAAATGTTTAATATATCATGACACATTTCCACGTCTCCCATCCAAACCCTCTCGTTACCTCTCTCCATCGACAGAGCAGCCCCTGCCGTGACTAGGCACACTTACTGCCCCGCCAACAAGTTCCTCTGCATTCATAAACATCCCCTTTGTTTTTCCCCCAACAGAGGACTCCAATATGCTAGTGTCAAACTACAAACAGGCCTGGTGCCAGTGGTTATGAGCCTACTGCGGTCACACAGCCCTGAACACAAGACTTTCGTGTGAGTGTGCGGAGAAGGGAGCGACGGGAGCCCCGTAGGAAGGAACACAAACGGCTTCATCTGCTTTATCGCCCGCCATTACGCTGTTCCCTCCCCCGAAAAAGAAATCTGAAGGACATCCACAAGAGTTAAATTGTGGGCCAGCGTTGACTCTCGACCACAGTTCGCCTCTGGTGCTTCATCTGCCGGGCTCTGGCTCACAGGGAGGGAGGGAGGGAGGGGGGAGGGAGGGGGGAGGGAGGGGGGTGGGAGGGGGAGGGAGGGAGGGGCAGGCTAAGCAGATAATTGTCCCTGAAAAACAAGTGATGTGCTGTTCAGCAAGAGGCTGCCTGCCCGTGCCCACTCAGCACTCCTGGCTGATCCTACAGAGAGCACCGCCGCACGCATCAAACACGCATCTTCTCCGCTCTTCTGTTCTATCCATACCCTCGTCTGATAGGCCTCTCACCTGTCTGCCTGCCTGTCTGCCGGTCTGCCTGCATGTCGGTCAGCCTGTCCGTCTGCCTGTCTGTCCCGCCGTGTGCTGTGCATGCAGATAGACGTAGCAAACATTTCCCATCCATGCAGAGAGTCAGATGTTGAGCTGGAGTCTGGCCAACTCTCTGCTCTGTTCCGCTACAGTAGTTCTCTGTGTTTACCTCCATATGCTGCCGTATCGTCCCGTCTCTCTCTCTCTCTCTCTCTCTCTCTCTCTCTCTCTCTCTCTCTCTCTCTCTCTCTCTCTCTCTCTCTCTCTATCTCTATCTCTATCCCCATCCATGTTGCTAGCTTGAGATCTAGTGCTCACTAACCGCTGGGAGTCCTCGTCTATGTGGTCTACCCCGTGGAACACAGTCACTGGGTTCTCGTTCTCTCTGACTCTAACCTATCAGAAGTGTCTTCTTCTAGCGTATTCGTTGCTCTCTTTTATAACTGGGTGTGTGTCCTGTAGCCACAGAGTAAGGAAGCTCACGGAAATATCCGGAGAAAAAGACTGAGACTGAATCGAGTGACTGCTGCTGTGAAGGGAAGTCTTTGTGTAGGTGTGTCATTATCTCGTTGATGTAGCAAGGTGCTACGGTGTGTGTGTTGGTCCTAAGACGAGCGTTGTAGTTAGTGAGCGGGCCTGCGTGGGTGTTGCTAAACATGCGTGTGTTGTCATAATAGATGTTGTCCTCTCAGCCTATCTCTTCCTCTCCTCCCCCCATCTCCCCTCCCTGTCTCCTGGGCCTGTCAGTATCCAGGCCTGACTGATCTCACAGAGAGGGGAATGAGGAAGCGATCCCGAGGACCTGCAAGGTCACTACATGTTTGTGTCCAGCTGGCTTTCGCTTGCAGTGTCAAAGTGTGTGTGCGCGTTTGTTTATGTATGCAGTCGTGTGTGTGCGCACGTTTGTGTGCCTGTGTTTTTGTGTGTCTTGTGTTTTTGTGTGTCTTGTGTTTTTGTGTGTCTTGTGTTTTTGTGTGTCTTGTGTTTTTGTGTGTCTTGTGTTTTTGTGTGGGTACATTATATGTCGTTGAGTTGGAGAGGCTGGATTCCCTCACATTCTCTTCCCTCCTCCATGGTTTCTGTGGCTCATCCTTCCACTCTGAACGTCAACACACATGTTTTTCCTCTTCTGCAGAGAGGACAGAGGAAAGACGAAAGAAGAGGGAGTACATTTTTCCCGTTCTGGTTTGGAGCTGTTTGGTCCCCCTGGTAGTCTCTTCAGCAGACTTGTGGTGGAACGTTCTCATGTATTAGTGTGTGTGTGTCGTGTTGTGTGTGGGTCAGCACATCTGTACTATATGTGTGTGAGTGGGTTTAAAGGAGTGTCCTGTGCCTATCTTGAGTCATATTCCAATATAGTCGTGGGAATAGGGAGTAGCCCTGCCCGAGACACACACGCACACGCAAACACACGTGACTTGAGTTACAGGATCATTTTAATTTGGGTTGTGCAGCTGTTGCCTCAAGGGAGGTTCTTGTTGTTGAGGAATGTCTGTAGTCATACAGATTGGCACCCCATAATCTTCTCCCACATTAAACGCTGGTTTCGCCTGATCGTTTTTCTGAAAGGGAGATCAATCATTTAACAACCTAGACAGACGGCCGCAGGCACCTGTGTTGTCATGATAACTCAGATGGACCATTTGGGAACGTGTTTTCTAGTCATGTACTGTACGCTGCCTTCCAAAAGGAGTCAGTCTGTCCTGTTCCCGTGCCCTGACCCCTCACCCCTAACCGTGAGGTCATAAGTCACAGCTCTTTGGAGCTGGGGACCCTGGGAGCTGACCCCATCCCTGACCCTCTGCTCTATTTGGGGGTGGGGGCACTCCCAACTGGCGGTAGAAGGCACCGCAGGGCACCAAAGGGCCAGTAGAACACGTGTACTGCTCATCCCAGCGATGCGAATTCTGAGGAGATGCCAGCGTTCTCCCTCTCCCGGTGGAATGTGTCTGACCCTCTGGGTCAGCTCAGGCCTGCTCCCTCCTCTTCCTCCACCCTCCGTCAGGCCTCAGCTGGTCAGCCTGCTTCTTTCCATGGGGATGCTCCGAGCTGCCTTACGGCTGAACCTGTTCTCAAACCAGAGCGGTCCGGACATTCTGGCTCTGGCCATTTCTTAGGCTTCACTTGAAGAACAGCCTTTAGTAGGAGGCTGTTGTGGGGTGCATCGCTATGGAGATAAGGAATCCAATAAGTCTTGGACATTCCTCCCCTTTCTCCTCCTCTTCCTCCTCCTCCTACTCTTCCCCTCCCTTCTCCTCCTCCTCCCAATGCCCCTTGCTCCTGGACACACCACTGTGGCTGCTGAAAGCCGTTCAGATGTTTGTTTTCCCTGCCTGGTCTTACTCCCCTGTGTCCAGAAGCCCACGCTCTGACTTCAGTACTCTGCTCACAGCAGAGGGACCAGGCTAAATCTGGCTCCATGACCTCCCCTCGTATGACTCAGTACCATTGGGTTTAGTGGAGCAGAACCGTCTGCTAGGATAATCATAACACACACATATCACACACACACACATTCACACATTGTTGCTCATATGTGCTCCCCCACTCTCCCTCCCTCCTCCATCCCTCCCTCCCTCTCTCTCCCTCCTCCCTCCCTCCATCCTCCCTCCCTCTCTCTCCCTCCCTCCCCCTCTCCCTCCCTCTCCCTCCCTCCCTCTCCCTCCCTCTCCCTCCCTCTCTCTCTCTCTCTCTCTCTCTCTCTCTCTCTCTCTCCAGAAGGAATGTTGTTGTTTGGATGTCCTCTCCAGATTGTCATCTGATGTGGTCTGATGTTTGCTGTCTTTGGCCTAAATTCATCTTGGTAGTCCCGACACGGTGGATAAGCTACAGCAGGGCTGCGTTCGACATTATCCAACGTTGTGCAACGTCCAGAGAGAGCTGGGCGCGCCAGGAAGGGAGAGGGGGCTGGATGGGGGAGAGGGAGCAGGGAGAATGATCGCCTGTTTGTGGGCCGAGGCTTGCAGGCAGGTTGCAGGACGGCAGGCGTGTGTCTGTGTGACAGCAGAGTGATGATTGTTTGGTCGCTTGCGTATACACTCCTGTCGTGATCGATTTGCTGGTTCAGCTCTGCTAAATACCACAGCCAGCCTCCGATGTAGACATAGCTGTTTTTTTCCCCAGGAGACAGATAGCAGCCGCTACTGTACAGCCTCAACACCCCCACCACCAGCCCAGCTCCACCCCGCTGGCTCCTCTCTCCTCTCGGGGGCTAGGGTGGCCTATTCCTGGACAGGCCTGGTGTAGTTGTCCCCTCCCTAGAGAGTGAAAAGAAGCCAGCAGCCAGAGATTACAGAGGCCAGTTTGAGGGAGCGACGCTACAATTAGCTCCATGTGGCTGGTAGGCCTGTGATTAGAAGCTGGGGCTGAGGCTGGGGCTGGGAGAGGGGCACGAGAGGGGACATGAGCAAGAGGGGTGTTGGGCTTGGACTAGGGTGAAGGGGAGGACTGGTGTGGAGCGTAGGGGTGTGGAGGAGCGCTGGGACGGCCTTGCCTTCTAATTTCCTGATCTCACAAAACTGCCCAGACCTAGATTTGTGCGATCCCTCTCAAGTCTGTAAGTGGATGAGCGTGTGTGTGAGAAGAGTCTAACCTCAGCAGCCTGTGCCTGAGTTGTTGAGTGAATCAGCAACTACAACGTCTGTCCTTGTCCCAGTTGTAGTTCAGGTCTAGTTCGGTTCACAGACAGAAGACCATATTGGCTCCTGCAGACCAGGACACATCCAGCTCCTGTAGCCACCCCTGCTCACTCCCCCACCTCCACCCGGAGGCGCCTTCCAGCCTGGCACATCCCCTCCACAACACCCCCATCAGGAGAGAGCGGGGGCCACGCCCTCCCCTCTCACCTCTCAGCCCTGTATTCGTTTTTTTTTAAGGAATTTTAAGAGGATTACTTTTTCAAGGCTGGCCAACGTGTACAAGTTTAGAGGCGATTGTTGTGGCTGGTTTGTTTCATGAGTCAACCCTGAGCTGGTTTTTCAGCCGTCATGCATGACGTGTACAGCAGGGCTTCCTGTTTGGAGTCCTGAAGACCATGTGGCGCTGTGTTAATGTCAGAGGAGGACTGTGGGAAGGGATCCTGTCATCTGGGTCTGTGCTTTTGTTTTCTTGTCCTGGTGTCTGTTCTGCGTTTGGCGGTACACATGTTGGTGAAGCCTTGCCTTGTTTGTTTTGTCACCTCAGGAATGTGATCCTGGACGTGAATCATTCACGCTCCCTGCAGAAGAATTAAGACTGTGTTGACTTGTTCCGCGGATGTTGCGTAATCATTCCATAATTCAGGCCATGACAGCACACCTCCTTCTCTTGTCTGCTAGGCAGACTTGACAAGGGGGACAGACTGCGTGTGATTGCAGGCTACAGAGATGACCACTAGGGGGTGATAACTCATCACCGCTCTGGAGCAGATGCTTAGGGCAGGCCAGTAAATTGTGCCCGCAGTCACACACGGCAGACTTACTCTCTCAGGCCGCACATTCATCACTGTGGTGGAAATACGATGCTCGCGTTTGACCAGGTGGGTCGTGAGAGAAGGTTCTGGAAGGGATGATCGGGACAGGTGCTGAGCCTCTGATGGGCAACTTCAAAGCCTCAGGTGAGGCCAGGTGTACGCGGGGCAAGACTGATTCGTCCCCCAGACGACCCCACCCCCCCTCCCGAGTTACCATGGCAACTGTGCTGTGCCCTCTAGGCCTGAATGAAATGAGAGGAAGTGACACATAATCTAGCCGTTCATCCTGTCTGCTGGAAATGAGAGTAGACTTCTGGTTCATCCTGTACAATGTAAGGTTAAAGTTTGTGAGGTAAACTTAAGTGTGTGTGTTTGTGTTTCAGATGGAGCAGCTGTCAGATGAGGAACTGGACCATGCTGCAGAAGAGGACAGTGATAAGGAGGACCAGGACCTGGACCAGATGTTTGGAGCCTGGCTGGGAGAGCTGGACAAACTCACACAGGTGAGCACCTGTACACACACACGCCCTTACATTACATTGACATTACGTTTATTCATTTAGTGGATGCTTTTGTCTTTTGACTTCCAAGATCATAACAACGAGCCCCAACAGCGAGATAGCCCCAATACAGACAGAAACAGTCAGACAGATAGACAGACAGACACATACATACACACACATGCAGAACGAGTTCCTGTAACCCCACCCTGTGTTGTGTCCCTGTAGAGTCTGGATGATGGGAAGCCGGAGCCTCCTAAGAGCCAGAAGGCTCCTCTGAGACAGGAGACCAACATGGCCAACTTCTCCTACCGCTTCTCTATCTACAACATCAACGGTCAGAAAACAGACGCACATCGACTCTCAAACGGCCTTCTCACTAGACGCTGTTAGCTGGCAGGTTTCCTCTTACAGTCCCAGACTGACCTGTGTGTGTGTGTGTTGTCGTGGTACAGAGGCTCTAAACCAGGGTGACTCTGTGGACCTGGATGCCCTGATGGCAGACCTGTGCTCCATAGAACAGGAGCTCAGCACCATCGGCAAGCCCAACAACACTGGCCTGGCCAGGCTGGGGGTACCAGGAGAGGCCAAGGTAAGCTGCTGGAGGCCCCACACGGAACACGCGCATACACGCAAAACACACAAACGCTGGCCACGTGTACACAGACACGTGCAGGCACACATGTAGTTTTCGTATCTTTCTTGCAGGTGCGTCAAAAGCCCCCAGCAGGGCGCAGTAGCAGTGCCAAGCATGCAGGGGGCAGCGGGGGCAGCAGCGGGGGCAGCACAAGCAGCAGCACCCGGGCTTCCCCGGCCTCCACCGTCAGGGGGGGCAGCGTCCACAGCCGAACCCCTCTGGCCTCCAACTTCTCCTTGGACGACATCACAGCTCAGCTGGAGCAGGTGGGGGACGATGCTAGAACCTCGTAGCTTTTTACGTGGAGTGTTTACCTTAAAGCCTGTCAATCTGTTCTACAGAGACTAGCACTGTGTTTACATTCAGGCATTTAGCAGTCGCTCTTATCCAGAGCGACTTAAAGCAAGTTCAGGGACATTCCCATCGAGGCAAGTAGTAGTGATAAGTGCCTTTCCCAGGGATACAACGTCATGTTCTGGTTGGATGCTAACTGTATTTCGTTACCCTGTACTTGTACCTGTGTAATGACAATAAAGTTGAATCTAATCTAATCTAATGTTGGCACAGTTGGGGTTCGAAGCAGCATGATTACTAGGCCTATTCCCTAGCCGCTCAGCCACCTGGCTCCCATTTGACTGGTAATCACCTCTGATTCTGCAGGCATCTCTCAGCATGGACGAGGCGGCACGCCAGAGCTCCTCCAACTCCTTGGGCTCGGCCTCCTCTTCCTCCTCGTCCTATTCGTCCACCATGCGTCGGCCCGCCTCCTCGCACCGCCACCACCGGCGCACGGGCTCGGTGGGCACGGTGAGCGAGCACGAGGTGCGCTCCATCGTCCACTCCTCGCGCTCCTCCATCAACTCGGCGTCCGCCTCCAGCATGGACTCGCTGGACAGCGTGCTGCGGCCAGCAGACCAGGACGTCCCGCCGCAGACCTCCGCCACACCCCCGCCGCAGGGGACCAATCAGGGCCAGGCCAGCTCCGAGGTACACTCCCACCAGGTTGTGTGTGATCCTAACAGCTGTGTGGATTCAGCCACTGCTAACGGACCGTAGCGACGTCTTGGATGGATTGTTTTTGACGCGGCTGAGAAGAGCTGAGTCATCCGTCGAAGCAGTGCTCCTCTCGGCTCCTCTTGAAGCTGAAGGAGGGGAGAGAGTGAGCAAGGGGGGGAGGGGGGAATCAAGTGAGGCTAACGATTCGAGTGGAGTCCCTAAGCTTAAAGCTCCATTGGCATGCATGGCTTATTAACATGGCTCCAGTGCAGCACAGGTTAGGGTGTTTCAGCAGCCTCTCTCTCCTTCTTTCCTCTCCAGATGGGGAGGAGAGAGGGATGCTCAAATGAATCTTCTTTCCCTTCTTTCTAAACCCCCCTCTTCGCCCTCCCTCCCCCTGTTTCTTCTTCCTGCTTGGTATATATAGCCACATTGATCACAGCTAGTCATTTCCCATGCATATTTCTGTTCTGATACAGAGAGAGGAAGATAGAGAGAATGAAAGAGTGATGGAGGGATGGATGGACAGGAGTAGCGTAGATGGCAGCAGATGTGGAGATTACAAATAGGGTCAAAGACTCTGACTCAATGCTGTCTGCCAAATAGAAACATGCTCAGGAAGACAGAGAGACACACACACACACACACACTAAGGAGGACAGACAGAAAGACACACACTCGTGGTCTCAGACAGACCCACAGACAGAGAGTCTGACCCTAGAGATGTAGAGCAGCTTTCTGGCTGCCCAGGCTTGATTACTTCACTGTAACGAGGATCAACCGCTAACAGTATTACTGTTGGACAGACTGACATACATTCACCAGTGAGTTTGTTTTAATCATTGGTAATCTGGCCCAAATATGATATTTAATCTATGATATTAAAAGCAAGGTTTTCTTATAATGCTATCCAGTAGTGTATTTGAGGTAGTGTAGACATTGCTGAGAAAGAGAGCGAGGCGGGTGGTATTTAATAACTTATTTTTGTAGACAGACAGACAGACAGGCAGTCAGTCGGTCAGACAGACAGTCGGAGGTTGAGTCCTCCAGTCTCAGGTCGGTGAGAAGCTTTCAGCAGCAATGTCTCTCACGCCTGGCCAGTCAAGCACAGCCCAACATGAAGGAGCGGGCCGTGCATCAGCAACCTTCTAGAGGGTTCTTCTAACTTCTACTGACATGATGTCATGTCATGTTGTGGTTCTGTAGCACTGGGGGAACATTAGCTTGGTCAAATGATGTTGGTCGTCAAATCGGTGACTTCACTTGTGTTCCGGACTGTTTTTTTGCTGCCGTTCCTGGCCCAAAACCTTCATCCGTGTTTTTTGATATCGCTAGCGAAAAAACATCTACACTTTTAAATTGAGTGCAGGATATAGGAAACAGGATGTCTTCCCCCCCCTCCCCCAGTCTCTCTGCTGCCTGCTGGCAGTAAACTAATGTTGGTTATTAAACCCATCCAGCCTCTCTCGCTCTCCCTCCTCTCAGCCAGACCAGCCTAGCCTTATCCCTCTGACAGAGAACACAGCCGGATAGACAGATCCACTCAGGCTCTGCTGTGGTTGTCTGTCAGCCATGTGTACAGTTACAGTAGCCCTGGACACGTCATGCCTTCCGCCAGCCTAAAGGTCTGTCTCCCCAGTCCCCGCAGCGATCTCTGCTACCGTCCAACCTGGTGCTGTGCTCCGATCATGTCTGACACACGTTCTTCCCTTCCTCTCCTCCCTAGCTGGTCCGTGTGCTTGATTAACATGTGAACATGCAGTGGCCTAGTTCTGCTGTGGCTTAGTAGCGAGCAGCTGCTAGTGGCTCACGTGATGCGGAGGTAATGTGTCTGTGTCTTCCGTCTGTTAAACACAAGGATGAGAAGGCCAGTGGGAGGTGACTGGACATTTATATCATTTACTTGTTTTTTTTTTCTAGTTTTTTTCTTATGTCTGTGTGCGTGTGTGTGTGTGTGTGTGTCAGCGTAAGGTGTGTCTAAGTGTGTTTGCAGCACACGCACATTATTAATAGAGCAGCTAGTCTGGGTGCCCTCAGGGGAGTAGTGTCTGTCTGTCTGTCTGTCTGGGGACACACCAATAGCCCTCCTCAAGACGCTGCTTCCTTGGAAAGAGGGTGAACAGCTTTATCTTAAATCAGGAATCCAGTTCTTGCTGGTTGATAGTTTTCTTTTGTCTAACCCAGAATATTCTCTCCACAGCAAGTGAAACTTCTGTACAGGACATATTTTATTTATCCATTGTCTTGTCACTTTTACGTTCTGCTTGTGCCTCACACAATCACACTTGCGATTCTCTGTCATGCTTCCACGCAGTAAAGATCAAATGCTCAAATTATGCACAGATTTCACTAATGTTTCTTCTCTCTCTCTCTCTCTCTCTCTCTCTCTCTCTCTCTCTCTCTCTCTCTCTCTCTCTCTCTCTCTCTCTCTCTCTCTCTCTCTCTCTCTATACACACTCTCTCTTTCTTTGTTCCGCACCAAGCACTCCTATCTGGACAGGGAAACCTCCCTGATTCTGAAAAATATAGCAGGAAAGCCTTCTCACCTGCTGACCAAGGTGACCAAGTCCTCTTCTTTGCCTCTCATCCCTCCCCCCTGCATGCCAATCCCTTCACGCCTCCCCCGCTATTGGTGGCTACTAACCCCCCCACCCGCCATGCAAGAACAAATGAACTGCTGCCGTTCTCCTGCGAGGTCATATCCTGTCCACAATGACAGCGGTGGCTAGCTGCCTTTATCTGGGTGTGCGTTGTGTGAAGAGGTAAGAAGGTCGCGGAGAAAGCGTGGCTTCCTGTCCTCTGCATGTCGCATGCTCTCCCCCTCCTCCCCCCTAGCCTCCCCCCCCCCTCCCTGCAGTCTGCACCTGTCTCTTGATCCCCACCAATGAGAAAGCCAGACAGCGTTGCCCTCCTTGCTCTCCAAAGCCACAGTGTTGTCCTTCCCAGCTATCCTGTGTACGTTTAGTATTTCTTTTACTCATGGAATGTGCGGTCATGCGTGTGATCGATTGCTTGTACTGTGTAGCCTACCAAGCATGTGAATAGAGTAAGGCATGTAATGATATATTTATATGGCATTGCAGGTCATGAGTGTGTTTGGTTTGGCCTTACCTAAGTCTGAATATGAATGTATGATTTACAGAATGGGTCTTCTGGGTCAAATGTGCCAACCACAGAGAGGTTTGGACAGGTGGATTAGACAGGTACTTAGCGGGCAGTGTTTCTGTGTCTGTCAACTCACACACACACACACACACACACACACACTCACTCAGTCATCTCCCAGAGCTTTTGCTCTTCATGGTTCGTCTGAGCATGTGGCTCCCTTCCACAACCACGAACGGGACGAAACATAATCTGTGAAGTGAATAAACGAGCAAACCTGGTGACCTTGTGGTCGTAGTGGGATTCCGTCAGAGCTGGACTCAGCTGCCTGCCTGTGTGGCTGCTGTACCGAGGCTGAGAAGCAGCCCAGCCCTACCGGTGAAGGGCAAGGTCATGTCTGCTGTGTGACAGGGAGGCCTGCCTCTGGGGACATGGTGGAGAGGAGCCACGGAAAGCTAAGATCAGGCCCAGGTGAGGGGCTTGGTGTCAGGCTAAGGGTTTGTGACAGGCTGGTATGGGACAGGCTGGTGTGCGAGTCGAGCGATGTGGGGACTGCACATGCCTACAAAAGCACGCTAGCACACACACACCAGCCACATTGCTGGACCTATGAATTCCTGTTTCATTTCATTAGTCCATCAGCATTAGATATCCAGGAATTTGGGAATTTAGGTAAAGCTTCTTTGGAAGCAAATGGTTCTTATTGGTTAAGCCCAGCGTATCTCAGCCTATGAAAGAGAACACTGTGATCAGCCTTTCTCTGTAGGACCCCAGGCTCTGAATCTAGTCTGGAGGGCGTTAGGGGAATTCCACATCCTGTTTGTGTGTGTGTGTGTGTGTCGTTGATGCTGATGTATCTGTGTGCTTTGTTGATGCTGGTGTGGTGTGTGTGTGTGTGTGTGTGTGTGTGTGTGTGTGTGTGTGTGTGTGTGTGTGTGTGTGTGTGTGTGTGTGTGTGTGTGTGTGTGTGTGTGTGTGACAAGCGGTTGATCTCCAGCATTTGCACCCCTTAGAGGGGGTTAATAGGCTCAGCCAATCTGATTGGATCGTTTGGGCTAGGCTGTCAGATCAATCTGGTTCCTCTGATCTAATCCTCTTCTGTGGTGAAGGGTGCTTCTCCTGTGCACAAACACACATCAGCAGGCACACACACACAGGCACTCTCATTGACACGCACATACTACACACACCCACATATTATACCTGCACATACCTACACATGTGTATGGCAGATTCATAAAGATTTGCGATTGACTGTCATGAATGTCAAGTTCACTTTGTCTGAACCCTGAAATCTCAAAGACCAGGAAACAGGGGGCTTAGAATCATGTAGGAGGTCTTAATCAGACTGACAATTTGTAATTAGCTTACATAGGATTCTGGGATTCTGGGGCAGGAGCACACCTCTTGGTGTGTGTGTGGGTGGGTGTGTGGGTATGGGTGTGTGGGTATGGGTGTGTGGGTATGGGTGTGTGGGTGTGTGTGTGTGGGGGGGGGGGTGGTTGTGTGTGTGTGTGAGAGAGAGAGAGAGAGAGAGAAAGAGAGAGAGTGTGCATGCAGGTGTGTGCGTGTGTGTGAGAGCGAGAAAGAGAGAGAGAGTGCATGCATGCAGGTGTGTGTGCGTGTGTGTGGGGGCATGTGCGTGGATCCTGTTCACACCTTTATTGTGTTTCCTCCTGGGTTCTACACTAAGTAGCATGCGCAGCCAAAGCAGACCAGCCAGGCTAGTCAGCTGCTGGAGGCTCTGCTGGAGGCTCTGCTGGAGGCTCTGCTGGAGGCTCTGCTGGAGGCTCTGCTGGAGGCTCTGCTGGAGGCTCTGCTGGAGGCTCTGCTGGAGGCTCTGTTGGAGGCTCTGCTGGAGGCTCTGCTGGAGGCTCTGTTGGAGGCTCTGCTGGAGGCTCTGCTGGAGGCTCTGCTGGAGGCTCTGCTGGAGGCTCTGCTGGAGGCTCTGTTGGAGGCTCTGCTGGAGGCTCTGCTGGAGGCTCTGCTGTGCTCTCCCACTTCATGAGTCACAACATCACATGCTTCATGCCACAGCAGGACAGGAAGGAAGACAACACACTCAACTTCAAAAGGGGGTTGCCAGCATAGCAACAGCAACAAAAATTAATCTCAGCTATACCATCTCAATCTAGGTCAGCGATGAATATACAGGATGGAGATGCTAATCTTAATGAAATCATAAGAAGCTTGCTAGAGCAGGGTTAGCTTGGTGGAGGAGGGTCAGAAGGTTTGATTAAGGGTCACTTTAATAGTGTGATTTATCTTATAATCCTGCATGTTGGCTTCAATATTAAACACACGCATTTTACAGAAAAGCCCTACCAAATCATACTCCTGCATGTATTTAGGCGCTTTACTGTGCCGTCATTAAGGCCCGCATGCAGAAAGGGGCATCTCCAGGAACGGATTGTTGGGGGGTGTGGGGGAAAGCGTGTGTGTGTGACTGATCAAGGGTGTTAACAAGAGGCTTGATTCTTAAATCCTTCCCTTTCACCCTCTCTATACAGCACCTCTGTCATTTGGTTGGTGCCTTTTCAAGACCCTCTGGGTGTGTGTGTGTGCATGTGTGACTTTGTTGTAAACCCACGATGAAGATAATTGGCTGTAATAGAATGCCCCCACCCCCCCCCCACCCCCCCACCCACTTTAGCCAGGGGACTCTCAGCAAAGTGTAATACAATCGCTCAGAGAGAAAGAGAGAGAGAGAGAAAAGAACAGAGGAGCTAGAAGAATACATAAAGGGATGGAGAGGAGGCGCAGCAAGTGGGATAAAGACTGCATGAGTCCGGGAGAGAGACAGAGAGCTCAAAGCCTAATCGTGTGTGTTGGCACTAGCATCATTGCCCCTCCTCTCTCTCGCTCCCTTCCTCCCACCCTCCCTCCCTCTCTCCCGCCATCCCTCCCTCCGGTCAGGGAGGCAGAGAGAGGATCCACAGCTCTCAGTGTGAGCTCGTGCCAGCTGGGTGCCTGGGTGTCAGAGTAGAAACACTGAAGCGAGGAAGAGGCATCCTCTGTTTGGATCCAGCAATCCATTTCAGACCCAGATTCTGGTCTTAGATCTTCTTCAGCCTGTTTGTGTCTGTCCGGGGCTGGGAGACTGGTGTGGCTCGAGGACATCCCTCAAGAGGGCTCGGACAAACAACCTGCTACCCTGGATGCTTTCGTCTGGAGGGACGCTAAGAGGTTTGACTGGAGTACAGATCTACTGATCCCTGCCTGGTCTGCAGAGACCGCTCTGTGTTCTTCTACTCCAGTCTGGTCTTCAGAGACAGTTTGTCGTTCTTCGGTTCCTGCCTGGTCTTCAGAGACAGCTCTGTATTCTTCTGCTCCTGTCTGGTCTTCAGAGACTGCTCTGTGTTCTATTGCTCCTGCCTGGTCTTCAGAGACAGCTCTGTGTTCTTCAGCTCCTGTCTGGACTTTGGAGACAGTTCTGCGTTCTTCTGCTCCTGTCTGGTCTTCAGAGACAGCTCGGTATTATTCTGCTACTGCCTGGTCTACAAACACAGAGGAATTATTTCCCCTGGTTAATCCCTGCAGAGGAATTGTCTCCAACATGTAGCCTCCCGATGCTAATCTGGAGGAGAGAGAGGGGATTTATGTCGTTGTCTCAGACTGACAAATTCCTTATGGAAGATACTCAACCACTGTTCACATCTTAGGACTGGGAACCATCTTATTCCTCCTACCCAAGGAGCACAGAAACACTGCCTGTAGTTGGTAGGACAGCTTGAGGGACCATGGCAGCCTGTTGGAGGGGCCAGGTGAGTCAGCAGCAGCATTGTGTTTAGAGGGAGCAGTATGTTACCTGTCTGGTCTGGACCAGGATGGAATGTGTGTGTGTGTGTGAGACCTTTCCTGGATTGTGGATCCAGGAATGCTTTAGAACTGCATAGTTACAAAGGACACATTTCCAAATGCGTATTCATGTATTGTGTGTGTATGTGTGTACAGGAGGAGCAAGCTGCCAAAACAAAGGCAGAGAAAATCCGAGTTGCCCTGGAAAAGATCAAGGAGGCCCAGGTAAAAAAGGTGAGTGTCTAACCTTCAACCTAGTAACCCAAGACATAAGAGTGTGAACGTGCGTGAGTGTGTTGTGTGCGTGTGTGTGTGTGTGTGTGTGTGTAGACTGCTGGCACATGCCAACTATTCTGCTCTTTTCTGGGTCAGGTCAGTGTTACATGGAAACAGCTGGGGTCATACTACTGGACACACACATCAGTCCATAACTCCAATCACATTCTCTCTCCCTCTCACTCTCTCTGTCTGACCCACTGCCTCTCACGTTGAAGCAATCTATTTCTTTCCTCTTTCTTTTGCTCTCATTTCCAGTTCCTGTCTTTATCCTCTCTCCTTTCTCTCTCCCGCTCTCTGTCTTCATCTCTCTCTCCTCCCCTGCCACTCTCCATAATGGCGGAACCCTCTAAAATTAAGCTCAAATCCCAGCTGGAGGATTAATGTACGGCAGTACCAGCTTTAGCACGACCTGCGGACGGAGAGGAAGGGAGGCAGGGAAGAAGGAATGGGAGGCTGACCTTGAAGAAACACTGCTGGGCCTCTCCTAACCTGAGTGTGTGTGAGGGGGGTGGAAGGGGGACAACAACTTCAATGCTGGCCACGACACCCCCATGAGATAGTACGGTTAGCAGGATCTGCCCAGAGGGAAGTTCCCCTCTGTCTGTATAGAGTTCTGTTCAACTCGATCCAAAACCACCAGGTCTGGTTTCACTATATTCCATGTCAAGAACTTCTTAGTTCCCTATAAATTGATCTCTTTTGACCGTAAACCTTCTGTGCATGCCAGTTCTGTGTAGCCGCATCGATATGTCTCCACTGTGGGCCCACATCTGACTTGTTGCCTATGAGACTTAAAACTGTGTTTTCATGACAGATGTGTAGCATTCCTTGGGATTCACTGGAATGTCATCCTTTAGGATTGGACAGTGATTTCATGTGATTGCATCTGTTCAACTGTGCGATTGCATGATCATGGTTCCTGTGATAGTAGCTGTTTGGATTGGATTTGGCTGAGGGTCGAGCAGGAGTGCCGCGTGTTGCATCTGTATGTAGGTCAGTAGCGCTGAGTATAGCATCATCTGATTGGTGGATGAGTGTGCTCACAGGCTTGCTGCAGCAGCAGGGAGTTTTAATTCAGGAAATGGAGGGCGAGGGAGTCAGAGAGGGGATTTGCCAGAGCTAGATGGACCCTGCCTCATCCTGCCCACCCAGAGAGGATTGGACAGGCTGAGGAGGGCTGGGCTCAGCATCTGCCTTTTATGATCTTCTCTCCTCTCTTCTCTTCTGCTCTCCTCCTCTTCCTTCTCCTTTCATGTCCTCTCATCTCCTTCCCTCTTCCCTCTCTCTTCCCCTGCCCTTTTTCTCCAGCGTGACCGATCATGAATATCCGATACACACTCAGTACAGCGAGTCGTAAAGTGTGCTTGATGAAATGAAACCTAGCAATCAACCTGTGCATACACACATCGACACCCATACACACCCACACCAATGCACACATCCACACCCGTACACACCCACACCAATGCACACATCCACACCCGTACACACCCACACCAATGCACACATCCACACCCGTACACACCCACACCAATGCACACATCCACACCCGTACACCCCCACACCAATGCACACATCCACACCCGTACACCCCCACACCAATGCACACATCCACACCCGTACACATCTACGCCCATGCACACATCCACATCAGATCCCCCCACATCTGTCCAGGGCTTTCCCAGCTCTAACCGCTCCGCCCTGTCATGTGTTCTGTGCAGCTGGTGATCCGCGTGCACCTGTCAGACGAGAGCTCCAAGACCATGATGGTGGACGAGAGGCAGACCGTGCGGCAGGTGCTGGACAGCCTGCTGGACAAGTCTCACTGTGGCTACAGCCCCGACTGGTCCCTGGTGGAGACCATCAACGAGCTGCAGATGGGTACGGAGACACGCACACGCTCGCCTCTGTCACTTCCTCATGATCATCGTCAGGCTCGCTGTCAGCAGCAGCAGGGGGGGGGGGGGGGGTGTCAGGTGGCTGAGCGGTAAGGGAGTCGGGCTGGTACATTCGGTTCTCGGCCGTGCCAACATGATCCTTGGGCAAGGCACTTCACCCTACTGCCTCGGGGGGGACATCCCTGCACTTGCTGCAAGTCTGCTAAAACGACTAAATGTAAATGTAGTTTGATCCTGTTCAGCACTGTCATCCTCAGCCGGATGATTTCTGTGTGTGAGCCGGGGGGGAGGGGGGGCGAGGGGTGGGGATGAGGTCAGAGGGGTATTCTGCTCTGGAATAGAGTGTATGAGAAGGCCACAGGGGAGGTATTAGAGACCAGTGGAGAGATGGTGACTATTTAGTGATGGGTTGGGAGTTAAAGGGTGAATGTGCACATAAACACACACACTCACAAACACACTCACCTCGTACACACACATATACACTCACACAGCATTCTTTTTGGTGCCATAGGGCATATTAATAATTCCATAGGGTGCATACACACACACACACTGCCCTGTGTAACTAGGTCCAGGCCAGTCATGCGTGTGACCTAACCTACATCTCCAGGGCTTCCGCTGGCTGGCAAGCTTCTCTGCGCAAGCTCCCATTATAAAAGAAGAGAGGAGCAGTAAAAGAGGGAGAGACATTGAAAGATAGAGAAAGGGAGAGGAGGGGGTGGGGGGCTAGCTCTAGATACTCTACCAGGCCAATCCAGCCTTAAGCTCACCATTCACACACTGGCATGGCCCTCTGTATACAGCCACAGACTGAGCTGAGACAGGAAGCGAGAGGAGAGCACAAAAGGGGGACGAGAATGCCAACAGACCATGTAGCCTCATACAGAGACATGCGTGTGTGTTTGTGTGTACCCAATACAAACAGCTGTGTCTCAGGCCAGGGCGACTTTGTCTTGGGCCAATAACCTGAGAAACACGGTCTGTCATTATTACGCACACACAAATGCGTACACACACTGTTAGATTCAACCTAAATCTATATCAGCATAAGAAAGGAGACAAAGGTCTAAATCTACTCATGAGGAGACCAGCAGAGATGTGCTTATGGCAATCCCAAATCTGATCTGCCTCACATCTCCCTGGCCCCTCGTTTTATTGCAAAAAGATCTCAAGTCAACATCAGTTCATGTGTGGCAAACACATCCAAAGTTCATCAATCAACACTACAATAACAACAATATCGTTTAAGAATGTGCTTGTGGATGCTTGTTCCGTGTCTTGTCTGTGATGTACTCAGGTTATCAGGACACGACCCCCATCCTGTAGATTATAACCCATTCCGGTTTATTTCCACTCCAAGTCATTCTCTCTGCAGCACAACCTTAAAAATACATACACAAGCTAACAATTTTAATAATTCTATGAAAGTTATAACAGCAAATATGAGATAACTAAGAATTATTCTAACACACACATGCCTCTACACACACCTACACACAGACTCACACCCACACCCATGCTTTTTAGTACATGCTGCTGACCAGATGTTATTTACACCCTTAAAATAAAGCATGCTATTATATCTCTTTCTAGAACTCCTTATTTCTCTGTTTATGGATTATAGGATTCAATCTGACCAGATTAGTCATATTCCAAAGCATCTCCACCACCCTGAATGAGGTATACAATACACTGCACATTGATCTGATCTACATACAGGATACAGTATAGAGTATGCAGAGGTGTAAACCTCTGGAATGACAGTCGCAGGGGTAAACATCATGAATTCAGTCCATTTTTTAATCACCTAATGGACCGCAGATGTAATCCCACAGATTAGGGATTAATTCCTTTCCGTTTAGATCCATGGCAGATGGCGGTTCTATTCCAGCAGAGGCTGGTGTGTGTGGTAGTCTGGTGTGTGAATGGGAGGGCTCAGTGGCATGGTGGGTGTGGTGATTAAGGAGTGAAGGAGAGGGATGATGGCTGACAGCTGGGGTCAATGTCTGGTCACTCAGGCCAAGTTAGACCTGAAAGTTGGCGTTGGATTCAATATTGATGAAAGCTATTTGGTGCACTGGCTGCCTTCAGTTAGCTTGGTCCAATGCTAACTCGTTTAGTAGGACTGGGGTGAGCGATAATGTCATCCATTACGTGTTCTGTCCTCTCCCCAGAGCGAATCTTTGAGGACCACGAGAACCTGGTGGAGAACCTTCTCAACTGGACCAGAGACAGCCAGAACCGGCTGATGTTCATAGAGCGTATCGAAAAATATGCCCTCTTCAAGAACCCCCAGGTCAGCTCTCTTGTCAGCTTCACGGAACCAACCAGAACCTTAAACCATGCTATCAACCTAGAACCTGATAAAACGACAAAGTATTAATACTGTCTAATGTAAACACTCTCACTGCCATTTTACGCACGCTCGCTTACACATGTTGACACACAACGACAGACACACAGTTTTCTACACAAGTAGGTCATGATGGTGTCGATGATGAGAACATGAATAATTGATAGGTGACGAGAGGCCTGTGTCCTTGGTGGGCCCTTCAGCAAACCTTGATCTCCTGTGCAGATCTGGAATATTCAGCACTGAAGCAGGCAGCTTCCTTCCTGGTGTATACATGTGGGGCTTACTTGTGCTCAAAACACAGCTGCACAACGTCAAAATGTTCAGCCTTGCCTTGGCGAATGAACCCTTTCCCCCCCCATCTGTGTCTTCTGGAATGTACTAGAACTATCTGCTGGGGCGGAAGGAGACGTGCGAGATGGCCGACAGGAATAAGGAAGCCCTCTTGGAGGTGAGCTGTTCTCCGAGGAGAGCGAAGACGTTAGGTGATAGATTCTGTTTTTCTCTGGTGAAAATCTGGCCCTCGTTTGAATGTGTTCTGCGTGTCTGGTGTGTGTGTGTGTGTTTCGGTGTGTGTGTGTCTGAAGGAGTGTTTCTGCGGCAGCTCGGTATCCGTGCCGGAGATGGAGGGAGTGTTGTGGCTGAAGGAGGACGGAAAGAAGTCGTGGAAGAAGCGTTACTTCCTTCTGCGGGCCTCGGGAATCTACTACGTACCGAAAGGCAAAGCTAAGGTCTGCTGCCTACCTGGACACACAGACACTCCGTCTGCTGCTTGCATGCTCTGTTGCTCTCCAGTTTACACCATTCATCTGTCTGCCATACTGTCCAATGGGAGGCTTTTTAATAAGATTCATGTTTCCTGGCCTTCCATGCTTAGTCTAGTACCCTGGTGTGCGTGGGTGAGAGCGAGAGCATTTAAGCGTAGGTGTGAGAGTGTGTGGGAGTACAGTTAGCCTGTTGTCCATCTGAAAGCATGTGCTCAGGGATTAGAGTGCGAAGGTGCTGTAAGCGCACAAGATGGTGTGTGTGTGTTTGTGTGATAATCTCTGGCTGTAGCCCAGCTCTGTGGTCACTAACACACCACCAACACACACCCAACATCACACCACAGTGCTAATGAGGTCAAAGTCGGGTGATTAAGGCTGTGGATAAACACCCTGTGCACGTTGACACACAAACACACCCATTCTGTGGATGTTTAGATTGGACCTTACGGCCTTTTAGATCTGGGATTTGACGTCAGAGCAGTAAATCAAGTTTCCTCGGGTTCATGCTGTCTGGAGTGGCGTTGGTCACATCAGTCCTTTGTGAGCTCAGAGGAGGCTCTACAAACACAGTGTCCTCAGTGGCGCTGTGAGCAGAGAAGAAGAGGGGTTCATCCCAGCCTCTCATCCTGCCTGTGGTATTTCCTCTTTCTGGGTGGGATAGAGTTTAACAGAGTCATCCTCCAGTGAGGCCAAGGCGTCCCTCGCCCCGATTCCTCTGGGTCATTAACCCAGCGGGAGCCTCACACACAGACACGTACACACACACAGACGCACACACAAAGACATGCCAACACACGCAACACAGACATGCACTCGTTCACTGCACACACGCCTCATGGTTTTTTACCCAGAGTTCACGGCAGTGGCAGCAGAGGCCCATCTCAGTGCCGTGTGCTGGCCTCTTCTCCCTGCTTCCTACCAGCCTCCTCTAGTCTCTAGTCTGTGTGTACAAACTGGCTCACACACACACACACACTGACAGATCTCAGGATGTGTGTTCTGATGTGTGTGTGTGTGTGTGTGTGTGCGGCAGGCTTCCAGAGACCTGGTGTGTTTCCTGCAGCTGGATCATGTGAACGTGTACTACGGTCAGGACTACCGCAGCAAGTACAAGGCTCCCACTGACTACTGCATGGTGCTCAAGGTGAGGCTGCTGCAACCACACACACACATACACTGCAGCTCTCTCACACACACACACCACACTGTACTACACACCACACGCTGCACTGCTCTCAAATCACACACGGTACTGCTCACGCACGCACAAACACGCACGCGCACAAACATATCCGTTCCGTCCGTCCGGGAGTTGAGGTGAGAGGATTCGTCTGCTCCTCCATTCAGGGAGGAGCCTGGCTGCTGGAACACGCTGCCTCTCTCCTCATACCTCCACTTCCTGAGCAGCCAGGGAAATAGATCTGTCTGTTTTCTCCCGTGCCTCCTCCTCCAAACCTGCCTGTCACAATAGTGAAAACAGACTGGAGCCTTGAGAGGGGGCTGAGGGAGAAAGGGAGGAAAAAGGGGGAGGGGACAGAGAGATGGAGAGGCCAAGGAGAGAGAGGGAAAGGAGAGAGAGGAGAGAGTGAAAGGAGGGCGAGGAGAGAGACAGAGGGCAAGATGTTATTTGGCATCTGTGGTTCCTGGAAGGATGATGGGTTTTGGATAGAGTGGAATACAGATAAGATAAAAATGTATCTGATTTAGAGAAAGATTCATCTTCTGAAAGTGTTTGTTTTCTTTAGTAAGACAGGGGAATGAAGAGATGCCGGTTGGGGAGTAATCCATTACTCCAGTATATAACTTTCCTCCAGTTTCCGCTGTGATTGAATGATATGTCTATAATTCTCAACGTAAAGCTTCAGCTCTTTGAAAGCTGAGGGATTGAGGTTAGAGATAGATTACTTATGTCTGTCGGAAGGTGCCCAGAGTACCACACTTCCACCTAGTGGTGAAGTGTAGTAATACCATTATATCAGGTCCAGGGGAAAATCTCATTCACATGATGGTGTATCCAGATGTTAAAGGATAGGTTTACATCTGTTGTTGTTCAACAAGCTTCAATGAGTTTTCCAAATGTGTCTTTACACTTGCAGAAAGTGAAATTAAGTTGGTTTTTCGAAGAGAATAATAATTCTCAAAAAGTTTGTTTGGTTTCACTGAGTATAAACCAAACGTTTTAACACTGATGAAAGTGGGAAGAAGTCAGGTGGCTGAGCGATTGGGGCATCAGGCTAGTAATCAGAAGGTACCTGGTTCGAACTCTGGCCCGGTACTTGCTGTAAGTCGTTCTGAATGAGAGCGTCTGCTAAAATGACAAAATGTTAATGAAAAAATGTAAGTGTTGTCCATTAATCTCTTGTGTTGTTTCTCGCAGCATCCTCAGATCCAGAAGAAGTCCCAGTACATCAAATACCTGTGCTGTGATGACGTCAGAAGCCTACACCAATGGATCAACAGTATTCGGATCGCCAAGGTAGCACCATAAGCTCCGCCCAGTATTTGACTCTGTGTCTCTTGATCTTTGACCTATGTCAGAGTTGAGCTGCACGGTAGTATTCTGGTGGGTTAGTCAGCCTGTGGGTGACAGAGCAAGTGTGTTTTCACAAAAGCCTGGATAACCTCTCTGTGTGTGGGCGTGTCTGTGTGTCTCGGTTTACTTGTGTGTGTGTGTGTGTGTGTGTAGTATGGGAAACAGCTTTACGTGAACTACCAAGAGGCCATGAAGCGGACCGAGGCTGCCTATGATTGGTCCTCCCTGTCCTCCTCCAGTATGAAATCCGGATCCAGCTCTTCCAGCCTACCAGGTTAGAGAACATGAAGCTGCTGTCTGATTGGCTGCGGACATTCCTCCCTCCATGAACCTCAACTCTCCTCTGTCTCTTCTATTTTGTCTGTTTAGAGTCTCAGTCCAACCACTCCAGCCAATCAGACAGTGGGGTGTCAGAGACGACCTCGTCAGGCCACACCCGCTCCCAGAGTGTGGTCAGTTCGATCTTCTCCGAGGCCTGGAAGAGGGGAACACAGGAGGACACCACCAAGGTATCCCAGACTGCACCTGCTCCTGCTCTGTGTCTGTGTGGCTTAACCGCCTCAATCCACTCTGTCTGTGTTGGAATATGATGGTGATGGAGGGGAAACAGCGACTGTTCCCTGGTTCTGGATGTAACTGTGGTGTTGGGGTTCTTCCTCACATCTATTCCCATCTCTCCCTTCTCCTCTGCACTTGTTCCAAACCAGGGGTCAAAGGTGAAGTTTCGGACTGCGGTGCCCCTGTGCACCGGAGGGGACTGAGGTCGGGTGTGACCGCTCGCAGTGTTCTAACACTAAAGTTCTAGAACTCTCTCTCATCCCCCACAGTGTGTACTGATGTCGGCCCGGGTCACACGCACATGTCCAATACTGTTCTGAACATGAGCTGTGCTTGATTTAGCCTGCATGGTACAATGGGACTAAAGGAATCAACCTTGAAAGTGCCAACATGAAGCGCACCTGAAACACCCAAAAAGGAAGCCATAAAGTCGTCTAATGCATGTGACCCCCAATCGGAAACTAACAGAAGCTACCTGAAGCTAACTCGATGGGTTGAGGAGTGGTCAGGGTGCGGTCAAGGAAGGGTCAAATGGGGAGGGGGGGGTGGGGGGGGCGGGGAGTTGTTTTACCCTCACATGCACTCAGGTCTAATGTGGTTTTCTCTGGGCATGTGGTGCAGCTATGTGTGGACCTTAGTCAGCCTCTCTGTAGACCAGGTCCAGAGTGTGAAGAGCAGCATGGTGTGTCGAGGTCTGTGGGGAACTTGGAGCGATCCAGGCAGCTATGCTGTGGGTTGTGGTGTGTGTGTTTTGGTGTTCCTTGCATCATGTTAACGTTTTTTTTTTTTTCGAACAAAACAGAAAGCGTCAAGATATCACTCATGGCATGAATTGACATACATGCTGTTTAGTTTTCTTACTGATATATTGATGTCTGTTTCTTTCTCTCTGTCTCTCTATTTCTACAGATGAAGGTTGACCCCATAAGCAGACCCTACCCCCTCCAGTTACCCACAATGTCGCAATCCTCCCCCCCGTCTCGCACCAGCTACACCAGCGTCTCCCCCGACTCGTCCCCCTCACCCCCCGACCCTCCACCTCCTCCTCCCCCTCCGCCCCCGCTGCCCAACCCCACCCACCAGCCGGCTCCTCCAACCATGTACGTCAAGTACAGCACCCTGGCCAGGCTCCAGAATGCCTCCCAGTCTGCCAACCATTACAAACCCCCTTCTGGTCCCGGGGGGCCCCAGCCAGGCCCCCCTGGTCCCCCGGCCCCTCCTTCACAGTCTGTCAAACCTCAGTATAACACCCTGCCCGCAACCTACGCCCCGGAGCCCCCCGCCCCGCCTCCGCCGCCCCCACCCACCATACCCACCCCTGGTTCGGCCATGGCTGTGTTGAAGATGGGCCCCCCCAGCCCCAATCCCACCTACCTCCCACCTCCCCCCTCAGAGGAGCAGGAGCCGCCTCCCCCCCTCCACCTGTACACCAATGGCATGCCCCCTCCACCCCCCCTCGACCAGGTGCCCTCCTACCCACCCCTCAGCAACACGGGCCTGCAACAGTTCCTGGCGCAAAAGTTCCCCAACATGGCCTACGAATTCACCCAGGAGGACCTGCAGGATGACTGCTCTCCACCCCCACCCCCTCCTGCCTTGTCTCCTCCCCCACAACAGCAGCAATCCTCCCTGCCCCCCCCTGCCCCACCCAAAACCTTCACCGGCGGCTTCCCTCCCCAGACGGCGCGCAAACCCTCTGGCCCGCTGACCATCTCTCCTGTCTCCCCCTCCCCACCTCAACACGGCTCGTTTAAAAAGCAGCAGAGCTTGTCGACAGGCCACTCCCCCAATCAGCCCCCGCCTACAATGCCCAAGCAGCACAGCTTTTCCTCCAAGACCCTTCCCCTCTCCGCCCCCATCTCCCCCACCCCCACCCCCACCTCCTCCTTGGTCAAGCAAATTGTCAACCAGTTCCCAGGGGCCTCCCTCACACCCTCCAACTCCATGGATGGCTCCAAATTTCCTACCCCTCAGTCTCCCCCAGCCGTCAAAGCTAAGCCAAAGTGGCAGCCTGGGGGGCAAGTAGCCCTGTCCCCAGAGTTCCCTCCCCCCCCACCAGAGAGCACCCTGGACTTTCCACCTCCCCCCCAGTCCTCCTCTCCTCCTCCTCACCCTTCTAACAAGATGGGGTCCCCCATCAAGAAGTCCCCTTCCTCCTCCTCCACCTCCTCCACGGGCTCCGCAGGGAAGAGGGGTCCCCCTCCTGCCCCCCAGCGCAACTCCAGCATCAAGGCAGGCGAGGCCCAGGATGAGAGGCCTAAGAAGGTGGAGAGCCTGGTCAGTAAATTTGGTCAGCCGGGTCTGTCTTCCTGCGGCTCCTCCCCCGCCTCCTCCTCGGGCTCTCCCTCCAAGGAATCCTCCACGGGCCCCCCAGCGCTCCCCAAACCGGGCAAGCTAAACCTGGCCAACCTGCCGCTGGCCCTGCAGGGGCTCCAGACTGGACAGCACCGCCAGCCCAGCGTAGATTTCCCCTCCCCCCCACCGAGCGATGCTGACTACTTCCCCCCACCTCCTCCCGATTCTGAGCTCTTCCCCCCGCCTCCCTTGCCGACAGACCTGCATCCAGGGGCACCGAAGGTAGCGGTGGTGAACCCCCAGCCCCAGACCCCCCCGGTTGTGTCCTCCTCATGGAAAACGAGCTCCCTGAAGAAGACCCCACCCGCATCTGTGTTCAGGCGGAGCAACACGGTGCAGGAGACCCTTCCCCTGTCCCCCCCACCCCAGCAAACTAACCCTCACAGCTCCTTCAGCTCCCAGATCCCCCCCACTTCCCCCAAGGGCACCAACCTGTCCCTGCAGCCCAACTTCCTGGAAGACCTCAACCGGACGCTGAAGAGGAAGTCGGTCTCTCGCCACGGCTCGCTCACTTCCTCCCGCCTCTCCTCCAAGATGGAGCCGGTAGCAACCATGGACGATATGGCGCTGCCTCCCCCGCCCCCGGAGCTGCTGCAGGACCATCACAGGCCAGCCAGCGGAGGAGGCTACCCCCACGCCCATGCCAACATCTCAGGCTATGCAACGCTACGGCGCGGCCCGCCCCCCGCCCCACCCAAACGGGACCAAAGCACCAAACTCACCGGGGAGTGGTAGTGGCCAGGACAAGGGGGGCTAAAGACTATGAGCTCAGCTCCTTCGGAACTTTTTCTGTCTGTCTGTTTCCCCTCATAGCAAACCACCCTGGACTGACTGAGCTAGCATCCTCTTCCTTGTAATCCCAGATTTTCATTCTTATTATTATTACTACATGATTACTCCAATGAAAAGAAGCAAGCCTGACCACCTATCAGCTTTCCCACATGTTTGTGCCGCTTCGCATTGAATATAAACCGAAACATAAAACATAAAGGACAAGAAACTTGCTGCAATATAACTGGTACTGCATGGGGCCCTGTAGAGGACATGGTGTTACCTTAGCAACGGTTTGGGGTGTGTGGGAGGGGAGGGAGGGGAGGGAGGGAGGGGAAGAGGGGGATTGTGCGTGTACAGAAAAATGTATGTGGATGTAAGGGTAATGAAGGGGAGGGAGGGAACGTGGGCTGTTATTATTACGTTTGTGTTTTTATATAAGATTATTTAATACCTGAAAGATATTATTATTATTTGAACGTTTTGTTTTGCAAAACCTTGTGTGTGTGTGTGAACGGGAGGAGTGGGGGGTAGCAGAGGGGGGGAGGGGGGCGCTCAGGATCCTCCGTGTGTCTGTCTGTCTGTCCGTGTGTAGAGTGTACAGATGCATTGTGTTAACGCTAATTCTAATGAAGATTTTTTTTTTGTTTTGTTTTTGCAAATTGC
The DNA here is from genome assembly GCA_030340665.1 of Neosalanx taihuensis. NCBI lineage: Eukaryota > Metazoa > Chordata > Actinopteri > Osmeriformes > Salangidae > Neosalanx > Neosalanx taihuensis. Next base: position 15,246,991 of record CM059291.1, on the reverse strand, counting down.
ATCAGAATGGTTGTAAACCTGCAGCAGTTTTACTGTACAGAGATAAAGATGACTGACATGGCAATGACGCTCTTAAGGTGCTCAGATAAAAAGGTGCACAATGAAGGTCCACCTCTGGGATTGGCTGTTACATTGGGGGTAGGTTGAACCCACTTGATTTCTATTGGTCACATATTTTGTATCTGTCTGTAAAGTTTCTGATCCTGGCTTTACTGTCCTCCTTTGGCTCTGGCCCTAATTCCAGGACCATTTGACCCTGTCCAGATTCTTGACCTTTAACCCTGAGAGAGACACCCAACTGATCCTAAACCAGCCCATAAACAGGGCTCAGAGTCAGATCCTGGGCAGATGACACCCTAAATACACATCGAGTGATGCTCAGACTTGTGTCTGCCAACACTAAGGACTGTTGGTTCTGATTTCTGTCGTAAAAGCTCGACCAAGGTAGCGTTCAGAGATTAGCCCCATAACAGACCCGCAGCACATTTCTGTCAGCAGCGCTATGAATGTTTCCTCTCATCGCTTGATCACTTGAACGCACCCCCAGGTCATGCAACAGCCATACTGTCAGCGCAACTGGACGAGCGTTGGTTCACATGAATGCCTTCTCTTGTACTGTGTGTCTGATGATGGGGACCGCTCTACCTGTGTGTGCATTGTGTCCCATCTGTTTTTACATGAGTAGTACTGAGTAAGACTGTAGCATGAAGACCATCTCTGGCTGTGGAACAACCTACGTCAACCTGTGTGTGTGTGTGCGTGTGTATGTGAGAGAGAGAGTCTGTCTTATTTCAAGCTAGACCGTGTTCGGCAAGGTGCAACGTTCCAAAACGATTAGAAAGGAGCGTGGGAATTTTGTTCTATACAAAGGCGTGTCGGAAACGTTGAGGGCGTAAAATCCTCCTCCTGAACGCAGCCCATGCCAATTGGTCTGACGAGGTCAGAATCGATCTCTGCAACCAATCACGTTGCACTAACGTTGTCATGACGTTAACATCTGCTACATCTGATGGCTTTGAGTCCACTACATAACTATCCTCCATTTCAGATCGTCAGTCTCTTCATGGCAACGTAGAGATAAGAAAACATATGTGTCTAAAGGTTGAAGGAGTTGCCTGAAGTCAGTCAGGACCGTTTTTAGATGCTCTGCCGTAACGGCGACATACACCTAAAATGCATTTAAACTGAACAATAAAAATGTGCAAATCAGACCTCATCTTTTTTGTAGTCTTCCTAAATGTGTTTTTTTTGTGTATTTTGTTTTTTGTATGTTTACTAAATGTCTACTGGATCACTGCAACAACTGCTTTTTCTAAGGTTCTGACAGTGTTGAGTATGTGTATGCAAGTTGTTGAGTAGTCGGCTCAATGGTTAAGGCGTTGGCCTCATGATCGGAAGGTTGTGAGATCGATCCCCGGCTGTGGCTATATGATGTTGTGTCCTTGGGCAAGGCGCTTCACCCTACTTGCCTCAGGGAAAATGTCCCTGTACTTACTGTAAGTCGCTTTGGATAAAAGCGTCTGCTAAATGAATAAATGTAGTTAGTTTGTGTGTGTGTGTCAGAAGCTGATGTGTGCAGCTAGTGTAGGAGTCAGTTCACACTGACCTACATTCCACTGTGTTCACATTGCAGCTCAGCTGAACATCCAGAGGGGCTGAAGAATCCAGGATCCAGACTCTTTATTATGCTGTTACAGTTTTGGAGAAAGACAATATCAGAACCCTGTAACACTAGGCGTAATCCCAATATCAGTAGTTCAGTTCACCAACATTGACTAGAGTAGACTATCAGAAACCTTCTTTGTAGACAAACGCTATGGTTTTTGAAGTGTGCAGTGCAGTGAATATGACCAGCGGTGGAAAGTGTGCCATATCTCCCAGATACATTTGTTTCGACTCTGAACTCTCACGCATTGTCATTTGGTGACAGTCACTCAAGCAGAATGTGTTGTTGTCTGGCGTGACAGCACATCGTGGTGTTTGGTTGACTTCTCCTCACATCAACGAACCAGTTTGTGTTTGTGTGTTTGTGTTGGAAGGGAAAGACCAGAGGAAGAACTGGTAATGACTTTATTCTTCGGGTGTGTCCAGCTACACCCAGATATTTTTGGGACCATAACAACAGGAAATGTGATCTATAGAACATAGGGAGCACATCGGATAGCTCCATCACATACAGTAATGCCAGATTTGACCACCTCACTGCTGGAGCTCTGTGCAGACATGCAGGCCAGACTGCAGCCTGCTGAACTGGTCTGCCATGCACACAACACTGGAGCAGGACGCCTCCGCCTGAAGCCACATCCATCCAGGGAGGGTTCCATGCCTTTTGAGCACACGGTCTCTCCAATGTCAAAGTCCAGGTGGAGATCATAGGCAGCCACATCCACCAGGGCAATCTTTCAGAAAGAAAAAAATTCTAAAATTATAAAAAATCCATTATCAAAGAAAACACAATGCATGACAAATGATCTGCCTCACCTGAGCAGCAGACACTGTAGCAGAAGCAGCAAGACCAGACCAGATCTGTTCTGGAACCTTCTGTACCTGATGAACGCTACTGTGATTATAAATATGAATAAATCAAATATTTATGAATAAATAATCATAAGGTCACTGATCAGAAGGACATAGTTATTCTGTTTTAGTGGTTAGGCTTCAGGAATTGTCTGTATTTACTAGGCACAACACAAAGTAAGCACATCTCAGCTGCCAGACACAGTGGACACTGAATATGATGAAACAAAAAGGACATATGTATTTTTATTCTGACTGATTTAGTGTGTTACTGTCATTTATTGTGTTATATTTTTTTCAATATCCCTTTGGAATGTTGAAAAGCTTGGTTAGTTTAATTTGAAAAAAACCAAAAAAGAAGACAAAAAAAAAAACATGATGTCACAATCACATGTATTAGAGCCTCTGAATTCTGATGCACCTGTACACTGCACCAAAAAAATCAGTCAGTCTGAAAGAGCAACTGGAGAAGAACATTTGTACAACAGAGAGAACAACAGAGAGAAAAGTAAACTTTGTCTTGATGGGTCAAGCCCTAAGTCGACCACGAATCTCTACGGAGAAAGCGCAGAAATGGATGTGGAGGAGGAAGAAAAGAGGGAAGTCTCATAGAGGATTTTTCAGCTTTGTGTCCATCCTGAGCTGTGTTGGTGGACCAAAGCAAGAGTCTCCTTCCTCCTCAGGTTTTCAACACAGAGAACAGGTAACGTCATTCAGAACTGATTCAGATTCAACATTATAATGGAAGACTCACACTGCTTACACCATGTACATGTATGTATGTAGGCCAAAACATTGTAACAAAAAGAAACATGAATGTATAGACACACACTCTTCTCCTCCTCAGGTGATACAGGATGATGATGAGCTGCTGGTCTCTCTGGCTGGACCTCTGGTCCCCCACATCCCTGTTCAGCGTCCTGTAAGTCTGTCTTGGGGTTAAAGCTTTCAGAGGGCACATGAACTTGTCACTAAGAACTATTGCTAGTAAATGATCTGAAAACACTGACAATGTCTACTGTGTACAAGTAAAGATATTACAAAAAAGTCCTGAACTTCTTTTTTTTCCCTCTCTGCCACACAGGCTCCTTCATCCAGGCCTACTGTCCAGGTGACCGATGCTGGAAAACACCTGAGTGATTTAGCATCACTGGAGACTCTGGTAACTATCCTCCTTCCATGTTCTTCATCCACTATCCACTGTTTGAAGAAAAACACACTGGGTTAGACCTATTAGTCACAAGGAAGATTATGTTCTTGATACTGTCTCCATATGTTCTCTGCTAGACTTTCTTCATAGCCCCGGTATGGCTCAAAGAACACCCTGAGCTATACCTCACCCCGGCGGGGGAAATGGCTATTAAGGAACCAAGCCCTTCAAGAAGACAGGTAACTGTGCATCATCAGTAAACAGAATGGGAACCCACCCTCTGCATCTGTATTTTGTCTGCCCTGGACACAGGCAAAAACAACTGTTCAGAGAGAGCACTTTGGACATGTTCAATTCTAGAAGATCAGGATAACTTTGGTTTTTGCACATCCTTTCTTTCTACCTAAGCTTGAAGCCGAGAAGGAGGCTTCTTGTGAGGAAGAACCAGCAATGCTCCACGAGGAGGGAGTTTTTCAATTGGTTGATCCCTGGAACTCCACTGACTTAGTCTGCACCAGGCGCTATGTTGGGCGACTGCAGGTAACTCAGACATCTCTGTCTTGAGCACTTATCTGATTCTGTATCAAACACTACACATACACACACACTCACCCTACAGTAGTGGGAGTGGGGAGATGCACTGGTGTAGTCAGCCCTGTCTGTAAGTTACAAGCTCTAATGTCAACCTTGGAAAAAACAATGTCCTCTAGGTTGATTGGTTTGTTTGTCTCAGCAATTAGGAGGCTGAAGTTCAACATATTGCATTTATACCAGGGAATCCTTCTCTTTACAGACCCTGGAGGAAGTTTCCCAGCTTCTCCACGTAGTCAGGAACACCAACACCCAGCTGTGGTGGAGGAAGCAGCTGAAGATCGACATCCTGAACCCAGAGGTGAGAGAATACTTAGGACACAACAGGCCGATCACCAGAGTGTGTGATTGATCCCACTGTTCCTGGATGAAACTGAATGTACTGTATTGCTGTGTGTGTGTCTCAGGGATCGGTGGCTGTTTCCACCCAGGAACAGGAGGTCACCGGGGTCCAGGTCAGTCCAGCACCTGATGTTCACAAGCAGCCCAACGAAACTTCAGGGTTTTACACTCAGACTGTGTGTCAGTTATGAATGATGAGTTCTGTTTTGTCCTCATTAGCTTCTCGGTGGAAGAAAAATAAGCCACGTCATGTCACACTCCCTGAAACTTCGCAAGGAGTTCCATTATTCTGTGAATGGCCAGGTACAGCACATTTTCCTTGTAGAAATGTCACATCTGGTTGACAGTTGTCACTGTTGACATCTAAATATGTTCTGTATTCTACTCTTTTACCTCCACACCTTTACCCCTGCGTGCTTTGACGAGACTGTGTGCTGTTGTTGCTAAAGAGTTTCCCCTCAGGGATTAATAAAGTAATCTGAATTTTCCAATTGCAGGAAGTGGACATGATGACCTCTTTTGAGGGTTTTGCTCAGGCAGGAGGGGACAGCCAGACCACCAGTTGGACCTCTTCAGCCAGAGAGTCTGACTTCGCTGACCCTCCGGCTTCAGACACCTCTCCTCCAGCACCATCTTTTAACGAGGTAAATATCTCCACACTTCCATCTCCTTATACCAATGATCTCCCTGGCCACTGAGTGAAAAGCGGCTTCAGATTGAGACCAGTGTTGCTTTTGTGTTGTAGGATTTTGACAGTGTGAACGAAGTCCCTCAGATGCAGTAAGTACTGTAGAAACACCAGTCTACTCTGCTGTGGGCAGAATTAAACACAAATGTTTCCTCAGCACTCTTCAATGTTCTTGATACAGGAGTTACTTTGCATACAAGGGGACGATGGGCTTTCAGAGGAAGCTGGTTGCCCTCCGTAAAACCTTTCAGGTAAAAACAAGCAGTATTTCTCATGAACCATTGCATTTGACTTTATGTAGATACAGTGGACTGATGGTTTTCCATTCCTTCCCAGGAGCTGACCAACACCAGTCAGTCCCTGAACCTCATGAGCCATGCTGGGCGGGTGGTTCTGGGGGGGCTGGCTCAAATGAATGGCCAGGTAACTCCAGAAATCACGATACTGAGAGGGAAAGACACAGGGTGCTGAGTGTTACAGCGTGTTGTAGTCAAAGAGATGTTTGAGTTTCCTGTTTTCTGTTTTGAGGACGTGAGGGTGTTCCAGCAGGCATATGATCGCCTTGTCGAATACCTTAATGTGCCTGAGAACAGGGAGGAGACCCTGGAGGAAGTCAAGCAGTTAGGAGTAGGTGTAGCCAGACATCAGATCAGATAGTTGTTCCATAGTAATTAATGAGGTTCTGACGTAAGACGTTGACATCCTTGTTATCTAATGTTACTTTAAAATATGCATTCTTAACTTAAAAATGTGTTCTTGTTTGATTTTAGATCACCCAGATCAATTTCATCGATCTGTTTTTTGAACTGTTTCTGCTTGGCATCATGGAGGGCAAGTCTGTCCATGCTGCCCCAGTAAGTCACACAAACCAAACAGCGTCAACTTATCGGCTGATCAAACCCACCATACTGTAGTCCTGTCAGTATGCTGAGGGTCTCATCGCTCATGTCTCTCTACTATCCCAGAGGCCCCACGGATTCATCAACCTGCTGTTGGGAGTCATTCTGTCCATTGGACCACCAGGACAGAGCTGGAGCCAGGGAGCAGAGTACTTCCTATCTAGCATCAGGGTGGGTAGTCACTCTCTCCCCCCATCCCACGCTACACCTGAATAGTGTTAACTGCTAGTTTGTGTCTTTATAGGATTAGAGTACTAAATGTTGTCGATGTCTGAATGTGTTCTCAGAGCCAAATGGAATCGTGGATGGAGACTATTTTCCACTTTGATGACGATCTCTATGGCTGCTCTGAAAGTCTCTCAGGGGAGGTCCTGCAGAGCATGGAAATGCAGGTCGAGTTCCTCCTGTCCATTTTGGATTAATGCAACCTTCAACTGAGATGACAACCTTCAACCTGACAGCTGAGATAAGAAAGTCAAGTCACCATTGATCCTAGTATGATCTAATAAAACCGTAGATCTAGCACATGGTCAGTGTCTTCTTTTAGATACTAGATATCAATGAGGATAAGAAGTGAGAGATGATCAAAGATCAAATATCAAGGGTCAATAGTTCCCATCTAGCTATCCCCTTAAGCTCTGCCTGTGAGGCCAAGTTTTAGCTAAACACAATAAATGAAATAAAGTCTAATTACTTTGAGATAAATTACATTCATGATGTACACGCAGCAAGACACAATGCACTATGGGATCCCTAACAACCCTTTGCCAGTGAACAAAAACACAACAGAGACTAGTTCAGTCTGTCAGGTCTGCATATATTTCAATAGTAACATTCATTCAATCAGAGCTTCATTAAGGTTGAAAATGTCAGGTGAGAACAGTCTAGAAAGAGATCCCTGTGGGAGACAAACCAAGAATAGGATCAAGCATCTCCTTCCATCTCCGTGGCTCTTTTGATGTGGTCTTCCTGTGGGTCCACAGAGCGTGACAGGAGGAACACAGACAGACAAAGCAGCCCTGGTTCCTCCTGAACACATAGCTTCTCTCCATAGATCAAACACAGTACTGCCCTATTCAAGGGTTCATCTCAATAAGCTTCCCTTGGTTCCTTGAATCTCCTCTTGGATTTATTATCAAAATACATTGGGGGGTGAACAAGCTTATATAACCTTTCCTGCGTCATGTGTTTTAAGAACATAACTCCAGCAATCAAGGAGAGGTTTTTGAGATTGAACCACACACAATTCATACAAGAACTGACTCACATCCTAAAGCTCTAGGAATAAGGGGCCAAATACACACTGAAAGACATCAGAGAAGGGGGGAAATAAAAATCAAAAAAATATATTTATATGTTATATTTATATATATTTACGAGGTATGTATCCACAAAAAAAAAGAAAACACCAAAAATGTCAAAATAAGCTGTATTTTTTTTTCCAAACATATCCCTATTGTGACGTAAGTGCGTCTTAAAATAGCAATAATAGTAAATATCATTCATTATTAATTACTTTGCAAAATAAAACAAGGAGGATGTATTCCCCTGACCGTGCCTTAAAGTTAGACCCTGGGTCTGGCTCTCACACAGTTCCAGTCTCCTCAGCAGGGAGTCCAAAGCACCGAGGCCTTCAAGCCACAGGGTGGCGCTGGCCGCTACAAGTGACATTTTCTCTTCATATGAAGTCCAAGTCGGAAAAACTCCTCTTCACACTGGGAAAAGCCACAATCTCTGGAGCCCCTTTAAACCGTTGCAATGCAGCATTCGTTCCCATTCAAACTCTCCAAAAAATTTGGGATTTGAGTGGGAGGGCAGGTAGTGGGGGGTCCAGTCAGAGGGAGGGAGAGGTGGGGTGGGGTGGGGTGTTAAGAGAGTAAGAGAGGGGCTGCCACAGCGTAAAAAGGTGTCTTTGTGCAACAAAACAAAACGGAAGATTCAACTTCACACAAAAGAAAACAGAGATGGCAGTTGTCCGCCCCCTGGTTGTTAGTGAGTCTGGAACCTGGCTCCCCCGTGTGGTCACGCCAGGTACTGCTGCATCGCTGTCTTCGCTCTGACATGCCAAGTGGGGAAATGAGGAGAATTAGTGCAATGGATCCAACGGCACACAAAGCAGAACATGAGCGTCATGGTTACGAAGGGGTCTGCACCTGTCACAGAGGTTGGGGTCTGGTGCTTGGGTGAGTTTGTGCAGGATATCCACAAAGCCCATGTCCCTCAGTTTATCCTGACGCTCCTGGGAACCTGAGAACACACACACATACGCAGACGCGCGCACACACCCAACAAACACACACAGTTACCCTCTGGTTGGATTTACCATCACCACACACTTGTACATCCAGTCTGAGTTCCCCCATGTGACCACCTGGCAGAGTGTGTCCCTCACCGTCCTCCTCGTTCCAGATCAGGTTTGAGATACAGAAGGTGGCAGCCAACTGTAACTTCACATTCGAGTGTCCCTGAGAGAGAGAGAGAGAGAGAGAGAGAGAGAGAGAGAGAGAGAGAGGATAGGGAAAGAGAAAAGAAAAAGTCAGTCAAAAGAAATCCAAATGATTCTAACACACCTTGGCCCAGAATGTTATAATAGTTAGGGAGGATCCTACCATGTAATATTTGATTTTCTGGAGCATGTCATCATTGGTCATGATGAGTTCCTTGGCCGTGTTGCCGTCAGCAATGTTAGCCAGGATGCAGAGTGTCTGAAAGGGAGAGAGAGAAGTCTGACTGATGCTTGGGTCATGGGTTGAGCCAGTGCTCCCTCCGGGGGGTGGGGTGGGGGGGGTGAGGAGAGGAGAGGGCAGAGGTCACTCACCTGCTCTTTGACCTCTATGCTGTGCTCTCCCTCCAGGATGAGGGTGACCGCCTGCATGATCTGCTTTCCATGAGAGCTCATGATCTGGTCTATGTGCTGAGGAGAGAGGAGGGGTTCGTTTTGGGGCCAAACATTTGTGCTTGTGTGATTGTGTGTGTGTGTGTGTGTGTTACCGGCCGCGTGGACAGCAGATTGCGGAGCAGACCCAGGGTCTTCATCAGGACGTTGGTGTCGGGGTCAGAGAGGAGCCGGAACAGCTGCTCCGTGCCGAGCACCCGCACAATCTCCACCTTCACCTTCTGGTCGGCCTGGAACGCCATGTTCTACACACACACACACACACACGCACACACACACACACACACACACACACACGTCAGTCTGTGCTTCTCAGAATACAGAGTGGCGGACAGCCAGAAGGTTAGAGTCTCACCATCAGGGCCCAGATCCCATTGACCCTCAGCGCTGGACTGTCACTCTGGGTGAGACTGCATAACAGCTCTATCACCCCTGACTCCAGGATAGGCTGGACACACACACACACACACACACACACATCATTAGCATGTGTCTGAACCCAGCAGCAGTGTACAGGGGAGACAGCAGCTGACAGTACGTGTCCCTACCTCTTTACTGGGGGAGAACTCTAGCAGCAGGTTGCATAGTGTGGAGGAGGCCATGACCAACACCTCATCTGGGGCATTCTGCAACAACTATACACACACACACACACACACACACACACACACACACCAGTATTTTACACCCAAACACACACTTCTTTCTCCAACCACAGATAATGCCCTGTTGGATAGGTCTGGAAGGATTGACAGGATGGATAACCCCCCCCACACAAACCTTCATAAGGGGCTTCCATACGGCGTGATCATGGAAACTAGTCCTCAGCTGTTGTACTGACCGTGACAGGCTGTGGAGACACCTGCACACAAACACACTGCCCGTGTCACAGCCCCTGGGGGAGCGTGGGTATTGTAGTCTTGCATTTCAACTGCAAACATGGCCTCTGACAATGCTGTCCAAGCGGGGATGTCGTGAGGAAGCTGGACGTGACAGCAGCCAGGAACATGTCTGGGGGGCGGGGGAGAGAGGGACCTTACCTGACTGCTGCGAGGCGAACCTTGATACTGGATTCTGACAGGCCGCTGACTATCCTGTCCATCATGTTCTCCGTCTCGGTGATCTGCAGGCAGGGGGGTCAGAGGAGAGGCCTCAGACAGTGGAGACGGACACAGGCGCTCTGGGACGACAGCGTGGGAGGGCAGTGTGGGAGGGCAGCGTGGGAGGGCAGCGTTGGAAGGCAGTGTTGGAGAGCAGTGTGGAAGGGCAGCGTGGGAGGACAGCCTGGGAGGGCAGTGTGGGAGGGCAGCCAGGAGGGCAGGGCAGCGTGGGAGGGCAGCGTGGGAGGGCAGCGTGGTAGAGCAGCGTGGGAGGGCAGCGTGGGAGGACAGCGTGGGAGTGCAGCGTGGGAGGGCAGCGTGGGAGGGCAGCGTGGTAGAGCAGCGTGGCAGGGCAGCGTGGGAGGGCAGCGTGGTAGAGCAGCGTGGGAGGGCAGCGTGGTAGAGCAGCGTGGGAGGGTTACCTTCTTGCGGATATCCTCGTCGTTGGAGCCCAGCGACGCGTACAGCTTGAAGGCTGCTTGTCTCAGCTCGTGAGCGTGCTTCAGGTCATGGTCCAACTGGACGCAAGGGAACACTCGTTATCGCCATGACGACGCTCATCCTTAACTTGTTTAACCTCACCAATCGGCATCGCAGACGTACGAATGCACACGGCACACACACGCAAATGCACACGGCTCACACACACGCACACACAAACACGGCTCACACACGGCTCACACACACACACCCTCTTGATGTCTGTGATGGCGCTCACAGAGCTGGGGTACTTGAAGTAGTCGGCCAGCATGGCCACCAGGTGGTCGGTGACGCTGGCGATGCGCTGCAGCTCCACGTCAGGCTCCATCAGATAGGCCAGGGTCTCCGCCCCCTCCACCCGCTCCTCCAGCAAGCGCTCCTTACTGCACATCCGCACCAGGCACGGCAGGGTCTGGACACACACACACACACACGCACACAGCTTTGTTTCAATGCTGCAAGGTCGTCATCTGTAGACACGGTGCGCTTAGCCACACGGGCACGACAGGCAGGCACGACAGGCAGACTATTCACAAGGTCGACGTTTGAGCACGACCGCGTCCATTTGAACAGGACAGACGATGATGAGAATGACCTTTAGAACAATGCTGCCGTCGTCTGTCCTGATGGCTCCTGCTCGACACATGTAGGTTAGACTGTAGGGAGAGCAGACAGAGGTGGGGGGGGGGGTCAGTATGGGCAGCCACACACTGACACACGGCCTCCGCCAAACTAGGAAGCTGTCACAGAGTTCAAGCTCACCATTTGGCTGCAGTGAGCTGCATTTCGATAGGCTGATCCCTTTGCATCATTCGGACAAATACCTGAGAGAGCAGCTCCCCATCCACCAGTACTGAGAGAGAGAGAGAGAGAGAGAGAGAGAGAGAGAGAGAGAGAGAACGAAAAAGAGACGCACAGCGCAACAGAGAGAGATATGAGCATGGGAGGCGTGGCCATAGCAATCAACTACTGACTGCTGGAATGAGAGGAGAGGAGCATGACTTCCTCACCATTCACTAGTGTCATGGAGACCTGAGTGTTCTCGTAGGCTAGGACTGAGAAACACTTTAACGCCTGCATCCGTACCTGAGCGAGAGAGAGAGAGAGAGAGAGGGAGAGAGAGAGAGAGAGAGAGAAAGAGAGAGAGAGAGATATAAAAGGCGTTAAAGGTGTGTATTCCTGCATTAAGACGTGTGACAACATGCCTGTCTGCGAGCATGTGCACGTGCTCTACCTTATAGGAGGGAGAGGTGAGCAGAGGCGCTATGTTCTGGATGGCGCCGTGGTTAAAAAGAACCGTCTGGTGTTCGGGTGTCTGTGGAACACACAGTTACACGTCACTTAACAGACACATTCAGCTCGTCCAAAATGTCCACTTTTTGATCCCACGCCAACTCAAAAAGGACAACGACCAGAGGCCTGGGACCCCTGTTTGGTCAGACCCATACATATGCAAATGTATATTCCTCGATTTTGTTCTTCAACTACTACGTGCAATTACTCTTAACGTGCAATGCCTTACCTTGTACTTTATACTTTCTTCATAGACTTCATAGAATCTTTACTGTATCTTACTGTAACTTGGTACTCTGAGTGCTATACTATACCCTGCTGCTTTTGTTGAGCTGCAATTTCCCCAATGTGGGACAAATAAAGGATTATCTAATCTAATATGACCACAAAGACAGACAACCAGAACCCCTGTTGGGTCAGAAAGACCCTGATGACAGGAAGCTGACCTTGCAGCAGTGAGAGAAGATCTGGGTGATGTACTCCTGGGTCTTCTGCGAGTGACTCAACAAAGACATGAGGTGTGGGATGACGGTTGGATCCTGTCGGGGGGGGGGGGGGGGGAGCACGGCGTGTTTATAACTGGACTTTGTGAGCATGCATGAGACAGACTGAAAGAGAGAGAAAGAGAGAGAGAAATGCATGAGACTTACTGTGTATAGGAGCTGCACGGGGGTGACAGGACTAATGAACACGGTCCGTAGGCAGCGTAGACACGCTTCGATGAAGATGAGGTCCGGACACAGAAGACCTAGAGAAGGACGGACACGTTGCGACTTGGGATGCGTTTGACTTTTTTTGGCGCCGCAAGCAGCGGGGAGGTCATGTGCCTGCGTGGATGTACCTTGCAGCAGGGCGGGGATGATGTGACAGTCCACTAGGGACTTGATGTTGTTCTCTGTGCCCATGGCCAGGCTGCCCAGCACCACCGCACATTCGGTCCTCAGCTCGGAGCTGGACGAGCCCTGCTGGAGCAGGTACAGTAACCTGGACACACGCACAGCGAGAGGGGGAGGCAGAGAGAGGGAGAGAGAGAGGCAGAGAGAGGGAGGGCAGCAGAGAGAGAGGCAGAGAGGGAGGCAGAGAGAGAGGAAGGCAGAGCAAGAGAAGGAAGAGAAGCAGAGAGAGAGAGGGAGGCAGAGAGAGAGCGAGAGGCAGAGAAGCAGGGGCAGGGTCACAGACATAAACAGACACACCAATGATTAGGTAAGAAGACAGGTGTTCATACATATATATTACTGGAACACTATTCCATTGAGCACCACAGGCAGATGAATAGAGTGACTGGGCACAAAGTAGAGGGGACAAAGAGAAAGAGAGAGAGGGGATGGGAGGTAGGTGTGGGAGAGATACCTGGGCACAGCTCCCAGGACAATCAGGTTGGCCTTCTGCTTGTTATTTCCAATGACGGCATTCTTCATGTCACTGTGAAGACACACACGGTCACATGACTGCCGCGGTGCTGATGCCAAACTGCCGCGGTAGAACAGGGTCAACAACAAGCTGGATTGCAAAATAAAATTACCCAGCGTCTCATACATATGCTGTAACCATAAGGCTAGATTGAATTGCAGGGTCGAATGAGACTAGACAAGCCCCTGGGGTTGGGGTTAGGGTTAGGGTTGGGGCTAAGGCTAGGGCTGGTGGAAAAGTACAGCTGCACCATTCAGGTAGCTAACGCCATCTAAACCCGTAACCAGAGCTGGGCCTCAAGAGTTAAAAATAAAACTGGAAAGATGTGAGTCTGAGCCGCATGGGCAGAGTCTCATACTCCCCTGTGAAAAACAATAATACGGACACAAACAGATAGACTGAGCGAGTCGCAGATAGATCTGACACATTCTTGCCCTCAAACATGTGGTCACATGTTGACGAACTGGACCAATCGGTGACAAGGCAGATTCTTATCGTCCCATAGGTAGAGACGAGTCAGACAGAAGCCCACAGCAGGGCTGCTTCAACCAATCACAGCCGTTCCTTCTGCAGGACTAGAAGCTGTTTGAGTGAATGCGGATCTCAAAAGACAGAGCGAGAGACGCTAGCCGGATACATAACACATTTTTTCCAAAGAAAGAAGCTAAATCCAGTGTTTACTTACATGACTCCCTGCAGCACTTTCTGTGGATCGGGGTCAAAGAGCCGGTCAACATAGTGGCGACTAGTTGCTGTGACCTCCTGCATGGTAACATAATAACACACACCAAGTGAATCTGAAGCACAGTACTGTCCTTCATCATGAACACCCACCCACACCAACAAGTCATGATACAAACACACAAAGTCTCTCTCTCTCTCTCTCTTACACACAGTGGTTGGCTCAGATCCTCCATACCAGAGATAACCCCCCCCTCCTCATCACATCACAGACTGCCTCTTGGCACACAAGCCTTCCATCACCCAGCAGAGCACAAGACTGATAGTGTCACCTGATCAGATCTGTTGATGTTTGTCAGCAACATTGATAACACGTCACTGGCCTCATCCAGAACTTTCCTAGGTAACAGATGGCACTGCAATCTAGTATTGCCAGGCAAGTGGGCTGCTTAAATGACTCAAAGGGAGCAGCAGTAGTAGTAGTTATGGTGGGGGGGGCGTTTCCAACCCAGCAGCAGCATGTGATAGTGGAGCTAATATGCTACCTACTCTCCTTATAGCTCAGGCTTTGTTATTTTTAAACCTCGATCAAATCCTCCCAAACGTACTGTTCCTAAAGGGCAACATTTATTAAGAAAAATAAAATACTTTACGTTCTGGAAATGGTGCTTAACGTTGCACAAGGGCACTTGACAGATCTAATAGCTTAGCACAAAGCAGCTAGCTGATAGCAGAGTTAGCCGGTCACACAGTCTGCAACCATACAAACCACAGCAGCTAGCTGGCTGCTAAACTCCCAGCTGGAGTCAGACCGGCTGAGTTCATTCATTAATTCAATATATTCGATAAACCAGAACTTTACTAAGTCGTCCTGACCCTAAAACAGAATGAGTGACACTGACAGTCAAGCCTGGCTGCTGCTGGTCTGTTAGCATTAACAAACTGTGGATCAAACTGTCAAACCTGCAACTTTAACCGACTATCTAACATTTAAATGTACATGTATTAATTTAGCAGACGCTTTTATCCAAAGCGACTTACAAGAGAGAGCTTTACAAAAGAGCTTCAGTCACTGAGCACAGCAACGTGATAGACCCCAAATATAGCGGGCATCTAGGTTACAAAACATCATGAGAACCAATATCTAACCATGACTAACTAACATAACACAGTTAAACAAAATTTATTTCATGTCAAAAACCGCAGTTGAGATATTTTCCTTGTGAAGTGTTAAGGTGTTGGAGGACTCACAGACAGCACGCTGATGCGGAGAGGGGCCTCCAGCAGACCCGCCATCTCTCTTCCTCCCCCTGTCTAGCTCCCAGATCCGGGCAGCACTTTCCAAACACTCCGCCCTCCTCCAGACCAGCTGCCCAGATTAAAACAGTAAATATAGCTGAATTAAATAAGATAAATATAGCTGCTTTAGTCTGGCTTAATCAAGCAACACTTTCAGGTGTGCTACTAGAGTAACTCTTTGCTAAACTCGTATTATGTGGGCTGTGTGAGTAGAAAGCATTATTAAAGTATCTGATCGGAGTCGTCTGGTTGTTTTATTTGAGTGGAGCTCATCTGTCAGTGTGAAGACAGTTAATAATAATAAGACACTTTATTTATATAGTTACAGTCTTACTGACCTCCTTCAACTACAAACACAATCGAATGACAATTTGAGGGATTTAGTTTGCCAACACGCAGATATCTTGCATTATCCGACAACTGATTCGATGGGGAATGTGTTTGGAAATCATTATTAGAATTTTCTTGAACACAAAACATTTGGGATAAAAAAAGAAGAAAAAAAGCATTGAACCAAATACATGAATTATTTGCTACTTGAAACATAATTGTAGATTTTTTTTTTGCTCTATTAAAAATTTAGAATTTCATGTGACCCAGTTTTCCAAGTCAATCAAATGTGTGAAGAAAGGTTGTATGTAGCTTACTTGTCAGCCCATTCTAATAATACCACTTTATGTTTATAATACTATAAAGTCGCACGTGTGAATGACTTTCAGACCTTTTCTGTTTGAAAGTGCTGCTGTGGATGGAAAAATACGTATCCTCTCTTGGCCTGTGCGCGACGGTTAAACTCTTCCGGGTGGAAACATGATCTCGTCTGTGAGCGTTAACATAACATTTAAACCTTGATTAGACTACAACCTAACTTCTCATTTTAGAGGTGAGTAATTAGATATATTATTGATGTATGGCTAGGCTGACTCATGTCAGGGATTGGACTGAGTAAACTGTAGGAATTACGTCTGCTACACACGCAGTTAGCTAGTTTGATACAGCATGGCTGTGCTGAAGTTGTGTTGCAAACGACGTGGGTCTTTGCAGTCTGCATGTATTTTATTATTCGTCCCATGTTAGTAAGTAGCTAATAAGTTTGTTGTGCGTCTTACTGCAGATTGACTCCAAATTCCGTCTTTCCAGGTTGGCATATGTAAAACAGCAGAAGATCTGACCCTGCCAGTCAAACGTGCACAGACAGGAGGACAAGAACTCGCAAGTATCGTTACTAAACGTGGAGTAACAGGCGGTTGTCAGACATGAAAATTGCTGTGGAAGGATGCTGCCATGGTGAGCTAGACAAGATCTACGAGACGATCGACTTCCTGGAGAAGAAAGATGGGGTTAAAGTGGACCTGCTGCTGTGCTGCGGTGACTTTCAGTCGGTCCGAAATGAAGGGGACATGCAGTGCATGGCCGTGCCTGACAAATACAAACATATGCAAACCTTCTACAAGTAGGTGAAGCTTTTCATCAGTAACTTGCTTTGGGTTGAGGATGCAAGCGTTTCATCATTGAATGTCTGTTCTTGGCAGGTACTACTCTGGCGAAAAAAAGGCTCCCATATTGACCATTTTTATTGGAGGGAACCACGAGGCTTCAAACTATCTTCAGGAGCTCCCCTATGGTGGCTGGGTGGCTCCTAACATCTACTATCTGGGTATGAACCTCAGCCCCTGGTACCTCACGCTCTGATTCTGATCACAGCAGGTCATCGGATGTTATTGGTACCTGGTGTTAATGTGTCCTTCCATCCATCTATCCTTAGGTTATGCTGGGGTTGTTCGGTATAAAGGAATACGAATAGGCGGGCTGTCTGGGATCTTTAAATCTCACGACTACAGAAAAGGTGCGTTCTGAAAGCTGGATGTGTCTTTAATACCTGTCTGGATGTCTTGTGTATGCAAATGTGATCTAGCAGCGTATACATAAGGTGTACATCTCTTCCACAGGGCATTATGAATTTCCCCCATACAACAGAGAGACCCTGCGTAGTGTTTACCACATCCGAAACATTGACGTCTTCAAACTCAAACAGGTGACTGACGACCAAAACGGAGGGTGTTTCGGCAGGGTCATTAACATCATGGTGTTCAGAACACCAAACACACGTGTTAATCTTGTTATTTAACACCCTGTCCCCTTTCCTATTTTGTTTTTGTAGCTGCAAATGCCTATTGACATATTCATGACCCATGACTGGCCCCGTGGGATCTACCATTACGGTTGTACAAGCGAGCTCCTGCGAAAGAAGAAGTTCCTGCGTCAGGAGGTGGAGTCGAATACTCTGGGCAGTCCGCCTGCAGCGGAACTCCTGGCAGACTTGCAGCCAAGTTACTGGTTCTCTGCCCACCTGCATGTCAAGTTTGCTGCCTTAATGCAGCATACGGTGAGTAATACTGGTCTGAATATTGTCCACACTATTGTACTCTTCTTGGCAGTTAAATGACACACTTGAAAACACAGATAGCCAGTAGGTAGTGTGTCAGTTATGTTTGTCTTACTTTCAGGCTAAAGGTGATGCAGCTCCTCGAACAACCAAGTTCCTCTCACTGGACAAGTGTCTGCCTTATAGAGAGTTTCTTCAGG
This sequence comes from Neosalanx taihuensis, assembly GCA_030340665.1. Classification (NCBI taxonomy): domain Eukaryota; kingdom Metazoa; phylum Chordata; class Actinopteri; order Osmeriformes; family Salangidae; genus Neosalanx; species Neosalanx taihuensis. Next base: position 15,229,059 of record CM059291.1, on the reverse strand, counting down.
TGAGAGAAGCTCATCTCAGCTCAGGTCAAATGTGGAGCTCTCCAAAGTTTTGTTTTGAATCCAAAATCACTTTTCTTTGCTTGTGTTTGTTTTTAGATAGTGGACTTGCCTGACAGGCCAAGCTCCTCCCAGGGTTTGGAGTATGACCCAGAGTGGCTAGCTATTCTGAAGGCAACTGATGCCCTACAGAAGCCCTCTCCTCACCCCTGGAACCCACCCCAGAATAACGGACTTCACACAAGGTGAACCCTCCCCCCACCCCCATGCTTTGTGTACTTGCATTGTACTGGTCCCATTTACTCAAACCTCACACAGTACGAACAATAGAACATGCTGGTGTGTTGAATCCTGTGTTCCCATGTGAATGCGTTAACCAGGTGGGATTTCCGGGCATCAGAGGAAGCCATGATGGAGGTGATGAGCGACCTGGGAGGAGAGCTGACAATCCCAGACAACTTCAGTCGTACTGTGCCCGCTTACGATCCTGCCCGCCCCCAGCATCGAGCGGCACCCAGCTGCAGCACCAACCCTCAGACCACCGAGCTATGCGCCACCCTGGGCCTCACTGATATCTATGCCCTGGTTGGACAAGGCGGACAGGGGCCCCAGAGTGTGGCCCCTGGAGAGGAAGAAGAGGTGGATGATGATGGTGGTGGTAGCACAGGGAGTGTAGAAGAGCCTAGTGAATACCCAACTGACACATCAGGCCTTTCCAACTCCTACAACCCTGATGAAATCATCATAGAGGACGAGTGGGAGGAAGATGCGGAGGAGGAAGAGGGAAAGGAGAAAGGAAAGGGGCAGGGTGAGGGGAAAGCAGGATCGGAGGGTCAGAGTTCAGATGTTGTCCCGGAGGGGGAGAAGGGGAGTTTGGACAGCCCCTCTGTAGGTCTCCACCCAAACCGTATGGTCTTGCCAAGCCCCAAATCAGACCCCCCTTCATCACGCCGGTCCCTCTCAATGAGTCTGCCTCCACCCAGCCACTCCTCCCCTGCCAAAAGCCCCACGTCTGAGGGCATCTCAGAGGGCGAGAGGGAAGGGGAAGCGTTGGTGGTCCGGATCCCAAAACGCACTAGCGAAGAAGCGGGAGATCCTAGCAGCACAGGCAGCACTCCTAGGATCAAGCGGCGAAACCAGGTCATCTATACTGCAGTGGAAGATGAGGAAAGTGACAATTAGGTTTAGAGTTAAAGGGATACATTTTTTAGAGCTCCACAATTGATTTATTTTTTTAACTTTCCAGTTTGTACAGGATATTCAGCGTACAACTTTATAATTTTTATACTGTGTGTATGTGTGAGTGTGAGTGAATGCTGGACTGTCCTGAATCTGTCAAGGATGTTAAAATACAATGAAGTTAATGTATAGAAGTATGAGAAATAATAAAGATCTGTCTTAAGCCTACAGATGCAACAGCTGCATGGATAACTATAACCAAATACTTAGCATTGTTAGCTTAGTGTAAAGTGAAGTTAAGCATCAGTTGTTAGATATTATGGAATAGGTTTGAAAATAAAGGACAGGCAAGTTTTCAGCACTCAGCGCCATAGCACAGCTTTATTGAACAACACTTTACAGAGGTGCTGATAGGAAATTGAGTCTCCCACTGTGGAGGATTTTTAACACATGACACAGAGCAAACATGATCATTTAAGAGAGAGTTGCCATAACCGTCTCAAAATTAAATAGTCTTAACATTGATTAGTCCTTGATTCATTCCAGGTTTACAGATGTGCTCTAGTAAAATCAACTACCAACCATTTAATTAAAATTAGACATAAATACAGTGTACTAGACAGGCTCTTCCTATCACCATACAAGGAGCCAATGACAGTAAGCCAGGGTACTGGTTATTGTACAATACAAGCCAAGGTCACGGAGATGCTTCTGTTCAACGCTGCACTGTGAACATACTTGAGCAAGTCAAAAACAAGGAACCTTTCAAAAGAAAAAACTGGTAGTAGGCACTTCTGTTTTTAACAGTTCTTCAAACCATTCTTGCACTTGGATTTGCATTCTCCCACTGGACCAGTATCAATTTGTCAAATGAAATCACGTCATTCATATTCTATAGCCAAAGCCTTGGAGAAAACCAACCAAGCAGACTGTCGCCAAAGCAACCAGTCATTTATAGTCCCCAATTAAGTCATAAAAAGCCAAACATTTTAATTTTAACCGTGATGAGACGGGGGGGAAGAAAATGGACAGAGAGCTCCGATGAAGGGATTCTTCACATTTGCAGGACGGGGAATCAGAATAGTGATCTACAGGAGACAGCCATCTCCCAGATACTCCCCTTTGCTACAAGGACATGAGAGGTACAGACGGGGGCATAAGCAAGACGGTTATCATTCCGCACAAATGTACGCCTACCCAGTTATGATGACAGCTTGCCACGTCTTTTGTATGGCTGGGTTATCTCTGGAAAGGGTGAAGTCTAGCAGGCAGTGGTGGGGGGGGGGGGGGGGGTCGATAACTACTTATGTACTTATCACTACAGTGCATCACTAGATAACCGATGTCATTTCTACAGTGGTTTCCAGTGAAGGCACAACCAACCAGAGACATACCCTGTGAAACACATTCTCAGCAGTGAAAAACTAATAGATTCAGTGTATAGATCAGTGGGGGCGATCAATAAATTATGGAGGATTCACGGATGCTGAAAATTGCATACACGTTATTTTTCTAGACCTACTCAGGGTCCAAATCAATTCAATAAATAAATCCAAGGAAAGGCTTAAATTTAGCCGTCCTTCCTAGGGGATTGTGGACAACTGCTCTGTCATTTTTTTAAGGGAGTGTCTGGCAAAAGCCAGCGTTGGGGTTCTAGGGATTTGGTCATGCCAGCTAGCAGATATGGGAGTTGTGGAAACGAGGAGGCAGGCTTTACATCGACTGCCTCTTTCACCCATTTTCAGGCTGCCTTACCTCATCTCTCATTTCTTATTTAACACTCAAAAAGCACTGCAGTTCCTGCTTTAAAAGCCACAATTAAAAACAACCAAAGGAGGGGATGAACAAACATTGACAATAAGTGCTGGATATTATACAAAGTCTTGTTGCTCTGCGCTCTTCTTGTCCACCCTTCTGTCTCCGCTTCTAAACAGACCACACTCTCTGCTCCAGTCTCGGGTCTAACAGAGACCACTCTCTCTCCTCCGGTCTCCGTCTCCATCAGACCACGCCCTCCCCGCCTGCAGATCTCACTGGCTGCTGGGGAAAACATGCGAGCGCGACAACAGGTGTCTTTCTCCTTTTCCGACACGCCTCCCTCTAATTCTCCTTGCTCTCTTTATCAAACTGTTCCATTGGGTGGGTGGATGGGAAGGTAGAGGTTTGAAGAGGTGTGAAGGGGCGGGGGCAGGGGGGTGGGATCAGTTGGGATGGGTCTCCCCCCCATCTGCCCCTCAGGTTGGTTGAAGCAGGGGGGTGGGACAGCAGGATGGGTGCACTGTAGGTTAGTTTCCACAGCAGGCTCGGGTGGAGTGGGCGTCTGGGTCCTGGAGGTTTACTCCCCTGTGTCTGGCTGCATGTGTGGGATTCTGGGTGTCTGTTTTTGGCATCTTTTTAGCTGGAAAAAAATGAAAAGGTTTGGTTTAATACCAATAGCCATTGGGTCTTTTGTGTGTTTATAAAACAGCACGTTATCAAACTATTTCTGACGTTAAGACCTTGTTTTATTAGCCCAAATATGTAAGCCCCCCAAAAAACATTTTTTACCAGAACCACACTACAAGCTTCTCCAAAGAGACTCACCTATGGCCAGGAAAAGCTCATTGACATTCATGGCCGTCTTGGCTGAGGTTTCCATGAAAAGTAGACCTGTGTCTTCCGCGTAGGTCTGGGCCTCCTGTCACACCAACCATATATGACACGTGTTAGCAAGTACTGTGGGCAATCCTACCTTGACACCTGGGTAGGAATACTTTGGGTTACCTCATACTCCACTAGTCTTTTCTCAGCTAGGTCAGCCTTGTTCCCAGACAGAGCGATGACAATGTTGGGGCTGGCTTGTCTCTGGAGCTCCTTCACCCAGGCTTTAGCACGTTCGAACGTCTCCTGGAGGAGCACAGCGGAGCAGGGAGAGCCCACGCAGGCGGAGTCAGTAAGGAGGAAACGGGAGGAGGACAACAACCATGGACGACGGTAGACGGGTACTTTACCGGCTTGGTGATATCAAAGACCACAATGGCGGCCTGCGCGCCGCGGTAGTACATAGGTGCAAGGCTGTGGTAGCGCTCCTGGCCGGCCGTGTCCCAGATCTCAAACTTGACCGTCGTGTCGTCCAGACACACAGACTGCGCCAGGAATGCCGCTGTTACAGGACAAATACAACACCAGATCAACGGCAACGGCAGGCAATGTTTCATATTCTCCTTATTTTATTATCTGCTTTCTCACCTCCAATGGTGGTCTCCTGGAACTCATCAAACTGTCCTTTCACGAAGCGCAGCACCAGGCTGGACTTGCCGACTGCCATGTCTCCCAACAGCACCAGTTTGAACTGGCAGATCTTGGTCTGGGGCAGGGTGCCATTGGACCGGCCAGTCCCTCTGGAGCTCATGATGAAGAAGGGGAGAGCAGCAGGGACAGGGGGCGGAGTCTCCCAGGGGGCGGGAGCTCAGACAGCAAGGAATCTGGGATTGGACCAACTGTCAACCTCTGTATTTCTTCAGTATTATTCCAGGAGTTTCTGTACTGGTCTTTTTCCTGAAAGGCTTCTTTTTGATACCAGTCTCTGTGTGTTGGTTGGCAGACAACAGGATTTCCACATTACTGAATGAATGTGACACAGAAATGGTTTGATCACTGGTCCAACAATAGCCTGATCTAGACAGCCATTCAAAACCAGTGAATCCTATTTGAGTCATAACCTTACACAGTACACGAAATCATTCACACGTGATATCTTGACGACAAGGATTGAATGACGAACTCAAATCGTAATGTGAATCTATGTACCACATACTGCGTTGCATATTTTTCAGCGTGAGAACCGTTTTGGAGAACAAATGAAGTCACATCTTCACATCCATCACATCATCACATGCATCACATCATCTCATCATCACATCATCACATCAATCTCATCATCACATGCATCACATCAATCACATCATCACATGCATCCCAAATTATCCCATCAATCTCATCATCACATCATCACAAGCATCGAAACGCTGCTGGAAATTCCTCGAGTATCTAGTCATCATCTGAGTTTCACTTCGCAACCTCGAAACTGAAACGTCTAGGAAGACTTTCCCACTTGTATTTACATTATAGCGATATACTATTTTTATTTGATTTAATATCAGGGACTTACCAAGACAGCAATTCTCCAGCGTCAGTAAATATCGCAATATGACAGTTTATAAACACTGATCGCTGTGGTTGAGGACGGTAACAACACTACAGGCCCTGGCCTGACTCGTTTTCACTTATCTTTTACTTGAATTATTTGGCATTAAGATATCTTTACAATGCACGTAAGAGGTGATCAAAGGACGTGTAGTTACCTATTTAATGTCTTGTTGCTCTGCAGTGATCGGACTTTCTGGCTGATTCTTCAGTCAGCTGGTGAAATTTGCTCACACACTTCCTGTAAATTCGCGCAGGCGCAGAAACGGACTTATTGTCAACTGTCATCATTCTTGACGTATTTTTTCATTTTTCTATATAAAAGCATGCAGGTGCATATGTCTTCCAAAGAGATTCTCTCAGATATTAGCCCCTATATGTATTAGGATATCGTAACAAAAACAAAAAGAAGCGTAGCTGCCACAAAGAAGAAGTTGCTGTAGATAAAACGTGTGGCCTAATCGGTGCGATCCGTCCGATATTTGAAATCAAATATCAAAAACGCAACTTGAATGATGAGATGCATCTCATTTCAAATTTTCCTCCAAACCGCATGGAGGCAACCAATAGATTTGAGTAGAGTTTATTGCGCAACGCCCTCTAACGAAAAACTCCCAGTCGCTTGTAAACAAACCAAAGGAATTATTAATTTCCTTTAAGAACTCATTCAGAAACACCATCAATCAGAAACACCATACTAATCGATGAACAAGTGACCGATCGGAAGAGTCTGCAGCTGTACAGAGGCCAGCCATGCCAGTCTCCAGCCAAAACAACCAAGGAAGAGACAGCGCGGTACGTTTCAACCCCTTGAAAAGCACATCGACCCGGTTAAAAAGTGCTTAACTTGCCAATCAACACCCCCTTTTTCATGAAGGCAGCTCTCTGACTCTAAATACATCGGTGCATGAAGGTCTGCGTGCATGTTGTTTGCAATAACAGGTGCAGGGGACTAACGACAGCAGTGCGCTGAGCAAGGTGTCTGCTGCTGCCCAGGGGTACTTTAAAGATGACTACCTGAAATATTTCGTGTGCAAAGTGTCCCGAAGAGCCCCTCTCATTAACAGGTATGACCTGAACTTGACTGGGTATGTATTCATTAATGTATATCAAGAATACATGGAAGTAAAACGTCTGTACATTCGTCAATAGAGGCTACTACGTAAGATGGAAAGCTGTTGATCACTGTGTCAGGCAGTTTCTGCAGTCCACCCAGCATTGCCCCTACAGGCAGGTAATGTGTTACTGCCCCTGCACATGTAAGGTGTATTGTACTCTTGCAACGTTCTGCAATCCAATAAACTCCCATTCCTACCCTTCAGATTGTGTCCATAGGGACTGGCTTTGATTCCATGTATTTCCGTCTGCATGAGGAGGGGGCGGTCAGAAAGATGGTGATTTTTGAACTGGATTTTCCAGATGTTGCCAGGCGCAAGGCTGCTCTGATAAATGCTAACGTTCGCCTGAAAGAGGGTTTAGATTTCCCATCACTAGCAGGTAGGTCACTACAGCTCACAAACACCAAGTATGGTTCAAAGTATAAGTGCAACTTATAGGCCACTGATCCACACGCATACAGTATATGTTTGAAAGCAATGCCTGGATGAATTGTACACAGTGTTGTGCTAGTTACTGAAAAATAGTAACTAGTTACAGTTACTAGTTACTTTGTAAAAAAGTAACTCAGTTAGTAACTCAGTTACTTAAACCAAAAAGTAATGCGTTACTGAGAAAGTAACTTTTTAGTTACTGTACAACGTTTTTCCAATGTCCCCATTAAATAAAGGTTGATTGATTGAGTTCCCCTGAGTAATACTGAGTAATACAGACTGTTGATTAAAACAACTGTTTCAATTCATTTGCATCCATATCACTGGATCTAATCATCCAAGCAATATGATCCGTTGTGCACCAACACAAACCTTGACACAAACACCAAAGTATTTTTTCAATGCCTATTTATTTCAGTCAGCCCATAAAGTCTTCCATAGGCTATAAACTGCAAGCCTATCTTTCTTATTTGGTATTCAAAAACAGTTTAAAATAATGTGAAAACCTCCACGAGTAGAAACTTATCTCCCCCTTCTCGCTCGCCATCATACCGTGCCCGCCCCTGACCTGTCCAGTCCTCTTCATGATGCGTGTTTGATTATGTGTGGGACAAATGCGACAAATGCTTTGTTTTTCAATTCAATTAAACTTTATTGATCACTATGTTATTGGAACTGTGTGCCGTTGTACAACCAAACCCTCTTTTTTTATCCAAAAGGAACGGAGTAACGCAGCGTATGGTAACGTTAACGGAGTTACTGAATTTTAAAAAACAACGCGTTACGTTATTAGTTACTGAAAAAAGTAACGGCGTTACGTAACGGCGTTACTAATAACGCGTTACTACCCAACACTGATTGTACATAATAGTTGTGTGTGTTTGTGTGTTCCAGGTCTTTACGTGTCTGGGGAGGACTACCGTCTTGTAGGAGTAGATGTCAGAAAGGAGAACCAGCTGGAGGAGACTTTATCTGGGGCTGGAATAGACTGGGCAGCCCCTACCCTGTTACTGTCTGAAGTGGTGCTCACCTACATGGAAACACAGTGGTGAGGACTACAGATTGTGTGACGTACGTCTCAGCACACACACCTGTTGTCTGGGTATGTAAGGGTATCCTTCTGTGCATTTCCATTTGGCACAGGTCCGACGGTGTGATTGGATGGTCAGCCCGGCGCTTCCCCCAGTCTCTGTTTGTGATGTACGAACAGATTCGCCCCTGGGACCCCTTTGGTCAAATCATGCAAGATCACTTCCGGAAACTCAACTCCACACTCCATGCGCTCAGAGATTACCCTGACACAGCTGCTCAGACACAAAGGTTTTTGGACAAGGTGAGAATAATAACTACAGTCCAATATCCCAGAGAGCCTTGGTTCTGTATGCAATTCTCTCTCTGCATTGTGTGCAGGCTTGTGTGTTTATGCTTTGTTGCTCCCTACAGGGCTGGGACCAGTGTGTGTGCATGGATGTAAATGAGTTCTACCAGTGTCTGGTGCCAGAGAAAGAGAGAGGCAGGGTGGAGAGTCTAGAGCCCTTCGATGAGTTTGAGGTTAGGCATTCTGAGCAGTCACTTCATTCAGTCAAATACTGCATCATTATCTGGTTATCATCAGGATAACACATGATGTTATCCAAAGATTAGGTGTGAGATACAATATGCACAGTTCAAAGATAACTGATAGGACTACATGGCAACTCAGCTGTATGCCACTCCTGTCTTTCTGCCCAGGAGTGGCACCAGAAATGTTCTCACTATTTCATCCTGACGGCCTGTAAAGGCTCGATTACCAGCCACGCTGCGTTAAGACCACCACCAGGTGCGCGCTTCATGTTACGTCAACAGCGTTTTACATGTTATGAAGCAACATATGTAAATAAGTACATGAGTCTCCACTCTGTTCCATTTCCTCCACAGTGTCTCCCCTCCCCTCTTTGAGGCCAGTGCTTAGCCCTGCATCCCTGATGGTGAAGCCTGTGTCTGGGTCACTGTCTCTGGAGGGTCTTGGCATAGCCTCCACCCCCTTGGGTCCTGACATGGTGCTGCTCACCGGAGGCTCCGATAAGAGGGGCAGGGGAGCTGCAACCAGGGTCCTCATCACAGGGCAGGCTGCCTGGAGGTCTGCCTCTGTAGAGTCTTCCACAGACTGGGGTACTTGATCTTGCAGGGAGGTAATATGAAGTGGTGATATGAAATGGCATGATGTCAATCTGGAGGTCTGTGTTGTGTCTACAGGTGTTCGACTGTATCACACGGTAAATAACATCCCCGGTTGGGGCAGTGTGGTCTATGGTGGGCGCTCCTCCCCACTCCACCCAATCAGGAGCCTTCTAAAAGTGACGTGTGACCTGCCTGACCCCACATCTCTTGAGAACATGGCAACTGTCAGCCTGTCCTTAGAGGAGATAACATGCACTGGTATCCTGCCACCACCAAGATGGCGGCACACAGCGACCGTGCTGAGTTATAGAGGTAGGCACAGCCAGAGACGTTACTCTGCGTCTTAGTCTTTTGTAGTATTGTGTTATGTGCAAACAAGTAACCCCCACCCCACTCTTCAGGCCAGGACTTCCTGTTTGTGTTTGGAGGAAGAAATGAGACAGAGGTCACCTTAGGCGACGCCCATTTCCTGAACTTGAATGTTCTACATTGGACAGAGGTTTGTTAGGCTACAGGACCTTGCAGATACACATGGGACATACTTAAAGAAAACCACACTCTAAAAGAGATATCTGTTTATGTAGATGTCAGTAGAGGGTATCCCGCCTGAAGCTCGCCTCTCCCACTCAGCGTGTCAATATAAGGAAGGGGTCGTGGTGTTTGGAGGACTAAGTAGAGGAGGGCTTCCCCTGGGGGACATACACTTTCTGAGGCCCACTACCACAGGCTTCTGCTGGGAGAGCCTGGCAGTTCACCCCCAGCCAGTCCCCAGGTACACACTCTGATGGCCACTCTGAAGCCTGTTCCATGTCTCTATAGGTGTGGATCTCTGAAGGATTTGTCACCCCATTTCAGATATTCGCACAGTGCACACGTGATTGGTCAGCAGCTGGTGGTTGTGGGTGGGGTTTGGCTGCAGGCAGAAGGTGTTCCTGGTATTGCAGTCATAGACCTGATCACAGGAAGCAGTATGGAGTTTCAACTGGACACGGTAAGCCAGTGTCCGCCTCTAAAAACACGGAACATGTGAAATTACGGTGTCACTGACAGCTGTGTTATGGTTCTCTAACCTCCAGACGTCGGTGCCTTGGCCCCTCATGCTGCATTCATTCTGCTCTCAGCTGCTAGACTGTGAGGAACCATCTCTGGCCCTGATGTGTGGAGGAGGAAACTGTTTCTCCTTCGGTACCCATCACAACCCCTGTCCGGTCATAGTGGACCTCCGGCCAGCTTTGTGAGCCAATCAGAACCAGGGGTTTGGCTCCGTGAGCTCATTAAGCCCTTCACTACAGACTTAAGGTTGATCCTACCTCCAAGCTCAGAATGGACTGAACCTGAATTCGTCCTACCGAGGTGATTGTCTCATACACCATACACAGTCCAGAGAAGGGACAACATCCTGTAATTTGCTTACCAGACAAGTTTTATTTCAGATGAGACCTCAGACTTTAAACAACTCATATCAAATACTGCAATTAGAGAGAGAGAGAACATGGGGGAGACTTCATCCTTAGGTTGTTGGGGTGTTTGGGCAGGCTGGAGTGGAGGATCACTCAGTGATGCGTCTGAAGGACTGGACCACAGGGCTGATGGCGCCCCAGTCCCCGGGTTTGCGGTACTCGCCCTTCTCCAGGAAGTACTGACGGCCGCGGTAGTTGGGGTGTTCGTAGAAGACCCACCAGCCATCAGAGACCTTGCAGGAATAGACCTCCCTCGAGCGGTACTTCTCCTGCACCGAGGGGCAGTCTTCAGCGGCCTCGAAGGCCTGGCCCTCAAAGTTAACCTTTTCATACAGCTTTATCTTGTACTGGGTCCCACTGGTCTGCATGGGGATGATGGGGGTGGGGGTGGTCAGAGGGAGATTGGGTGGAACAGGGAAGGTGTTGGAAAGGGATTAGTAATGAAGGGGGTTGGGAAAGAATGGAGAGGGGAGGTGGGGTAAGAGAAAATGGGAAGGGGGGGGTATATAAAGAGATTAGATTCTAATCTGACACAGGACTGGTGATAATGCGAAAGTAATGTTTGATTTTGTCGCTGTGTACTTAAAAGCACGTGGTCGTCTCATGGCAGTCAGTGCTACATGCGGGTATTGATTTTCATTACCAAAACCTCGAGGCGTTTGGTTCAAACCTCATCGATAGTCAGTGGCCTCATTGTCTTTCTATGAACAGCAAAAGGCTTGAACTGAGCAGTTCTGAAACTGAGGTACCACTATAAGTGCTGATGGGAAATTCCCTGTTTGAATGTTTCCCATGCTATTGCAGCTGTCACCGTACGGCGGTGAATAGTACAGTCACCTGACCATGGACCCTAACATCCCTCTGTAAAGGACAGGGTAGGACCAATCAGAACTTAGCTACAGGACTGTGATCCAGGACCAGCTCTGATTTTTGCTGGAAGCTGTGGAGGTAGTGGATGACTTACGAAGTGGATGATCTTGCAGGAGGTGAGGTGGTCGTTGAGGCCCATCCAGCGCTGGTAGTCTGGGTACTCCCCCCTGGTCAGGACGTACTGGTAGCCCATGTAGTTGGGGTGCTCATACACCACCCAGGCCCCGCTCTCCACCCTGATGGAGTTGCAGCGGCTCAGGTAAGTGTGGAAGTCGGAACAGTCGCTGTCACACTCATAGCGACGGCCCTGGAAGTTCTTTTCCTCGTAGAAGGTGATCTGGAAGAGCGACATCAAATGCATCAGTCATCAAGACTCAATAGTCCAGCCGTATGTGTTTTCTAATATGACACGCGATACTCTGAGGATTTTGAGTCTCTCTGCCCTGAACGTGTCCAAGTGGCAGTTTGTGGTCTGTCAGACCGTTCCGAACATGATGACTCAAACTAAATTCAAAACTCGATACAAGATAACTAACAACTGGTATATCCAGTCAACAGCACATTCAAGTCATGTGCGCCATCCAAAACTGCTTATCACCAACTGCTGCTGGCACATAATATCACAATATTCCTAGCTATCGTTGATCACTCAGGTGTGTGGATGTTAGTCTGCTTCCAGCTCTCTTTAGTGGCAGAGCAGATGTCCTGTTACTCACCCGGCCCATTTTGGACATGTGCAGCTTGGCTTTGGTGTTGGGGCTGGTGGGTCTCCCTGGTTGTGTCTGGGCCTGCCTGCCCAGCCCTTTTATACACACAGCCTCTCAACGTTTAGAAACAGGACGCATGGGGACAATCGCTTTGTCATGAAAATTTGATCCAAAAATTGAGTCAGTGATTCTAGTGCTATTCAGTTTTTTTTCCAGAAAAGCGAAGTGGGATTACGGCATAATGGCAGGGTGGTTAGAGTGCCCATTGACCCTGTCTACTGGCTGGCTCCAATGCCCCCCAACTCACCTCATCCCCATACCACAACACATGCCAAGCCCACCAGCCTGCCTCTACCATCCCCCAGCCAGTGGCCGACACCAGCTCATGCCAATGTGTAGCCATCTGCATGGGAGATGCACTGAGCTGCAATCTGCATTGCCTGACTTGTTCTTGGGCATTTGTTCACTCATTCGTAGTTAAGTAGGCCATGCCTGGTTAATAACACCTGCTCTTGAAGTTTGGAAATGACACGAGCATCTGGCATGAGTCTGTCCTGTCTCTGGGTCAATGCAGGGGGGGATACAGAAACATCTGCTGTTCTCTGGTTTCTCTCAAAATAAATAGGGCTAAAGTCAGTTGGCCTTGATTTGGCACAATGTTGTCCAACTAACTGGGTTAGGAAAATGTCCTGCACTGAGCCACCTGTCCTCTTCATGGTCCTAGTAGCATGGAAAAGACAGTGAGAATCAACAATCCAGAAAGTCCTTCATCCAAAACCATTTTTTATTCATTTTCTCTACAAGCAGAGAATAAAATTTATACAAACTATTGCAAATCCTTTTTCTATTGTAACTGGGGGCAAAATAGTGCAATGTCATACCAAGGCAAGTAAACTACAGCAGTTAAGGCATAATAATACAATCATTTACATCTTCCACACACTGGCCATTGAATTTAAAGACATGTCAGCAACATTAACGCACTGTTACCTGCATTCTAAGCATATTTTACAGTACAGCTTTTTGCTCTGATGCAGCAATTTTATATAGCTATCATGCTGTACTCATTAATAAAGTGAGGCCCTGGCATCTCCTGGCCTTCAGTACCTAAAGGTCACGCATATATGAAGGCTGCTAATGAGGCAGAGCGTCATCACATTCCAACCCCCATGCTAATTTAATTGGCACTCTACACAAATGCTATTCCAATTCACCACACCCACATTACCAAACAAGCATCAATTATTAAGAAATTATTGCTAAATACGAATTCAAACAGTACATCAGCATTTACATGTATTAATTTTCACTCAAGAATGAACGGTCAATTTATGCATTAACTGCATTCCCCATTATTACATTGGTAAACAGGAATGTAACAATACACTGAAAATAAATCCTGAGTGTCTGACAGCATGGTACCGTGGCTAAGGACTGTTAATAAAATGACTGTCTTTTTAATATCCACCCTTAAACCCTTAAGAGTGTCTCTATTCATTCACTCAGGGAAAATGTGGGTAAAAAAGGCAGAATCTCCCTTTAATAGACGATCAGTCTGACTAAATGCCGAGTGCCTGGGCACCTGGATCAAATAGGGACACTTCAGGGAAGAAGAGGGAAAGAGCACAGACATGGGATGGGTTCCATGGGTTAGATGAGGGGACTGAGGACTACTACGGCCCACGGCAGACTTCCTCTCCTCCATCCTGGCTGTAGCCCTGGTCCTCAGAGCCAGGCCTGCATGGAACAACTGCCACACATGGCTGCCTGTTAAGAGCCAACAGGTTTGATGGGATCTCAGTGAAAGGACCCATACCACCAAGGTCAGCAAGCCATGGGCGTCTCTCCCATGGCCTGCCTGGAATTGGTGCCTTTTTGTTTGGTGTCCCTAGGCTTGGGTTCATGTAGTCTTTGACCTGAGCTCTGGTCCCCCGCTGGCTCCTCAGGGGACAAGGTGAAGGGGGAGAGGCTGTCCAGCTCCTGCCTGTGACCGGTCTCTAACAGCCACTCGTGAAACTTCTGCTCCACCAGGACCTTGAACTGGTGACGCTGTTCTCTACACAACAAACACAATACTTCCGGTTAGACCAAACCAACAAAAACTAAAAAAAACATGTACTTTTCTCGGAAGACGGATGCATTTGTAAGGCTTTCAAGTTCATCATAATTACTTCCACCATAAAATACTCTCTTCTGCTTGCCCCACAACACATTGAAAAGACACAAGGCTCAATCCCAATACAGTGCCTCATGTCTAATGACTCCATGTCAAAATGGAAAGCTAAAAAAGATATAGTTAATTAGAGTGGTCTATTCGTGTGATTGCCACTCACTTGTTGAGGTTGGCCTCCATTAATGTGCTCTGCCAGTCTTGTACTCTCTTCTCACGGCTCTCCAGGGCCCTCTGGTACCCGGGTGGCAACCCCCCTGGAACTTCACAAGTGTCCCCCTCCATCTTGAAAGGCACCACCAGAGGGTAGAAGTCCTCAGGGGGCAGGAGACGGTAGCAAGCCGGGTCCAGACTGGTGCCCTCTGCTCCCAGCAGTAGAGGCTGGTCCCAGGCATTGGGCACCACTGCCAGCCCCACTCTGGCCATGTGGTCCTCCAGGGAAGGGTAATATGTGTGGAAGGGGCCCAGGGTTAGAGCTGTGTTGCCTGGCAGGAGCAAGGGCCGGGTGGGGGTGAGGGCGTGGATGGTGCAGTTCGAGGAGGCCCCTACGGCCACGCGGCCGGCCACGCACACCAAGCGCACGTTATCGCAGCTCTGGAGGTGAACACTGGTCTCCACTGGACCCAAGACCACAGTGCTGTTACGGCACTTGTCTAAGCTCACCGACCTGCAAAGCATGCCATTTTATGGCAGGAGAGCCAAGGGAAATATAAAAGACACATGTTTAGTTTTTTTAATACTAATACTATCAGAGAAATCAAGCATTTCTAAAACTCAAATATGACTCAGCATCTGTAGGGAGCAGCAGACCTGAGAGGGGACAGCAGGTAGATGAAAGCTTCGCTGCAGCGGTGCACCTTCACGTTGGCTCCCACCAGCTTCTCTGAATCCTTGGCCAGAGTCTGCCTAAACACCTGGGACATCAGGACCATGCGGCTTCCTGGAGGGGCCATGTGGGTGTTCCGGGCAATTTTCGCTCTCTTCATGGCGCCCTCCACTGCCGGACACAAACACCAGTACAGTTCAACACAGACACACACACATACATCTCAACGACAAGGTCAAACTGTGGGGTACGTAAATGCCACAGTTTTTCATGGAGACTCATGGGGGAGGGCGTCCCACCTTGCTGGGCCCAGGCTAGCTTCTTGCCAGAGCGCAGGCAGGCGGACATGCCGAAGGGGTTGAGCACCAGGGCCTGTCGCAGCCAAGACATGAGCTGATGCAGAGGGAAGGAGCTGCTGAGTTTGGAGAAGCCTGCCTGGGCCTGGAAGGGGGCTTTGGAGAGCAGCCTGTGGAGGGGGTGGACCCCCCGACCGCTGCCCACAGATCCCTCCAACAGCAGGCTAAGGCCTGGAAGGGCTTCCAAAGACACCTGGACACCACAATCACACATATGGAATAATAGTGAATCAAATGAATCATGAACTGATAGAATACATCTTGATTTGTCAATTGTCAAAACGAATGCCCGGAATGTCTAAGACGTGTATGAGACCTTGCTGTCCCTGATGGCCTGCCCAGAGCTGGACAGCTGTCCTGGCTCCACCAGCAGCTCCAGCAGCTCACACAGGTGGTTCTGGATGAAGCCGAGGTGGGCCTGGTCATCCCAGTTCTACTGGTGAGGCAGCAGATAAGACATCACGATGAGAGAGAATGAAAATAACTTGCATCAAACCTGTTCACCATGTGTTCATTGAGCAGACTTTTATTCTCCCCAAAGCAAGATACAAAGAGTATTTGAACCTGCAGCCTTTTGAACTGCAGTTAAATTCTCTTCCACTGAGCTACCCAACAGCTCAACTATAGAGCAACAATGAGATCTGAACTCAAGCATGGTGTTCAGAGTAGTAGTAGTTCAGATGTGTCTGAGGACCTTGTTTTGGGAGCCGGTCTTGGCCTCACGCTCTGAGGAGCGGGAAGGCGAGCGGGTACGAGGGGGGCTGGGCCACTCTTCACCAATGAGAGATGTGCGAAGAGACACATGGTTTAGCTGCTGGATGTAGAGGAAGAGAAGGAACTGCAGCGTGTCCACACACAACTGGCAGAGCGAGAGAAAGAGAGGAGAGAGAGATGAAGGAATGGGTGGAGAAAGGGTGAAAAAGATTTAAGGCAACATCAAGCCATGTTGGCACTACAGCATTAGTTACACAATGGCAATGCTGAAAAACCTACACAACACCCCCTGTAAGAGAGCCCTATCACCACCCAATAGGAGCGAGAACATGATAGCATTCTCTCACAGCCCCTCCCAACACGCAAAACCGAAGAAAACTGAGAACCTCTGAGATCTGAGAACCCACCCCGATCTCTGTTCGTCACTCACCTTACTCCTCTGGCGGTCCAGCTCTCTCTGGGACGAGCACTGCGATAAAGACTCCGCCCACTCCAGCCTCTCCTCTGGGGGGTGGCCGGTCAGGAGGTCAAAGGTCTCAAAGTAGAGCCAGGCCAAGTCCTCCTGCAGCTGCAGCTTGCCGCAGGCGATGTGACGCCACATGGGCCAGCCTAGCATGGGGAAGCAGCCCTCTCGTACGCGTACGTAGGATGCCATCTTGTGCAGGTAGTGCAAGCTGAGCTTGGTGGGAGGGGCCGCTTGCAGGGTTCCCAACAGGAAGGGCTCCATGCGAGGCCACACGCTCACAGTGTCACTGCTGCGATCCATATCTGGAATGAAACATTCGCAGAGGTATTAAGTGAATATGTTGTATTGGAGTACTTAGAGGTCATCAGGTAATACTAGAAAACTATATTTGTAGGTCTATGCATTACACCAATGGGACACAAGATCTGAAGGCAGGGGACAAAAGTGTAGAATGGATGAATGGGGTTGGTGGATGGTGACACGGTGCAAGGGCCATTCTCCAGAACATGGAAACAATAGCTAAATCCTTAAACCCATCATTAGGTTGGAACAGTCTTAACATCACACACAACACAAACAAACATTAGTGATCGCTTCCCACACGGATGGAGGACAGCGGGCTACCTGCTGTTTCTACCTGGCTTCAGATGCATCTGAGGTTCCCATGGCAATATCTTCAGATAGACTAGCCTAGCCGTTCAGAAAAGCTATTTAGCCGACAGCTAACAACAAAAAGTTAATATGCAGAAAAGCAACGAAGCAAGGCAGACTAGCCAACTACTCTTCTTGACTCGGTGCTGCCGTTAGTGATCAGGTTAGCTAGCCTCGCTAGCCTCGAGCTAGGTTGTAGGCAGACAGACAGGGTAGCTCTAGTCAACAGTTAGCAGGTGGAGCTGGGTCACTCAACATAAGCAGAAACTCACCTTCAATACTCGTTCAACACGATTTGTAGTTCCTCCAGTATTACAGTCAATGTTGGAACTTATTTCATGTGTAATATAACAGCTTGAAAACCATTTTCCATGTTTCAGGCATTTCCCCCCCCCCCACTTCACATTCACACTACAAACATGAACAACTTCCTATTTGGCGCGCTCCCTTTGGTGCACGCGCCGCACCGGCTCGCGCTCGAAGGTACTTGAGCGGAGGCAGGTTGCGCAAGGCATTTATAATATAAAGGGATATTATAGGCATTTATAATATGTATATATAAATATATAATATAATATATAATTTAATATCAATAATATAATTATATATAATATAGGCATTTATAATGCAAGGCATTTATAATATAAGGCATTTATAATGTATATTTTAAAAACAATTTGAGATGCACGTAGAACTGCACCCCGTTATTTGACTCCAGAAGAGAAAAAGGGGAGGCAAAACGAGTAAAAATTCGTACGTTTATCTCGATCAACGACAAGGTACAAGGTTTTACATCTTTAAGAGGGGGCGGGCGTTAACGAGAGAGGCAACTAGCAGAAAGGAAGCTGAGTGACAGCGGGGAAGAGATCTCCAAAAAAGCCGGGGTGTTCTCTTGGCCTTTCGGAAGAATATATTCGAATCTATGGCTGTCAAAGGGATGAATGTGTGCAGTGTATGCTGTCTCTTCCTGTGTTTTGTCTCGGCGGTGCTTGCAGGGTAAGTGGTTGGGTTCTCCATGTTCTGCCAGTTGACACACCGCCGGTGGAACAGTGTCGCCGGCTAGTACACATGTTCCATTGTGATTGGTCTACGCGGCTGAACCCTGTTCCTCTGGTGTGAAAAAATCTTTAAGGGGGGAGGATACAGCACTAACTTGCTGGAATAGTATGATCTATAGTGATCCATAGTGATCTATAGTGATCTATAGTGATCTAGTGTGATCTATAGTGATCTAGCACAGAGGCTGATGTTTGATGTCCCCTCAAACATGTTAAGCGGATATCATTTGTTTTATTGATGTAACTAGTGAGCTTGGCGTTCCAGATCTACTCTTCATATTCAGTCAGATGTGACCAGTTAGCTGTAGCTACTCAGCTAGATGAATGTGTCATAACATCCCTGTGAAGTACCCACACACAGAACACAAAGAAAGCTTTAAAAAGATACCCTCCACCATCTTCCTTGTAGTGACATTAGAGATCTAGTTGAGTGAAATCGTTCCTGATTTGCTTTCTTTGATTCCCCCCCAGGCGAGACTTCTATAAGATCTTAGGAGTAAGTAAGTCTGCATCAGTGAAGGACATCAAGAAGGCTTACAGAAAGCTGGCTCTTCAGCTTCACCCGGACCGAAATCAGGACGACCCAGGAGCCCAGGATAAGTTCGCAGACCTTGGGGCAGCTTACGAGGTAACACGGATGCCAGTGAGGTTGATGCTGTGTGTGTACTGAATGTCTCAGACATCTTTGTGTTCATCAAATAACTGTCTGTATTGAGTGACGTTATCCCCAGTTAATATGGTGAATGAAACGTGATCACAGTACCAGCAACTGGTTACAAGGGTACCTGTGCATGCACACAGTTACATATTGCTGTCCTATGCTTACATTTACATTTATTCATTTAGCAGACGCTTTTATCCAAAGCGACTATTTATGCTTGGCAGGCATGTGCTTAGTTGCAGTGTTTATTCATGCTTGCGGTTGTTTTCTAAATGCAACGCGATTATGGCCATAGCCAAAGGTTTGAATAAAGAGTTGGATATTCTGTTTCACTCTGCGGAAACCTCGAGGACCCGAAACAAAAGTATTTTGTAGCCAATGACGCGACCTATGAGGATGCGATCCGATTGGCCATGTTGACTGTGTGGCCGCTTCTGATTGGATGAGACCTTGATCTGCTGGTACTTCAGAAAACACGACGTGGAACCATGGGAACAACTGAGTGAAGGATGATGTGCTAAAGCGTCACTAATACAAGCAAATGAAGACCCGTCTCTTTATAAGGCATTCCAACAATTTAAACTTAATGTTGATACAGAAGCATAATGCAGGGTCATAGAAATAGGGTACAGTAAGGCCTATGCTCTGGAGGTTAACGTGTCTGTGTGTGCGTGTAGGTGCTTTCAGATGAAGAGAAGAGGAAACAGTATGATGCATATGGAGAGGATGGCCTGAAGGAGGGACACCAGGGCTCTCACAATGATATCTTCTCCAGGTAGCTCCATCGTAGCACATACGTCTTCATTCTCTGTGTTGACAAACAGCTTTGTTAGACAGCTCTCTGAAGGACTCTTCTTTCTCCTCTAATCTCCATCGCAGTGTTTTCTCATGTATTACTGGTGACCAGATATGTAATATAAATGTAATAATATCATTTTTGATTTGGGTGTGGGTTTTTTGAGGATAACCGTTAAGATACTGAAACAGAAGTTCGAGCCATGTCATGCTACGACTGAGGATCTTTCCTGTTTCCTCTCACAGTTTCTTTGGTGATTTTGGGTTCATGTTTGGCGGGAACCGGCAACAACAGGACAGAAACATCCCCAGGGGGAACGACATAATCCTCGACCTTGAGGTCACACTTGAAGAGGTGTATTCTGGGAACTTTGTAGAGGTACGCATTCTGATGACAGTCTAACAATGCGGTGATGATCGTCCTTCCCTTTGGTATAAAAGCACATGAAACCTCAAGTGGTTTCTAACAGTGTCAGTAATGCATCTGAACGCACCCCTTAGGTCGTACGCAACAAGCCTATCGCCAAAGAGGCCCCCGGAAAAAGAAAATGCAACTGCAGACAGGAAATGAGGACCACTCAGCTTGGACCTGGGCGCTTCCAGATGACCCAGGAAGTGGTCTGTGATGAGTGCCCGAATATCAAGTGAGTCACATGCAGGCTCTTCACAGTGAATCAATGGGCATCTTTCAGCGATTCTGAATGGACAGTAAACCCTGTAATGTTAATAAAGTTGTGTCAAGGCATGCTTGAAATGTCTCTATGACCACAGGTTAGTAAATGAAGAAAGAACCCTGGAAGTGGAGATTGAACAGGGCGTGAGAGATGAGATGGAGTATCCCTTCATCGGAGAAGGTCAGTTGCGCTGTCAGCAAATCTAACACAGGGCAAGAAAGCAACTAGTTGCCAAAACTGTTCATTGGTTGTTGAGCAGAATACATTTGTCAAACATGCTTTCAACATTTGTCAAAATACAAACATTTTGCTCTAGTGTTCAGGCTAACTGTGTTGTGCAGGTAATGCTAACGACTGTGTGTCCATAGGTGAACCACACATAGATGGAGAGCCTGGAGATCTACGGTTTCGCATTAAAGTCATGAAGTACGAACCCATACCCTCCTCATGGTTCTAACTAGCGTGCGTTAACAAGGTGTTTTGGAGTGACTGTTTATGTTTGTGTTTCTCTCAGGCACCCAGTGTTTGAGCGACGAGGAGACGACTTGTACACCAACGTGACCATCTCTCTAGTGGAGGCCCTGGTGGGCTTCGAGATGGACATCGCACATCTGGACGGACACAAGGTGAGGGAGAATGACGCTGATCTACACTACCTGACCTGAAGGGATCCAGTCAAATGCAAAAATGATGTTTGTCTTTCAGCACCAATGAGATTGTATTCAAATGCAGTAGGATCCAAATGCCGTCCTATATATGTGAATTGGGAGTGAGTTGTACGTTGTGTTGGACCTCCTTGTTGCTCCAGGTGCACATAGTCCGGGATAAGATCACCAAACCTGGAGCCCGGCTGTGGAAGAAGGGAGAGGGCCTCCCCAACTTTGACAACAACAACATCCGTGGCTCCCTCATCGTGTCCTTCGACGTGGAGTTCCCCCAGCAGCAGCTGGACGAGCAGCAGAAAGATGGTGAGGAGGAGCAGGGGTGGGGTGGGAAGGGGGGAACACATGGGTCGGGGGGGGGGGGTTGTGTCAGGGTCTTTTCTTTTGGATGTTTGTTTTTCCCACTGATTCCGGTTGTTGTTTTTTCTTGCTTCAGGTGTGAGGAGTCTTCTGAAACAGGCGTCTGTACAGAAGGTGTATAACGGCCTGCAAGGATACTGACACATCAGAGTGTGGACTGATTGCTCTGTGTCCAACTCACACTCTGAGCGAACAGAGGCCAGGAGGAGGGGTTTTATTTATTTCGGGGGGACTTGTTCTCAGGATGGGTTGAATTTAGTTGTGGTGTTTCTCCTTTTAAATGTCATGCGTTCAAACAATGGCAGAATTTTCTAAAGTCATATTAATTAGCAGTGATTTTTATTTTTATTTTGTTGCCTTATTTGGGGTTTTCAGTTCTTAAATGACTTTCTTTTTAGAGCATTCAGACATTCACTTCTGCATCAATCCCTAAGGCTATTACTTTCAGCGCTGCCTACTCACCTCAGTAATGGCCTCTGTACCACAGCTGTCACTCTGGATGGATCTGGATATCCATTAATGCTTGGGATCAAATAATTGACTTTCTATGGAACCCCACAGGGCTTGTCATCCCTTTCTTAGACTTTTTGGATGTTTTCCCCAGGCAGTTAAACACTATTCACTGACGACAACGTTGTGACCCATTGTCACTATTCTATAAACAAGCCAAACATGAAGTAAACATTGTGTAAATATGGAAGGAAGAATTTTTTTTTTTCACATTTATGTACAGATCTTGTGTTTTTCTCTCAGTAGCGGAAAGGATTTGTATGTTGTGCGTTTGATTTAAAGCGACGGTAACGAGAGTTGACCTCTTCAGCCACGCCGCAGTGGAGTAACCTCATCGTCCTCATCATCCTCATCCCCCTTATCCATCGCCGGGGGTGTTGAAGTCTGTCACTCTCCCTCCCAACCCTCATGTCCCCCTGGGGCTGTCATCCACCCCTCTGAATCTGCTGCGTCCTCCCAGCCTAATCTCTGGACTGCTCCTCTCAACAGAAAGGGATGAACTGTGAACAAACTGGCTGATTTTCCGGAGCTGGAATAGACAAATGTTACTTTTCAATTGAAAATTCAATTAAAAGTTTATATGAATATTGGCTTGACTCTTGGTATATGTTGTCTTTGAGTCAGATCGGTCGGTATTGACTCAATAGAACGTGTGGCAAGATCTCCCAGGGTGTATAGGCTGATTTAATGTTTACTGTAAAGACATCACCAGCATTGATGCCTATAGGCAGTTATGGAGGATTTAAAGGTCTGTGTGTGTGATTTCTTAGGTATGGATGTACAGAGTGCAAGAGAAGATCTGATATTTCTGTGTGCTTTGTCAGACACAAGCAAACTTGCCCCTCTCTTTAACCCACCACGTGACCCTATGGCTGACCCATTGTCACAAGATTGACACCTTAAACCAGGTTAGTGTACTTACGATCATAAACCACATGGGGGCAGCATTGTCTGACGTTCAGAGCACCTCAGTCTGCTGCTGTACGTTCCCTACCCTGTTACAGTACCTTTTGGTCGGCCTTGATCTCTGGGGTGTGGGCTTGTGAAAACATCCATGTACACCTCCTTCATATCCTCAGCATTGCGAAGCTGGGATCCCACTTGACCTTGACACTAATTAGTCCTTTAGTGCTGCCCAGGGGTTAAGAGGTTCAGGCTGAGATGGGTTATTGAGCTGGGTGGAGGAAGAGGAGGAGGTGATGCGTTGTGACCTGCACTGACCCAGCAGTGGGCTAGCTTTATGAAGCCTAACCAGCTACAGGCTGAGGGTGTACTGGAGGAAGTTGTGGTAGAACAGACAGAAGAACAGTGACGTTCATGATTTGGAATGTACAATGATGATAAATAAATACATAATTTAGTTTAATTACAAATTTAATTTGCATTT
This sequence comes from Neosalanx taihuensis, assembly GCA_030340665.1. Classification (NCBI taxonomy): domain Eukaryota; kingdom Metazoa; phylum Chordata; class Actinopteri; order Osmeriformes; family Salangidae; genus Neosalanx; species Neosalanx taihuensis. The sequence continues at coordinate 15,205,661 of CM059291.1, read as the reverse complement.
ATTCATTTAGCAGATACTTTTATACAAAGCGACTAGTTATGGTGCAAAAAATTACAAAGACTATAATGAAATAATGTTATTAATTTAATGTATTTAAAAATTACATAATAATTAGTGTGCTTAAATAAACCTGATAGAGCCATCATCTGTAATCCTGTGAGCTTATCAATGTACACCATCAAGTATAAAATGGGTGAGGGGGGGAAGAGAAAAAAAGGTTATCCCAAAAAAGAAATGTTGACGGACAAAGCCTACAATTTGTGGGCTCAGAGCATAAAGCAAACAAAAGGCAGCTTTTGTAAGGAGTAATGCCTGTCAGCCGTGTCCTCAGCCCACCACAGCTTTGAACACTGCTGGGGAGGGCCCATCCTCGCCTGTGTATGTCGCACTGCTAAATAAAAGCCAGTCGCCTCAAAGAGAAAAGCCTCAACTATTCAACAGTGACTTGTGGGGCTCTAATTATGGGAAGTGCGGGCAGGAAAAGTGGCTTTGGGTTTTTCGATCCGGCGACTAAGCCCTTCTGTTATAAAGGACGAGCTGCTGTTTATGCTGAATGCCTTTGGGTACTAAACATAGTCAGCTGTATGTGTCTTTGCCTGTCCCACCTCAAACATTTATTTATTTCGGACCCAATTTTGTCGTCTAATGAGGCATTTTGTTGTTTAAAAGGGACCGTTGCCTCGCTGTGCTTCCCACATCCTCAGGAAGGGGTGGCTGAAGGCCAGCGAATGACAAACAGTGATGCAGACCACCTATCATGAGGAAAAACAGAGAACATGGATAGCATGTCAGGCCGTGTCAAGTCAACAAAGCTATCGCCTCTCATGATGACTTCAAATCCATGTCTGTGTATACAAAACACGGTTGTTCGGCTTTTAACAGTCATAAAAGATCAAACTGACTTCCACTGTCGATTTGCATATATTGGACCTCAGCAAACACGCAAACTTCTGCCCATTTACTGTAAGTTGCCATCGCTGTCAATGCTTGTCGCAGCACTCCAGCAGGAAACTTCTGAAAACCCTCCAACTGCCGAGCCACGTGAATGGAGCCACATTAGGACAGATTCAAAATTGTGAATCATGCAAAATGAGAAATGCTGTAAATATGTATCAGAGGATCTGGATGGTGTGTGTGTGCTGGGGGGGGGGGGGGGGGGGGGGCGCTGTATGATGCACATGAGTGGTGAAAGCCGTCTTTGTGTGTGAACGAAGCCCCCTGGCAGGGCCTTCCCCTCCTGTCGGCGTGGGTGCGGGCTGGGGCCCTGTGGAGGAGGAGGATCACAGTTAATAACTGTGCGGTGGGCTGTCAGGAGCACTTAGACTGACGCTGGGCAGGAGGGGCCCAGGAACACAGCCTCCTCTGGCTGCACCAGCAGCCAGGCATGCAGCAGCATGGCACACACTGACCTGAGACCCTGGCTGGACTCCGGAGGGACAGAGGCTGAGGTAAAAACAACAAAAAGTTGATAGCTTTTTAAAGATCTTTGCGTTATGTCCGGTTCTATTGTTGTTCATTAATTGACTTGGATATTTTAATTGTCAGCTCAACTGCCCCCCCTCCGCTCACCTGGATAGGTCAGCGACTGTTCAGACAAAGTCTCCTTTAGGCAGCCTATCTGGCTTCCTCCACTGAATTCCATCTGATGTGAGTGTGGCAGGGAACTTCCCCACTATAACCGTCGCAGGCCATCAGTTTCAGACCCTAATTGACCTTTTCCAAAGCACCCACAGGGCCTATAATTACTCCTTATCTGCGCCTTCTCATAAAGCTTGACCCTCAAGATCGTCAGTGGATCCAACCAATGAAGACGTCTCATCTTGAATAGAGTTTTATTTCAGTTAAACAAGACGGCGGGTCCCATGGCATCAAGCTGATCTCCTGTGTCTCAAAGTCCATCTCAGGCCTGTTGACTAGATTAGATAACCTTGTTTAAAAGCAGGGATCAGTGTGTTGACTCAGGCCATGAGCTCCACCCTAATAGCATCTGATCTAATGGGAGATTGCAGGGTGGTGATCTCTGGGTCTTGTTGACACGAGTTGACCAATATAAAGTGCCATGGCAATGGCAGTGCTTTCAACAACAGGTTTAAACAAAGCACAGGTCAACAGAGAGAGAAAGGAAGGGAAATGAATGCATGTGTGTCGATGAGGGAGACAGAGAGAAAGATAGAGAGATGGAGAGAGACAGAAAGAGAGAGAGAGAGTGACAATGATTAATTCTTAACTGAGAGTGAATCTGTTTTTGTGTTGCCCAAAACTGACAGAAGGATGTCAGTCAGGCACTAATAGCAGAAAATTTGACACTAAGTGGATGGGAGACGCCTAAGTGAGATGACGCAAAGCTTACCTTTTCCCTTAAACCCACACAGCGCTTTATTGATGTTACGGTTTCAACCGTGAAAGAGAGACCCCAGCTTGGCCAGTTCTGTTGCAGGCGTCTTTGGTGCTCTGTTTAAATCATCACTTCCTGCTCTCAATCCCCAAGTCTGCTTATCCCTCATTTCCACACTAGTGCACACATGCACTCACCCAAACACACATACAGATACACGCAAACTCCCTTGCCTGCCCCTGGCCAGAGTTTGGAACTTCATCCAGAGAAGGGGTCTGTCTGCCGGGCGGGTGGGCGCCGTTCTGAGGGGCCCCAAGCTCCTATTCCAGCCTCCCATGGGAAGTGGGTGGGTGAAAGGGGCTTCTCCCTTAAGACCCCCGTCAAATTAGGCCTAATCAGTTAGCCCAAGAGCAGGGGCTTGCAGGCAGACCCCCAGGCCAGCAGCCACAAGCCACTGTTGCTTGCCTGCCCCCACCCCAGCCGCCCAGTCTGTAGCTGGCCGCACAAAGCAAACCTAGCTTGGCCTTGTCCTTGACAAGACCCCCGCTCCCCACCGCCAACCCAGTACACACACTCTCACAGACACACTGAAATAAACCAGGTGCAACTTTACTGAGAAAAAGTGTTGGCTGCTCTTATTCTTACCTTTGGGGTCTCACGTTCCCACTACTCTGCTTCTCTGCTCTCTCTCTCTCTCTTCCTCCCTCTTTCCCTTCTTTTACTCAACGTAGTTTCACACTAAGCTTCCTCACACTTCCCTGAGTGTTTGAGTTGCTAGGTTGGAGTGAGGCTGTGGGATCAGACAGGCCAGGAGAGGAAGAGAAGTTGTGGTTTGGAGGATGATGTTCCCTGGGGCTTGTTCTCTACACAGAGGTTGTTTTTTTTCACAAGTTTCAAATGCGAAAAACTAAGAATTTCTTCTCTGAATAAGAGCGTCTGATAAATGCCTAAATGGAAATATAAAGTCTCACTTCCCTCTCAAACATATCCCATTGTGGAAATGATTGCCATAAAAATCACATTTTATTTGGGTGCTTCAATACTTTCGTAATCTCGAATGACAATCTGTCATCTTGATCATTGCATTGCAACCTAGTTATCCATGAGCACACGCAGATTTCTAGAACACTTATTCCCTAACCAGTTAAATCGCATAATTTCCTTCGTGCTTCCCTCCTCCCCTCCATTTCTCAATTTCTCCAGACCAGACCTGGCACGATCATACTAATGCTTCTGTTCCTCTCTAAGTAGCTTCATCGATCATGTCATTTTACTCAGTCAAGACTGCAATTTGTTTTCATTTTAAAAACTTCTTTCGACTCCCTGCTCTGTTTCTCCACTCATCCATTGTACATACACACATATATCTAATTCTCTCTCCATACCTCTCTCATTCTCTTTCCTACTCATTCACTGGACTCATACAGTCTGTTTCTCTGTTCTCCATTAATTTCTATCAATTTGGTCTCTATGCCACTTCCACCATCGCTGCTTCCTCAGGTGAGAACTGTAATGATGTTTCGTCAAGTGGATTTATTTATCTATTCAATCATACATTGTCATACACAATGATTTGTTGTTTGTGTTTGTTGTCTGGTGATGCTGAGAAGGTCTAGAGGAAGCCAAGGATGGAGCCAGGAGAGCCGAGGACCTGAGTAGTGAAGTGGGGAGGGTGGACAGAGGAAGACAAGATGGGAGGGGGGAGACTTCTGATGAATATATCTGTATGTGATTATTTTGACAGCAGTTATAAACCCATAAGGCCTGGCTCCAGTTCCTGCTCATGTTGATTTAAACCTTCCAGTCCCATAAATAATGGCTGATTAAGTGGCTGTGCTTGGCCTCTCAGCCCAATCTGATGCCTGCCTGGCTGGTCTGGGCACTGGACGCCAATGTGTTCCATATTAACAGGACCATGGAGGGCTTTGAAGAATGAGAGGTTGGGTGGTGGTGGGGGTTAGACCATCAGCAGACTTGAAAGCGTCCTCATGGCTGGAAGAAACCTTTACGTCTGACACACGCATACTGATCCTCTGACACTATTTGCATACCTCTGCTGGCATGCTACCCTGTCATTCATCTGACAGCTGCACCAGATATCACAAGTGTGCTTGGTGAGATGCAAGACGTCCTCACATTTACTGTATTGTATATTTTAGAGGATATGTCAGTGAGTTGCCTGATCTGGTGCAGATCCACGACATGATGTTCCTGTACTGCATTAAATGGTCACTGACCGACAACAATGACTTTCATATGTCTGGCAAGAAGAAGGATGACGGAAATGAATCTGAATCTGGTAAACTCTGGTGGACAATTCTTTATTTGTAAGAAAACTCAATGGATTTACATCTGCTGATCCAGTTATGTTAGTGCTTGGGTGAGTACCGTAGCATATTACAAAGTCTTGAGAACAGCAGGAGGATCCGGGCAATGTGTGTTAGGGTATATTTCTCCCTGCACAGGGGATAACATTTCATCAGTTTGGATAAACTGCCCTATGTCCTATCAACACATCTGTAAGTCCCCACAACCTCCGAAATCTCCTCCCCGCTGTGTGTGAGAGTGTGTGTGCTCTGTGAGCCACCAGGCAATGCTGTGTTAACCTGTCCAAGGGCAGCATAGCAATAACAAATACAAGATCACAGCCCTGCGGTCACCTCTGACCCTGACTGCTCCACACAGCCAGATAGATTACTATCACAGTCGCACAGGGATCAGTCACAACACACACACACTCTCTCTCCCTCTGTCTCTCTCTCTATATATATATCCATCTCACACAGTTACCTCTACACGTTCTCATGTGTAAGAATGTGTTTTCAGACTGTTTGGAAGTACACTACACTCTACTAATGACATACAAATGTCTACTATTAACTTGCAAATATTTTGATCAAAGAGGTTGTCTCTTTGTTAAGGTATATATTGGTACAGAAATTCACCAAATAGGTTTTTGTCAGTATACATTTCATGATTTACCCCTTTTAAACCAAATAAAAGGGACACCAGCTTCTTCCTTGGTATCTATTGGTCAATGATTGACATGCTTCAAGTTGGCTCCACCCACTCACAGAGACATTTCTTCCTGTCGCCATTGTTTACCTGGAATCTCTCATTTGTCTTTTGTAAAGCAAGGCCGCGAGACCAGAAATTAAAGGACGTGGGTACTGGAAACTTGGAGGTGCATGCAATCCCAGAAGCCTCCAGGGAGTGAGGTTTCTGATGGTAAGAAGAGAAGTCAACTGAGTGTGTGAGTGTGGACCTTGACCCCTATCTGTCTCCCTCTGTTTAAATGCCAACAGCATCAGTAGCTACAGTAAAACCACATGCTATAACTTTTCAAGCCCCCACCTCTATTCTCTCCTTTTCTTCTATATCCACTGCTCAGACATAGGCCTAGTTTTATAATGCAATTGAAACCTGGTTAAATTAATGTTTATTGGAGGATGAGTGGATGGTGGGGGATACTTGCAGCACTGATGGAACTTCTAGATGGGCATGCATAATAGACTATTACTTTAGATGCTTCAGAAACCAGTTGGTATAATTTTGTCAGTCATTTAATGCACGTCACCTGTATAAATGTAACATATTATCGGCAATATTACTTGCCTTCTTAATTATAGGATTCATAAAAATTCTGTAGTTCAATCAGTATGTCCAAGGAAGCAAACTGTATTGAAACTGTTCTAAAGAGTTCACACTCTAGCCTCCTTCTCATATAGTCTAATGGTTGGAAGGTTAGTGAGAATGGAAGTGACAGCTCTAACTGATGAGCAGGCCAAGGAGCTGCTTTAGAAGGACAATCAGTGAGGCAGGTCAAGTAGGTTAGATTCAGGCCTTCACATTGGACATGCTCCAACCTCATTACAGCTTTTAGTTGTTAAGTAGACCGATCCAATTCTTCAAGAAACCCTGCCCCACCCAACCTCAAACTCGAATTGAATTTCTTCTCCGTCTGTTTATGTTATCATTTGTAAAATCTTATACCAGAAGTGGACCTGTGAGGCACAAGGGGGGTAACTCATACACAATTTAATGAAGTATTTACAGATCATTCCAACTGTCAAATACTTTCTACCCTCATGACATAGTGCAGAGTGCTGACGATAACAACTCTCTTTCTCCCGCCAATTTTTTGTCCCTCCACTTCTGAGGTCAGACGTATTTGATTTCAGGTAAATACTTAAAAAAGGCGATTGGACTGCCAGCAGTGTTGCCGCCATTCACCCAATGGAAAACAATCCTTTTTGTTTCATATCATATCTCATAAAAGACTGCACTTCGAAACAGGCGTAAGAAGATTAGTGTTAGTTGGAATAAACTTGAAAGCGCAGGAAGTTAAAATAAAATATATAAATCGCTTAGCTACAAACTCCACAGGGATATAGATGAACACATTAGCGCTGTAAAGACAGCGCATAATTTTGGTAAATTCAGCCGAGCCTACAGGTCTACAACATTATCCTTGCTTTACTGCACCTTTTACTGGCTTCATTAAAAAAATCAGAATGACTAATAATAATCTATAATTTGAACGAACGGTTAATAGCCTAATACAATCACCCATATAATAATTTCCTAGTCAAAATAGAGGTGTTATTAATAACAGTATTGTAAAGGTAGTCTAGGATTTTAATAGAAGGCCTTACAAAACATATCAATAATGATACAGGAAATAATACTTTTAGGCCTAATATTAACCAAAAAGAAAATAGTTATTTTTCTAGCCTATTATTATTGGTAGAAAAAGTATTATTGTTGTTGCGTTCTAATCGTTTTATAAGGTCATTTTTTGCAATGCATAGCCTATATTGCCTATATTTCACCAATGTGCTCCATGCCTTTGACAGTGGAAATGTTCTCCTGACAGGACTTGGCTAAAGTAAAGCGATTAGTGAAAAATGGTGCAAGTGAGCAATAATGAAGTGGTGACCTCTGGATGGAAGCAATTTTCAAATGGGTGAAGGTGCCTATTAGAATACCGTTTAACAAGACTAATTCATCCTTACCTGCAACGGGATACATCTTTTAAAAACACATCACAAACTGCACTGTTGGCTGTGTTATTTGTGTCAGACCACTGTTCTATACTATTTGTATATTATACTAATTGTATATTTTGTCCATTATAATTGAATTGTAGCCCGTGTCAGACCACTGTCCTAAACTAATTGTATATTATACGAATTGTATATTATACTAATTGTATATTTTGTCCATTATAATTGAATTGTAGCCTGTGTCAGACCACTGTCTTATACTAATAGTGTGTATGCCCATAGGTTGACTTATATGACAGATCATGAGTACTAGATTGTATGTTTCCATGAGTTTATTCCACTTATCAATTATTTAAGGAGCTGTGCCATTAATCCGGACAATTTTATTTAGAGGTGAGCAGAGGGTAAAGATGCTGTCTTGGGTGCAAAAAACATCAACCATAAAGTTAAAAAAACTAATGAATGAATGTAGCCTATGTAAGTAAAAAAATGTGTATGAAAATGTATTTATTTCTGAAAAAAAGAAGAAAAAAACTACATAGGGCTGCCTTTCGTTAGAATATATTTCGTTTTATTTTATTGTCTGGTTTTTATTGTAAATGTCAAACATTTTTTACAGGTTAGTCTCAATCCGATTCAATTAAATGTGATTATAGACATGTCTGATCGACCTCAAGGTTTGTTGATCCACAATGAACAAATTACTTTGACGATTTTCTTGCAGTTAAAAAAACAAGTTAATGAACAGAATACATTATTAGAATGTTAATTATCATGGAAGTCTATAAAAGGCGATATAGTTAAGTTACCCAAGGCTACTAACACAAAAACCAGCAACATTAATACAGAAAATAAATAACAATAGCCTATTGAGCCAAAGTCTTCTTCTTTAAACAGTACAATGCTTCTTATATAAACTATGGCCTATGTTTGATGGAGAATTTTGTAGACAATTGTAAATGTGCCATTGGCTGCTATAGCCTACCAATATGGATTTATTGGCAACCCTTCGCATTGATTACATTTTTGGGGGGATTTTAGTTTAATTTTAGGGAGGATGGGGTGTGCAGGTTCTTAATTGCAACAAATACATTTAATGGTAGTGTAATAAATCAGTGTTATATACTCAGTAGGCCTACTCCCAAACGTGTCTTTAGAGTTTCGTTAATGTATAGAGCATATATATTTATAAAATATTAGGCTACATTTTATGAGGCCACCTTCTAAGATGTATGTCTAATACAGCCCATTTCTAAACGTTTAAAACTCAAGTTGTGTATTTCTTTCATCTAGGGTGTGTGTGATCCTGCCTACTGCCACACAGTTGTGCTATTTCCACATGAAGTGAGCTCACCTGCAAAAGTGAAAAATAATCTGAATAAAACAGATGAAGCCCCCCTAAAATGTTCTTCAGACCCCCCAAATAATTAATGATCTGGTATAATCAGCAGACAGCAGTGTATTTGCAGTCTAGGTTACTGTCTAAATATGAATTGGTATTAATTGGGCTTGAGTCATTACTTGCTTCTTGGACGAGTTAGTGACAAAGGTCTGTGGAAAATCACAAGGTTGAACTCTTATAAAATCTCAAGGTCCTGGATGTTATTCAGATGTAGGCCTGGAGGCTAGAGCCTCTTGAGGGGCCAAAGATGACATTGGGTGACCATTGGGTCTCCAAAAGCCCTGTCCTTGGATGCAAAGGCCTCCCAGATTTCTCTCTTTTTTATCACATGGCTGCAACCACTTAAAACCACACAGACATGTTCCAACTTACCTGAGGATGCTGTGGACTCAATAGTCTTAACTGCTTCATAATTACTATCATGCTGTATTGAAGCTTTAAAGATTCTTTTTTCAATTATTTACACGAGTCTTTCCGTTTGTTTTCTATTGGGGCTCTATTGTAAGGATAAATGTTTAATTGTTTCAGAGCATTCATGCAGCAAGGTTCCTGCTTCCTCTCCTTGTTGCATTGAAGCAGTCCCATGATTTAGATTCCCAAGAAATGGAAAATAAATACGGGACTGAGAACGACAGATATGCAAAGGCAAAAAGAGTCCCTGGCCATCCGTGAATTATTAAAACTTAGTGCAAAGCACGTCAGCAAAGTACAACATTTTCTTAAATAAACGCACTGTCCTGTCACAATCCTCACCATGCATAGTTTGTTCAGGACGTAGATATAAGTTAGATATATTAGATATATTTATTATTAGGCTATTATAAAACGAAATGGCAAAACTATTCAAATCTATAAATTAATTACTGCATGCAAAGGCCCATTTGTCCAGCATTTGATACAATTATTGTGTTGACCTATGGGCATTTACACTTCTGAAATATTTCCCAATTATGAATTAACATTTATTTTTATTTTATAACTAGGCCTATGGCAAAAGAGAATGCTCTTTGTTGAATTGCAAAAAATAATGCTGTCTCTAACCGCACTTTTTCTCAGATCATTATATTTGATGATGTCAAGACGAGTAAATCAAGAAAGTTTCTTGATTTCTTGATTGCTGTTTATTTTGGTACGAAAAATGACGCATAGGTACAATTCCGCTTTTCAAACTTGATATACAAATGTGCGTCAAAAAAAGTATATATATATATATAATATATTCATAGTTAAAACACACATTCACATTTTTTAAGTAACCTATTTTTATGTTAATCTATGGCCCAAATAAATCAATTTTTGATTGCAAAGGCTAAATAAAAAGGCATTTCCATTGTATTTGGAAAATCTATTTAATATGGAATATAGTTCAAATCTGTCATTTGTGATAATTTAAAGAGTGGTTGCAGCGTTAACAGGTCTAAATATTTGACATAAGAATAATGTTGATGTGACTTGGCACTGTGTAATACGTCTTGTTCCCAAAAATCCATAGGCATAAGCCTCATTTTCAACCCTGTGCAGCAAATACAGGGCCCTTCCTCCTGAGGCAAGTAGAGTGAAGTGCCTTGCCCAAGACACAACACCATGTTGGCACAGCCAGAGTTCAACCGATAATCTTCCTGATGACTACGTTTGCTATACTTTATTGAAAAGGCAACAACAATTTAAGTGAGAATAGTGTCACCGCTCACACTCAAAACACACACACACATCCAAAACACATGTGCACACAAGTAGGAGAGCACCCCCCTCCCCCCCCCCCATCCCACACACACACTCATTCACCCTCCAACACAATAATACATCAACCTTTCATTCATCATCTCTGTTCAAGATTTTGTTTTTTATTTATTTTTATTCTGTTGCTATGAATGAAATGAATTAAATAATAATAATAATAATAATAATAATAACATCACAGAACTGGACCACGCATAATTGCCATTCTGGGGACCAATTGTCAGAGCAGTCTGGTCTCTGCCCACCTTCATCCTTATCATATCTAATATTATTGAAGGAGGTGCCTGAAGCAGACAGTCTCCTTTAACTCGCACCTCAGAGCGCCTCTCATCATTCTGACGGAGCGTCCATCCCTTATAAAGCAGCCTTCATCACAGGGTAAGTGGCCTGAAGGCGGGAAAACACACACTGTTGCTTCTGAATATATTACTACACTATATATTACATATATTACTATAGTGAAATGTGTTCTCTAGAATGTCCTTGGCTTAACTGTCTTAGTGAGAAATGGTAAAGTATAGTCTGATCTCTGTAATACAGCCTATCTGTCTTGGTTCGTATATCTTTCGCTGAAAATGTATTCATGTGAACTATTTAAGAACGAGCTGTTTTTAAAAAAACGTAATCTATGAAGTCGATAATTCATTTTAACTGAACATACACGCGTTGTAGAAGTTTGATATTATTAATTCTAGTAGTTATTCTTATTAATAAGAATAACTTAAAGAGTTAATAAGAATAACTACACACAGCTATAACCAGCACTCATCTTCACCAATATGCCCTCCACACAGGCAGATGAACCAGATTTTATTCAAATATACTGTTGAAATACACATAGAATTAATACTATATAATACTATAGTTCCCTGTTATCCCGCAACATTAAGACTAAAGCATCAGGACTGGGAAAAGGTAGTATAGGGCTCCATGCTTCACTTTGGTTACTCCACTGAGCACTGTGACATCCTTGGGGTTTTGGGGGGTGTTTTCAAAACATATAGCCCTTTCCAAAGTCAAATGTTACCAAAAAAGTTGCATGACATATTCTGTTTACTTCAACTATCCTTTGACCCATGTTGACCCATGCTCGGTTCAGAAAAACGTGCATTTACACATTTATTGGTTAGATTTAGGCAGATAAGTTTTGGGGTTTGATGTGCAGAGACATCTCTACATCTCATATACACTATCAACTGAAAAGAAAGAAGGATCCAAGAAGTATCCTTGTCCAACTGTACTATTCACAGTTCACAGGCTTTGAGTCCTTATAGTTGCACCAATGTAACACCCTTTGGCCTGTTCATTCAGACTTGGGCTTCACTATTTATAAAAAGGTACTGTGACATCTGTCTATCAAGAATGCAGTTTATCATTAACAGGATTCCCCCTGACAGTCCACTCCTGTTGTATTGACATAAGGACCTCTAATAACACGGTGCAGAGTTGCCAGCTCAGAGACAAGCAAACCTTCGGATAAAGCTTTTTTTAAAGTTTAAACTCAACTCAATGCTCAAGTTTACTATCAGATCCCAAATCCATGGATTAGGAAATACTATGCCCATTCAAAATCTGGATCTGACCAGAAGCGGTCAGTTACTTTTGAAAGCCCTAGCCCATGCACCCCCCCCCCCCCCCCCCATTTTTCTTCTCTCTCCACCCCCTATTTGCCTCTCTGCCTCCCTCTCTCGTGAACTCACTGTCAGAGAGATTGAAAGTGACACAGTCAGATTGTTAGACTCTCACCGAAAGATCTTGATCCACTCATGTTGGCATTGTTCTAGTTGTCGATGCCCAATTCGGTCCCACTCTCGTCTGAGGAACTGATCTTTTTTGAAGGGGTTCTTGGAAATGATGTGTATAGTCTCTAATGCATTTTCTTTCTTTTCGACGATGAAGCCCGGAGTTCAGCGGAGGACAGACTTCCATGCCGGTATTTGAGCGAGTCTACGGACCGAACCTGCGACCAAAAATCCTCCATCAGCTGGTCCGCTGCTCCAGCGGGATTCCCGAGCCAAGCGAGCCCGAGTTTACTAGTCCAGTGAAGACTCGATCTTGTTTTTCTTCTCTGTCTCCATCTTACTTGCACAACTCACTCTCACAAAAAATCACTCTCCCTCCTCACCCCCAGTCTCCAACGAGAAACACGCGCACGTTTTTTTATTATCTTTTTTCGTTCCATCTATCTTTGTCCAACTCTGCCTCAACGACGTTTTGGGAGCATCGAGCACTCGTCCAGAACCGACTCAGTCCAGACGATTTCAGACCGCCCCGGAGCAGACCGCAGCCCAGCCCTGGATTCAATACTTTTGATCAATGGACAGAGCCTCCTCAACGGTCAGCAGAGGTACAGACACGCCATAAGCAGTGAGTACAAAGCCAAATATGAACCCCTTTAACCTCAGAATCAGAATCAGAATGAAGTTTAATCGCTATGCAGGATTTACAAACATACAAAATAACATAGAAGTACAAGTAACATAAGTACACTTTTGATACAAAATAACATAGAAGTACAAGTAACATAAGTACACTTTTGATACAAAATAACATAGAAGTACAAGTAACATAAGTAGAAAGTGGGATGGGTATATATGGTAGGGGGGGGGGGGTGTATATACACAGTAGTATATATACACATTATACATTAAATTGAATTTCCTATACAGAGTGAGGCACTGAAGCAGTTTCATAATTTCTCAAAATACAGCAGCGAGGTCAAGGCGTACAGAAATGACATCCATATATCAGGTTCAGCCTACAAAAGGGAATGTTAGGCCCCACATTGGGGAATATCTGTAAGTCATTGTCAATTGAAACAACTTGAAATGAATAAGGCACACTACACTGTGCTGAAGTTTAAGGTAAAGAAATCTAAAATGTAACTAACTGAACGGACAATATGACGCCTATCTAATGAAACATGTTCATATTGATATTATTATTATTGGCTAATGCGTGAGTATTTGTACATCATTATGCCTATTAATTACGTTATTATTATTACTACTATTTATATTAGTAGACTCCTAATAAAATATAATTATTCATCGTGTTAACCTTCCTTCCTCGTGTTGCCTGTCCAATCAACCACCATATATTTGTATTATTTAAACTTAAGTATAGGATACTAATGATGGCCTAGTATTATTTACTTGATAATTGAGTTGACTGAATATAATTGTTATCTAATAAATACATCCCATAGTAACCCTGAACCCTGAACCCTGAGTTTGAAAGGTATACAAGGAGAAAATATATTTTTGATTAGTTACTCTCTCCATCTTCTTATGACAAACCTTAATAACGTTTTTTTCTTTTTCTAAATTAAGACCATTTAGCCCATACGTCCATGTTAATTTCAATATTGGCAAGTTTCATGTAAGATAGCTGAAAACCACATACACTCCAAACATTTATTAGTTTGCAAATATGAAGTCTTAAGAACTGAGCTATAGCCTACTTTGTAACTTGCAATAAATGATCATGAAGGCAGTCAAACGTGCAAATATTAGTTATAGACTTTCTAAAAGATGCTTCCATTTTAGACTGGCTTTATTTTTCAGAGATCTCATGACTGGATAAGTAGAACAAATGCAGCATCTAAACTTGCTGGTGCAATCAATCTACTTTAAGATTCTACTTTACTACTCTACTCTACTTTACTTCTTACTTTAAGAAGTTCTAGTCCTTGGAGATTGACCAAAAACTAGTTTTCCTGTTTGACCTGAGCAGTCATATGGTGTCTGTTTTTAGAGCATTTATGTTCTTGTACAGGAGGAACATCCCATTCCCATCTGCGTCCTCTTGCATGATTCAGTTTCTTAGTAAATATGTGTATTTCTTATTTAATAATAGGTTATGTTTAAATAATTACACAATACATCATGTTTGATACGTTATTTATATTCATACTGAAGGCTCCTTTTAGTTGTTAAAATACGACTTTCAAACGGTTTAACATAATATGGTGACATTAGGTTTGAATTATTTTGGGGGAGGGATTAAATTAAAGTTTCGCAAAAAATATTGACAATTTAAAACAATTTATTTAGGCTTCGTTTTGAGGTTCACGTATTTCCATTTGAGGATGAGTTTTAATGCACACATTTGTAAATGATACAGATCTTCCATGCAGCCATAGAGGGTAATACTGTGGGGAGTTAAATAAGTTTACAATATGATACAATGAGAAATGATCATTCGAGATCTGGTTTTTGATTATATGACTATTAAATATGAATTAAGTAAAACGACTGGAACATAATTTTATGTTTTGGTGGAGTGTGTATTAGGTCAGTAGCTCATATAAATTGCAGTGTAGTAAAAGCGATATAGACTTCATGGAAGTATTGAAGTAGGCCTTTTACAATCATAACTTGGTCTGTAGGCACAACAAGTAATAGCTGTCTGCAGCCTTTCTTTTATCAAAAATGCCATCAGCAACGTTATGTAAACGCATTTCTCTCTTTTTGTGTGTGTTTAAATAAAGTGTCCCCCAAAGAATTCCTATAGCAAGTTGTGGAAGTGAGGCTCTGCCAAGCCAAAAAAAAAGGAATTCGTTTCAGGACGTGTGATGGAGTCTCGTTTATACCAGATCTTAAAAGTTAGCACTTTCTGCTGTTCATTCACTTAACTGTTACATAAATATAGTTATTTTCCATGGTGATTATCTTTATTTCCCCAGTTGACGTTTTGACCTCTGCAGTAGGCCTACATTCTGTATTCCCAACGAGTATGTTAACTATGTTATATTAACAAATGTCCATGTCTCTTTACAATGTCTGTATATTGTAAATCACTAATGGCTCTTATTTTTTAATATTTTTTTATTCATTTAAGTATATCACTTATAAAAATCGCAGCACTTACTATACTTTAAAATCGTAGGTATAAAAGGCTTTCCAGTTTACATTGGTACGTTCATTACCTGTTTAATAGATGCCACGATGACACAATGAGTCACAGGTGTCTTAAGAAATGTTTAGCCTACAGGATTCTTGTGAAATCCACGAATCTGAGATATCTGGTACCCAGTTGATTCTCTCTCTTGGGAGAGTTTTTGAAGAGCCCCTTTGTCCTTCCCTCAAATGTTTCCTGTTGCTCTGTCCTTATCCCGTTTGAATCAGAGATCAACATAAATTGTGAATGAGCTCTCCCAGTTAATCTTTCCTCTCAGAACCCAAACATGTATCAATTCCCCCTCTCTTTGCTTCTCTCTGTATGTCTGTATAGCCCCTTCGCCTTCATTTGTCTTGTGTTTTGAAGCAAGCTATGAGTGCACACACATCAAGGGTGCGGCTGCGTTATTGAACAACCTGGGAGTTTGGGGTGCGAGTGGTCCTGCCCTGGTCCAGCTGGTACTCTAAGTTGGTCTATCAGTACCGCTGGTTCACAGTCTGGTGTGAGCTGTTGCAGACTGACTTGGCTGAAGATTTGGCATCGGTATGTTCCAGCCAGTGTTGATGTGGCAAACTTAGTAACAGTTTAGATTATCTAGTGGCTGATCCCATGTCTGAACTGCCAGGATGTGTTTGTGTGTTTCTTGTAAGACTTGTGCGCCTGGCTCAGACTGCTCGCCACTCGTGTGTGACCGGGCTGTGAGTCAGTGTGTGGTCCCTAAAAGTGTCAGAGAAGCTAGTCTGAGAAGTTAGCAGGCTGTGGTTTCGTGGTTATATGTGTGTGTGTGTGTGTGTGTGTGTGTGTGTGCCTGTTTGCAAGCATGTGTGCCCAAGCTTCAGGGGTGGGGTTACAAAGCCCTGTTGTTAACTCTTTATCTTTTATTATCAAATGAGATGTTTATGAGAGAGCTAAACATGTTCCCCATAAGGTTCCTCGCTCGTTCTCCTCAACTTCACCCATTTGTATGACTACACATCACTCCACAACTCTCGGTCTAACACATCATAAATACCTTGTGCGGAAAATCAGATTCTATGGTCCTCCAGGGTATAATTCATGTATCAAATTCATTTGAATAATTGTTTTTGGTGGAGGTTTCGGTTTGTTTGTGGAGGCTGTATTTGTGTTATTCAGTGTCAAGCCGTGTAGTATTCTATGGATGTGGTCTAGAAGGACAGGCAGGAAGTGTTGTTAGGGAGAGCTATAATTTAATGTTCACAGATAAGCGGCTATCAGCCCATCCCTTCCTTACAGTACACCTCTATCTATGTTTGTGAGGATGCGTCTCTGTATTTGTATGTCTGCGTGCGTGTCTGTTGCATGTGTGCATGTAAGGTGAGAGGGAGAGAGTGCGTGTGTGTGGATTTGTGCGTGCGAGAGAGAGCAATATCAATTACTTTTAATGTCTCTCTCCCTGCCCTGCGTTTATCTGTGCTACGAGGTCAATATTAGCCAATACAGCATAGATAATCCTGCAGTAAAAGTGAATCCACAGCAGGAAATATTTCCCAGGCTGTGGGCGGTCTCCCTTAAGCACCTCATATCACGGCCAATACTGTCTTCACAGACACTCCTTTGCATCTGTGGCCTGTACAGTGCAAAATCATTGTACCAGACAGGGCAGTTGCAGGACAGTTACAGGGTAGTTAAAGAGCACTTACAGTACAAGTACATGGCCATTACAGGGCTGTTACAGGTCGGTTACAGGACAGGTACAGGGCAGTTAAAGAGCAGTTACAGGACATGGACAGGGCAGGTACAGGACAGGTACAGGGCAGTTACAGGGAAGTTAAAGAGCAGTTACAGGACAGGTACAGGGCAGTTACAGGGCAGTTAAATTGGCCCTTGAGATTTCTTACCATATTCTAAATATACAGCACCTATTTAAACGGAATGAGTGACAGGGTGAAACAATGATTTGTGAAATAAAGAGCACCTTGGAGTAATGGAAATGTATGTGTGTTTCTGTCTGTTTGATGTTGTTCAGCAGCACTTTCTATGAGGGTGTGTCTGTCCTCAGCTGTGCTCTGTCTCTGTCTGAGCTTGTGTTTGTGTTGTGTGGACTTCAGATTGTACCTTGGCATCCAATATCTATCAAAAGTAGTGAATCCCTGTCGGAAGCCTTTTCAGCATTAAGTGCAGTCACTTATTGAGAAATACTTGCCCCTGATGCCTACAGTTCGTTTTCCTGGCTATTAACAGACACTTCCATCTCTTTGCTTATCCTTCAACACTTAATAACCTTGGTGGTGTCTTGTGAACTTGATAAGGCTTAGGAATTACATAAAATGGGTAATCTTCATTGTTAAATATATCACTTTATTGGCCATTAAATTTGTCGATATGCTGTTGTGTCATAAGCTTAGCAATTAACTTTTGCCCACATGTAAGTTTAGACTTTTACAACATTTACAAATAGATTATCAGCAAAACAAGACAATCAGTGTACTGCTGGAGAACCAAATGAACCAATCGAGACTTGGATGTAAGCACCGGCATTGTGATATCATTTGGGCAAGCTTTTTGTTTGTTTGTGCATGACCAAAAAATCCCAGTCCAGATTGCTTCACTTGGCTTTCCACTCCAGTGCTGTTTAAATGCTCTGGACGCTCAGCAAAGGACTAGTTAACAGTACTTCTCTAGACAGGTAGCCTGTCTTCTAGACAGGTAGTCATAACTAGCGAATTCAACCCTGTTTACCGGTGACAGCCAATCCCAGGTCGCCCTGAGAGGGTGGAAGACATGAGACTATAGAACAGGCCTGTGCACAGCTCTGCTTCTTGCTCCACGGGCGGCTGAGACACAGCGTCTTGCTCCGCGGTTAATATTTCATATGGCCGCCGCATTCTTACACTGTATCCTTTATTCAGAGGGATAATGTTAAGATGCTTCACCTGATCTCTGGAGTTTGACTGAAAAGAGAATGCCGAGGTGTGAAGGAACAGAGAAAGGATTGTTGTACGGTGGACTCGTCTCTTGGAACCCACATTATGGGCTGTGCGAAGGTGCGCGCGTGTATATCTGTGCCTCTATGTATATCTGCGCGCACGCACACCGCGCGTTTGCGCAAGTGCACGTTTGTCTGTGTGTGTTGTTTCCGTCTGTGTGCACGTCTGCGCATGCCTGCCCGTGTGCTACGTGTCAGCGGAGATGTGAGGTGAGATGTTGGTCTCGATTGGCATCGGCTGCGGTGGTAAACCATCCTGGTGTCCGTGCCTGAGCATGTTGGCTTAAGAGACGGAGGCAGCCCGAGGAGAGGAGGAGAGCAAGAGAGAGGACATTGAGACTGTGCCCAGACAAGCATGGTTCTGGGTTACTGTTGTAAAGCACTGTGACTCCCCTCCTCAAGCATACAATGTTATCTGAGGCCAAGGTGGGGCCAAGGTGGTTCAGGCCTCTCTTGGCTGCATGGATGCTCTTTGGTAAACTAGCTGGCCTTTTGCCATGATTTAAACGAAGTCAAACTGATCATGACCAGTAGGGACGAGAGACCAGCTGACAGGATGCAGTTCACGCTGATAACATGCTGTGAGATGCCTCTTGCATTTGCGTCTTTTGGGCCCATGCTCAGTTATTAATCACGCAAAGGCTAATTTTTTAAATGTATTGTTCTTTTTGAAATGTCACCAATCCTCATAATCCCTCTCAGATCAGAACTGGGTGTGTTTTGTGTCTGTTTTTCTTTTTAGAATTATATGAATGAGAGGTAATATCTTAAGAGTTGGATGAAAAATTAAAGGAGAGAGCAGAAGTGGAAATGGACGAGAGACGTAAGTGTGGATTAGTGACAATCCCAGCAGTGACCAGGGAGGGAAGACCAAGAGAAGAGAGGGCTTCAGCAGAGGGGATACCCGCTTCGGTTGCCTTTCTCAAACATAAAATACGGCAATTTCTCTCTTCATGTCTATTTGTTTATGCGTCTATTCGTTTTGAGAAAGGTTTGTCAGTAATTTGGCCAAAATACTAATGTCTTACACGCTTTGAACATAGAAGAGGAAACTCTCCATACGTTGATAGTACTCAAGTCAAACCCTCCTCAGTCTCTCTTTCCCTCCGTTGTTTTGTCCCCCTCCTGGTGTCTCTCAGCCCCAGGTCACACACGTTAGCTGTGGGTGCCAAGGGAACAGCAAGGCTGCCAGTTCATTTGGCTTTGGTGGGAGAGCACTCTGCTCTTTGATACTTGGCTGCGCTTCCTGGCAGGGAGGCTTCCCTGATGGGCATTACCAATATTACAGCTTCGGCTGGCAGGCAGCGTGGACAGAGGCAGCATGCCATTCAAATGCTTAAACACACACAGTCACACAAACGTCTGTCGAAGTTGGTTGTGGCGTTGACATCGCAGACACTATGGTGGACACCAGCCATCACCTACTACCCCAGTCTTAAACACTTAAGTTTACATACCCCACACCCGGGCGCAGAGGAAGCTAATTCTTTCTCCCGCTCCCTCTCCTTCTCCCTCGCTTCCTCTGTGTCTCTCTGTCTGCCTCTCTGCCCCTCTCCCTCTTTCTTTCTCTTTGTCTTATATCTCTTCTCTTACTTTCCTTTTTCACAAATTTTCTCTCTTTTTCTCCTCTTTCACTCCCTGCACTAAATTTACTGTTTGTAGATTATGCTGATAAATTACCACGATTGTCAAAAACAACATGGCGAAATCTGGAACTGAAGAGTGTCAGTTGCATTCATACTAGTTTATCTGTGGCTGTGGGTCTGTTAGAGCTATGTGAAAGAGTGCTGTGTGAAAGAGGGCATACTGCCCATGTGCCGAATACAGGTGTCTTATTCTCTTTCTTGGTCAATGCTTTTTTAGTCATTTGTATATGAATGTGAAAGGATACATTTTTTGTGACCAGTTTCTCTCTCTCTCTTCCTTCAGACCCTTATCCTCTGACTGGAGTCCCCCCAGGTGGTTGGAGGGGGATGGAGAGAGGCGGGGAGAGCCCCCGCATGCAGGACAGTCCTGAGAGGAGAGGGGGCAGCCCGGACCTCTGCGGACCCCCGCCTGGCAAGATGGGACGCCTGGAGCTCAATGGAAGTCCCACCGGACCACGCCTCCGACTCAACGGCGCCCCCCAAAGGCCCCTGGCAGGTAATGCATCCTAAAACCATTGCACCCCCCCCTTCCCTCCTTAGATCCATGTGTATAGTGTGTGTATAGTGTCACCGTTTTATGGTCCAGAAGTCTGTACAACTTCACACCCTCATTACAGAGCGATACAATAATACAACTGATAAATACACTCAGTAGAGCAGCTATATGCTGCACATTGTTGTGGCATCCATTCACAGTTCTTACAGGAGGGTCTAGTGCAGTGTTTTACAGCACTGTATAATAATCCTAATCCAGATGGTTGAGTGTAGATCAATCTAACCCTATACTGGGCCAAGCTTCTGAGATACAGCACAGCTAGAGGGGTGCCATGGGAACAATATAACACTGAGTTTACCAAAGAAAGTTCACTTGATTTATAATCTACAGCTACAGGTTATCGATTGTTGCATTCATAATGTTTTGAATGGGCCTGTGTGTGTATGTGTGTGTGGTTTGACTGAGTGTGTGTGTGTCAGGGGAAAGGGGACAAGGAAAGGAAGGAAAGGGAAGAAAGAGAAGGAGGGGTGTTTCTCCTCTTCCTGTCCCATGGGAGTTGCAGTGCATGGTTTGGCTGTAATGAGGGCTCGTCTTTGATGAGAGGAAGCTCAGTGTGTCTCCTCTGAACCACAGAGCCATGAGGAGCAGGCCACACGCACGCACACACGGACATGCACAGCATTAGCACTGAAACAAAGCACAAGCAAACACATGTACTTCCATTTACAGTACATGTATTGTTGTTTAGCAGACGCTCTTATCCAGAGTGACTTACAGCAAGTACAGGGACATTCCCCCCCGAGGCAAGACAGGGTGAAGTGCCTTGCCCAAGGACACAACGTCCTGTTGGCACAGCCGGGGTTCAAACCAGGGACCTTCTGATTACCGCACCTGACTCGAATGTACTGATAAATACACAGTCTCACATACACCTCACTTACTCAGCAGACACACCAACATACATATTGATTAAATGTATAAAAGCAGGAAACATGTGGGTTCTGCTGTTGTTCCAAAACTCTTGCAGGCTTCAGATAATAGCAACACAGCAACATACTTGTATATTGTAGTATTTCCTGTATTTTATATTTCATAATGCTATATCCCTATACATAGCCAATAGAATTTTGTGAGAAACATCAAAGTAAAGGACCTGGAAGAGAGATAGAGAAGGATAGAAAGAGGAGAGAGATTGAGTGAGAGGGGAAGGAGAGAAAGTGAAAGTGAGAGAACGGCTCGGAGCTGCTCTGTGTTGACAGTTATATTTCCCTGTTGGGGGAAATTCACTTACTTGAATTGGCTCCGAGCTCCAGTGTGTAATTCACTCCATAAGGGCCTGGAGAACTGGGAGCTGCGTGATTAATGGGAAGGAAATAGAAATATAGGAATTGACTGATTAAAAAGAGGGGAGGGAGAAGCAGGCTAATGCTGATGCCCATCATGTGTGTGCATGGAGAGTGTGCATGTGTGTGTGGGTAGAGGGCACGGCTGTATGTGGTCATACGACACAACTGGAATGCATGTGTGTGTGTGTGTGTGTGTGTGTGTGCGTGCGTGCGTGCGTGTGTGTGTGACTTTGCATACGGCCATGCTCTTATTATTAGTGCTGGGACGTTGCCTAATGCTCTCAGTTCATCATTTCTTTTCAGGGCCTTAATTGATTGCCAGGCGACAGGTGGCCCAAACCAAAAAACCTTTTAGGAAAAAGCCTGATATTGGTGAATGGGGAATGCTGTCACTGTGAGCCAGAATCACAGGCAGATATGATTGTGGAGTAGAACTCCACAGATAGGTGATGATTATAGAAATAAGCACTGTGAGGAGTGAGGTGGAACGTCTTTGAGGTGGAACGTTTTTGAGGTGGAACCTCCAGACGGCTCGAACATGTTCCTGACATTTCTAGACAGATGATCATTTATACAAATATGTCTGAGTAGATCTACCGTCGAGCATATAGGCGTGATACTTCCACTGCATGTGCTGAGCCCTTAACGCTCGTGAAACATAAGCACTTGCTGGCTGTCCCTCTTTCAAGGTTTTACTAAAGAATAATGCGTCTCTTTATGGCTTTGTAACCAGGAAGTGACAGCTGAGAAGTGTTCTGGCTTCAGCCTTCTAAAGGCTCCCCCCTCAATCTTCACAGGATGCTAGGCTAACCTCTGGTCACCTCTGTGACAGTTACACCATTACAGAGAGCTTACTGTTCAGTACCGTGTAATACATTTGCATATCCGATGTGTGATAAGTAACTGAAAATTACATTTTTCATTACCAGTTTGAATCCCTATCATCAGTTATACTTTCTATTTATTGTGAGTCAGCATGGCCATATTTAATGAATTGTTCTAAATAAAAAATAATTTTAAGACAAACTCAGTTTAGACATATAATACTGACACCAGACGTCTTTGGTGCCAGTTTGATTTCAGTTTTGACAATGTTTAAATACAGTCAATAAAACCTTTGAATACCGTCTTTGCATGTCCGTTGTGATAACACTTTCCCCCCGTAATCTGACTTTACTAAGAAGGAACCTATTACGCTAATGAACACAAATGAACAGTTAAAGATAACATTCACTGTGGCTGGTTTTCATCAGAAAGTTATCGTACAGGCCGGTTATCATGCAGGAAAGTTATCGAACAGATGGCAGGTTGTGTATCCCTCATTCCAACTGTCATGTCTTGCCCCCAGGTCTGATGATCCCAGTCTTCTGTGTGGTGGAGCAGAGCGGCGACAGCGGCATGCAGGTAGAGGCGGAGGGTCGCGAGGAGCATGCTGAGTTTGTCCTGGTGAGGAAGGACATCCTGTTCTCCCAGCTGGTGGAGACGGCTCTGTTGGCGCTGGGGTACTCGCACAGCTCTGCAGCCCAGGCCCACGGTGAGTCACACGTTGGTCTGGGACCAGTTCATACAACAGACAAGTTCCCAGCTGGTCTAGAGCCAGCTTACCGAATGACTAAGTGGATCCATCTCTCCAGCCATAAAGGCTCCAGCTTTTGCTCGGTTGCCATCTGATCTAGGACCAGCTTGCATAAGGGAACCCAACTGTTGCTCAGTTGGCCTCTGTTCCAGAATGTTCTTAAGCTGCCAGGGAAGGGCTGGAGGGTAAAGCCTTTTTAGACAGTCTGCAGAAGTCATTAAAGTCAGAACAAAGAGTTGAGGAATGAGTCTCGTCCCTTCAAAAGCAAAAAATGTAATGGGTGTGTGCCAGTGCCTGTGCATGGGTGACGTTGTTCATTTGCGTACGGAAACGTGTTAGCGAGCATCAGTGTAGAGTGAGAATGTTTACGGCACTGAGGGTCGTGCGAGCAGCGTAATGACACTGTAATTTACGGCATCACACATGGTTGTCATCTTCACAGGGACAGTGGAGTTCAGTTGTGTTCTGTAAAGTATGCAGACCATTTCAGCATGAGAGCCACTGCACGTTCGTCAACGATGATTCAAGAAACAAGTGAAGCTAGCAATATGCACTTGCATAAACCCATCCTTAAATGTATAAATATACAGTATATGAGTTAGCCTTTTTCAGAAAAATCGGTTTTGGATACATAGATAGGCCTTTTCATTAGGGGCAAAGGCCTATTGTGATACGCAAAGATAAGTTTCTAATGGTGCTTCCATGTCTTGATAATGGTTGTCTGCGTCTTTGTGGACAGGTAATCCCTCTTTACTGCTTCAAGGTCAACAGCTCTTATCTGTCCTGTCCCCTCAGTCACACTCCCCCTTTCCCCCTCCGATCTGCCAGTCTACCTGAATCATACCCTGCAGCCTGCCACCCTCAATTCCATTCATTGACATGTCTCTTTCAGAGCCTCCAATGAACCTGTGCACAACTGGCTGGCTATAAGTGATTAATAAAGATCTCAAGGAATCCATCTTTATCATCAGGATGAACTCTATTCACACCCTGAACGGAACTCTAACATTTGGACACCTGGTCTAGGTTTCAGTTAGCATGCGGGTTACGGTTATTTTTCGATTTTATTATTGTTTCCTTGACTGCTTTCCAATGATACCATGCAAATAAGAAAACATTTGAATTTTACTCAGCCATATCAAGGGTTGATCAAATGCCAGGATATTAGGGCTGCTGTATGAAACTGGATGCTGAATTGAGGGTTGCATTGGAGGCCATGTAAATATCGTATTTCTTTTAACCTCAGATACAGATACTCACCTTGGTCCCTGTCAAATAGTCACAAACAAATACACACACACGCGCACACACACCCACACAACCACACACACACACACACACACACACACACACACACACACACACACACACACACACACACACACACACACACACACACACACACACACACACACACACACACTGGTAAAATCCCCATGCCCCCCTCAGCTTCATGAAAATGAATGCTTTTTGTTTTTTAAAACAAGCGTTTATGTTAAATGAATAATTTCTGGCTTAAATTATACATTTTTCCCTCTGCGGTCCACAACCAAAATTACACAGTCCTTCTATTTTCTCCCTGTTTGAATTGTGCCCTGCATACTTGTGTCCCAGCGGTATATTTAAACTGCCCTGGGAGGACCACGGCCTTTCTTTAATTAGCCCAGTCAGCAATTAACTGGAGATATTGTTTATTTCAATTATAAGGGTCTGAAGGCTTTTATAGAATGGTATGGAGCAGACCTGTACTTTTCGTTTTTTTTCAGACAGTTAACAGTGGTCATCATCGGACAGAGGAAAACAGAGAGGCTGAATTTGTTTTCCTGCCACGTCTCCTTGGGTCAGACAGGCAGCCATACCATGTCAACATTATAGTGACCATCCAAACGAACGCAAGCAGGCTTGCTGTGTCTTTATTGAGACTCACACCGGACCATCCAGACTGTGATGGGACACGGACTTCTCCTCGTTCTCTCTCCCCCATTAAGGCAGGCTGTGTCCGCCACACAGCAGTGAACAAACTGCATCTGGGTCTGGGGAAACGTGGGTCTCTGCCTGCTGTAAGGGATGGTTCCACCTCTGTGATGGATGGTGATAGGTCAACACTGTGGATGGCCCTGGAAGTGTCCATGACAGTGGTGTTTCCAGACCGGTTGTGTGACTGGAAGATGTTGGGTTTCCTTTGGACAGTGCCAAGGAAGAACCTGGAACCGGTTTGGAACCAACCCTGCGTGTGTGTGTATGCAGGCTGGGGTATCCATTAGGGCTTCCATTGAACAAATGTGTGCGAGAAAGAGAGAAATGGAGAAATAAATTGAGTAATAAAGAGAGAGAAGGGGGTGGAAGGAGACAGCAGTGTGTGTTTTTGTATGGTTTTTGCGTTTGCGTGGATGGGCACACAGAGACACAGGCCAAACCACTGGTTAACCACATGAAAGAAAATCTCAGGGAGGCAGAATTTTAATGTGGAAATGGGAACAATGATTTCTACTTTTAAATATGGACAAGAGACAGACTCCTCATAACAAAGAACTAAAAATGATGGATCCATTAATAATGCATTCACCACTGCTAAGTGTGTGTGTGTGTGTTTGTGTGCATGTCTGTGTCTGTGCGTTTCATCCTGACCTGTACAACGTCTCCTTCTGTCCGCCATCGTTTTCGTTGCTTCCTGTTCTGTCCCTTCCTTTTGGGTTGCTCCATGGTTCAGTCAGGATCAGTCTATGGTTCTTCTGCACCTCCAGGGCCCAGTTAGTCTGTGGTAGCCTGGATTCTGTGCTGCAAAAACAGACAACAAGGAGAACCGCCTGGCCTGTCTGAAATCAAAGCCAACCAAGCTCCTTAAACACTCACAGACAGAAGAGAGAGAATAGGATTTGAGAGGACAGAGAGGAGGCGGGGGGTGGGGGGGTGTGGGGGGGAAACTGATACACTTCAATTGTCTTCATCTGGGTCCTTAGCTTTTTTTCCCCTCTCAGATTTTTTGTATCTGGTAAGTAGAACACAAGTTATTGTGTATTTGTTTAGGAAACGTCACCTCTCCTTCGAGAAAGTTTATTAGAAGTGATGTATTAGTTCATAGCCTGGATTCCTTGAAGGAGCCATAGATCTCAGAGAAGGAAATCAGGGGAATGGAGGGTGAGAGCTCAAAGGAGGGAGGAGGCTGTCCAGACCCCGTCTGGCTCTCATTTAGAGGATAGTAATGAGATTAGCATTGTTTACGTTTCACAGCTCAAGCCTGAGTCCAGTGTGTATGTGTGCGTGCGCTTGTGTGTTTGCGTGTATTTGTGTGCGCTCATTGCTCTGTAAATGCACTGTATACGATACAACTTTATGAGGTTCTTAGTGTTTACATGGCTGCTTTGCCCCCCCCAAAAGAGTCCCTTAGCCTTCTTGCTCTCTGCTTGTATTGGTTCTATTTGAAGGATCTGTTTGACAGTTATACGCAACATAAAAGAACAGCCATAAACTACAAAGAAACCCATTTTAACAATCGGCAAGGAAGCATTCCTAAGAAACACTTCTAGTCTTGCAGAAAATTCCGGTAGCTAGCTGCCGACACGACTTTTAGACATTAATTTCATCAGCTGACATCACTTACACAATCACCGCAGGTGTGTTAATTGAAGGTCTAGGCCTTCCGCTTTAGAGGACGTAAATACAGTGCCCATCCCAGGGGTGGCTACACACACTCACACATTCTGTGCTGCTACACTGCTGCCGCCTTCACCACCTTCAGCTCCTCCATGCTGCCGTCTGGATCGCTGCTGTAAGACATCGTTAAATATCCGCAATGCTAAGGCTACGTGTGACTTCACTATATTTGTGAAATGCACTTTAATGTATTGGGAAAAGGCTCCTGCTTTGAATCTTTCTGGAATCTTCTGTAACCCCAGCTGGAGAAGATTCCTCCCTCACTTCCTCCCCCCAGTTGCTGCTCCTCGGTCTTTAGTTTCAGGGTGTCTCTTCTCTTCGGAGGGTTTCGGTTGCTTTCAATCTCTGATTGAAACGGATCTGTCGGTCTCTGTGGAACCTTTGACTTTGCTTGTTAAAAGGGCCGTACTGTACATGAATCTAGATTTAATTTGCTCATCTATTGGGGATTCATTTCCAGGGTCTGCCTTGTTATTGTATGTGGGTGAGCTTTGCTAGCTGCTCCAAGCATGGCAGTTCTTACTCATTGGAGAGAACCACTCCACCAAAAAACAAACCTATTTAAATGGCAATAAATGGGTACTTTGATATGCTATTGTGACTGTCTGGACAGAACTGTCTTGACATGGCAGTGAGATTCTTTAAGATACTGTCTGGTATGCTCCATGTTTTTGCCAGTGTTGGTGCAAGGACATTGGCAGCAGCTGTGGAGCTCTTTAACCCCCCCCCTAGCAAGGCATTCCTGAAACCACACAAGCCTGCTTTACGGCATCCTATTAGGATTGATCAGACAATGATTAACCCCATTTTATGGAGGGTGTATTAGCAGATGAGTGAGTGTGTGGACGACCTAGACCCACCACAGCGCTTTGTGTGCCTCAGATGTGTGCATCTGTGTGTGTACTGGTTGGGTGTCTCGTCCGACACAGATAGCTCTCTAATAGATAAGGCGCTATCTGTTCAGTGTGGCTCCCTCTGGTCTGTTTTATGGCTCAGGATGAAACCGTTCCGCTGGGAGAGAGAAGAGAGAGAGACCTTCAGACACGTAACTGCAGACCAATCCACACAAACGGACAGGGAACGCACACACGCGCGCACACGCTCGGTCACATGCCAACTTGCACGTTAGCACCATCATGTTAAACACCCTCGACAGCACACACACACAAACACACACACATAAACACAGAGTAATCCCTATGTTTCCAGCCTGTTTGTGCTAGGTTTGCAGCCTAAGGAGATGCAGATTGTTCAGGCCCTGGATGAGGCCGGGTGCCGTGGGGCCGGGCGCCTGGTCTCTCTCAGCATCTCTATTTCATGGAGAATTTATTCTGGGCAGCATGGCAAGCGTCAGCATGACCAGGGGTTAAGCGCTGGGGTGATGTCATGGAACAAGACTGTGGTTGTGTACTGATGAGGGGGGGGGGGGGGCGGGATCAAAAGCGGTTAATAAAGTTTACCTTTCTCTGTTACCTCCAGACCATATTGTTTTCACTCAGCCTCACGGTGCGTGTTTGTATTGGTGGGATCATCTAGATGATGCGTTTTCTCGCGAACGGAAACCATTTCTCAACGTCCCTCTCTCCCTCTCTCCCCCCCTTCTCTCTCTCCCTCTCTTAGGCATCATCAAGGTGGGCCGCTGGAACCCTCTCCCCATTCACTTCCTGACAGACGCTCCTGAGGCCACCGTAGCCGATATGCTGATGGAGGTCTACCATATGGTCACCCTGCGCATC
This sequence comes from Neosalanx taihuensis, assembly GCA_030340665.1. NCBI lineage: Eukaryota > Metazoa > Chordata > Actinopteri > Osmeriformes > Salangidae > Neosalanx > Neosalanx taihuensis. The sequence continues at coordinate 15,176,875 of CM059291.1, read as the reverse complement.
CAGCTGCAGAGGTTAGAGTCAGGTTCAGGGGTCAGGGGTCAAGTGCATTTCTTGGGATTCTGTGTGTAGAAGTGAGGGGAAAAGAGAGGAAATGTGGATGGTATGTCTGCGGTGCGCGCACCACCGTAGCAATGGTTTTATTTGGGTTCGGCTGCAGTACAGATTTATCTTCTAGCGACATCCTTGTACTCCAGAGTGTCCAGAGCTTTATAGGATTTGCAGAGCCACATTCCAACCCTGGAAACATTTGATGACTTTTTCTCTTAGTCTCTAATTGGGTAATTACACTGGCTCAGTGTATTTATAAAATATGGAACTCCGATATCTAGACTGAGTGGAAAGTTAGCCAGAGATAGACAGGCCAACAAGCTTAGATTTATCTCTTATCTGCTCCTATAACAGTCAGTCACAGTCAGCACGGGTCCTGATAGACAGATAAAGTCAGATCAACGCCAGATGGTTGGGATGTGGTCTTCATTGTGTTGCTGCATTCCATTCAGGTTTGCGCATGTGCGGCAAGTTTTGTCTGATTAAATGCGGAACAACTAGCCAATGGGTCAGTGGGGGCCGGGTCTCAGATTTTGAATAGGACTGTCAACCTAGCTAAGTGGGTTCTCTTGGTTACGGCAGCTTCGCCCGGCTGGAGGATATTCCGTCTGAGCAGTGGAACCACGCCACGGTGAGGAACGCTCTCAAGGAACTGCTGAAGGAGATGAACCAGAGCACCCTGGCCAAGGAGTGTCCCCTGTCACAGGTAACTAACGCCGTGTGTACCGCTTCCATCCCCATCCCTGGCTTTGCCTGTCCCCCAGCCGGCCAAAGGCATCAACCATGACCTTGTACCTCCAATGTGTGGCAGGTCTGAGGGATTGATGTGTGTCTGCCTGTGTCTGGAGCTCCATGTGCCGGTGTCGATCTCAGCACATCAATTGCAAGCATATGTGTCTCTGTGTGACACTGCACAGTGAGGGGCTGGAGGAGCTCAACCCCTGGCTGGGGTTTCCCTGGGTGGCTTCCCATGATGATAAATGTCTTGTCTTATTTCAGTGGGTGTGTGTTGGTGTGTGTGTGTGGGAGGGGAGGATCTGTGTGTGTCCGCGAGGTTGAGCGTGACCTCTTACATTTCTCCTCTCTCTCATACTCCCTCCCTCCCTCCCTCCCTCTCTCTCTCATGGTCTCCCCTCTCCAGAGCATGATCTCGTCAATAGTGAACAGCTCTTACTACGCCAATGTTTCCACGGCCAAATGCCAGGAGTTTGGACGCTGGTATAAGAAGTATAAGAAAATCAAGGGTAAGTGCTCCTATAAATTGAAACCTACAGCTGCCATTACTGTACTCCTCAGACACATAATCAATCAGAAAAGCCTGATTGATTGGCGGCGGTTAGTTAGTTAGGCCCTGGGTTAACCTCAAGATAGGTTAAAGGCAGAAGGAGAGCTTATGGTTCCAGCTCTTTGCGTCTGAGTTCACGCAGCACCGAAAGCTTAGCGCAGTTCTTATTAGAACCAACTGGTGTCCTTGGTCGTCACCACAGGGATTTTAACAGACCAGCGCTGTCCCCTGTTTCTTAAATTTCTTAAGACCCTAAACGTCTGTGACAGCCTCTCTCCTCTGCGGTTTACAACCCCTAACTCCCCCCTCCCCCTTGTCACACACACACGCTCACACCCAAACATACACAGGCACACGCCAACAAACGCACACGCGCGTACACCATCTTACCACAGCAGCGCAAAACCATTTCCATATTACCCAAAAGCTAAAGATTACACAGCGCAAAAGCGGATCAAAACCCAAACACACCAGAGAGAAAGCGAGACAGTAAGAGAGAGACAGCGAGAGATAAAAACAGAGAGAAAGAGGAGAATAAATGTGAGCTGAGGAGTGTCAGGTTCCATTCAGCGTCTCTAATATTAGTTCTGCTTTCCGCCTGACCGAACACACTCTCCAGATGTAGACATTTAGACTTCTCCCATTGGCTGTTTGACATACTTTCTCTAACAGAGAGGTTGAACATGGGTTTCATATATTATGGGATCCCTTTCTTACTGAACTTATTTGGTTTGTCAGGTGACTACCTGGAGAAGATCTGGTGTGGAAGAGACAACTCGGACATCAAAGGTGAGGAACCAGGCTCAAACTATCAGTCTTTTTATGCCTTTGAACTATCAGTCTTTTTATGCCTTTACCTTTTGCCCTTTCCCTTGTGCCCCCAGTAGAGCGAGACAGCCTGGCCGACTTCTGTGTCCTTGGTCAGAGACCCCCCCCTCACCTGGCCGGTCTGGCCCAGCTCAGCCACCTCGGGGGTGGCAGTAGTGGCCCCCTCCTTAAGGGAGGTTCTGCAGATTCCCAAGCCCCCTCTCAACCCTCCCAGCAGCAGCAGTCCCCACAGCAGCCCTCTCCCCACAGCCAGCTCCACCACAGCCCCCCTCTCCGTGGCCAGGTGCCCCCACCAGCCCCTCCTCCTGCCGGACTCCAGCCCCTGCTGGGACCAGGGGGGCTCCTCTCTCCCCAGCTGTCCCCGCAGTTGGTCAGGCAGCAGCTGGCCATGGCCCACCTCATCAACCAACAGCTAGCCGTTAGCCGCCTGCTAGCCCACCAGCACCCGCAGGCCCTCAACCAGCAGTTTCTCAACCACCCTCCCATCCCTCGGCCCTGTAAGGGTGGGGCTCCAGGCGAGCTGGGGAACAACCCGTCAGCAGCAGAGGTCTCCACTGACATCTACCAGCAGGTCAGAGACGAGCTGAAGAGGGCCAGTGTCTCCCAGGCAGTGTTCGCCCGCGTGGCCTTCAACCGCACACAGGTACTTATAATGGCATACTGGCTGGAGGGGGTCTGGGGTATGGGAAGACTTAGGGTACAGTGGGCAGGTATGGTAGGAGAGGGCGTATAGGATACGGAACTAAAGGTGCGGCGTGATGAGTGTGCGGGGTTGGTGGGATCAAATTAGGTGCTGAACTGGAGGTGTGATGTCTGTGTGTTTGGGGTGGGGGTGGGGGGATCGTCTAGAGTAGGACACTGGAGGGGTGGTGGGTGGTGGGGAGGGACAATAAAGGGAGGATGAAGGGAGGATAAAGGAAGCGGACATCAGTGAGCAGGGCTACGGTGCCTTCAGACAGCGTCTGACACGGTTGTGCTGTATCAGTGCATCAGCAGGGCTATTCCTGTGGTCCCTCCCACGGGCTCCTGGGTCTGTCCAGGCCAGCGTTCAGCGTGGCGAGGGGGAGATAAGCAGGCGGAGCTGGTTTGACTGGCTGGCTGGCGGCAGCTTGCTGTGTCTGCTCACCGCCGCTCCCTCTCCTCCCCCACCCTCACAGCAGCACACGCACCTGGTGCATTGAGGCTTCGCCAGGCTCAGTCACGCCCCATTAGAGCTTACATGGAGCCCACATCGGAGCGTGGGGTGGGCGCTCACCTACCTATCTACCGCCGGAGGGCAGGTGGCGATGGCGCGCACGCGCTGCTCTGCGTTTTGCTAGCGTGCGATGGGAGCGCGGGTGTGTGTAAGCAGTTTGCTGCTCTCATTCTAAATGTGTGCGTCTGCGGTGTGTGTGTGGCTGCCGGCCGTGTGTGTGTGTGTGTGTGTGTGTACACCAGGGCCTGCTGTCGGAAATCCTGCGGAAGGAGGAGGATCCTCGCTCGGCCTCTCAGTCTCTGCTTGTCAACCTGAAGGCCATGCAGAACTTCCTGAACCTCCCCGAGGGGGAGCGCGACCGTATTTACCAGGAGGAGCGCGAGCGCAGCATGAACCCCCCTGTGGGCCTGCCTGCTACCCCTACCTCCAGCCCTGGAGGCCCCCGCCTCTCACAGGTAGCAGCTACCCCACACTACCCCCCCCCCCAAAATGGGGCCACTCTCCCCTGAAACTCACCTGCAGCAGGGCCTGTGTGTGGGGTGTGTGTTTGTGTGCATGCGTGGGTGCGTGTGTTTGTCTCTGTGTGTGTGGATGTTTGTGTGTGTGTGTGTGTGTGTAGGTTTTGGTGTGGATGTAAGCATGCATGACTGTTAGTGAACCTGCCTGCTGTATAATTAACTCTGTGTTTTTATTCTAGTCTTGACCAGCATGATGAAGAATGACTGATTTTGCTTTCTGTCGATAATTTAGATTTTCTGAAACCATAAAGCCATGATAATCCACCGACTGCATGTACAGCACTCATATTTACTTAGTACCAATATAAGGACAAATAAAATAAATAGAAAACATCACAAAATCTCAAATTGCGAGTGCTTACCCATGCAGAGAATGTTGAACATTTTACAAGCCTGTGCCTGTTAGCCGGCAGAGATGTGATATTACAGAACTATGTTCAGAGACAATGAGACAAAGATTAATAGATTCTAGTCTGACCTGGTTTCCATTTGTTTCGGTAC